>BROG01000614.1:0-449142 GCA_030159075.1 Atrina japonica
CCTAGTGTCGTGGTACTCATGTTTGACACTTGAGCACAAAACGGAGGGGCGTGGCTGACATGATCTATAGTTCAACCGACAGCTATCTACAAACAGGCGCTCACAGCAGTAGCCTATGCAATTGTAGTAGTAAATTATCAACTATAACAATAATATAAGTGTAATATACATTTTCCCCATGAAAACTTTCATTTTTGAAATATGAAATAAATAAAAAGGATAAAGGACAACATTCTGTTCTCATTTTTTCAATTTCTAGAAGATTCTGTAAGGAATGAGTAGGCCTATGGATATTTATATCGGAAACCCGGAGACAATAAAAGTAGATCTAGCCGATCAGGAATTTAGAGTTCCCATTCGTACCATTTCACAAATGTTAGAATTATATGACTTGCACGTGGTTCACACGCATTTGTGAAAACGGTAAAACTTGTGAAAATAAAAATTAATTTTCCTGGTTGTGGAAAACTTTTGAGATTGTAGAAAAATTGTGAAAAAGTGGTGAATTTTGTTAGACGGATGTCAACGAACAGTCGTACTAATCAGACATCGGTGGAGGAGGTGATAGGTCTGCGTCCTTTACTGGAAGTGTCATAGTTTATATTTTTAAAAAATGTTTTGGAAAATGTTGTCTAAAAACGTTCGGAACCTTTCGAGACTATTCTATGATATCCGAATCAACGATGTGTGCTACGTCATCTTACTATGACGTCACACTGGATTTCCTAGTTAAGGTCAGTTTACCATTCTACGATTGCGTGAATGGATGTGTATTTGGCAGAGAAATAACCATGGGATGCAAAAACAGCACAATTATCCCGATAACCTCTGTGGACACATCCAATGAAAGTCCCAGAGTATTGAAGAATGACGAAGTCAAAACAATGCACATTCTAAAAAGAGCAAGTGAGGAGGATACAGATATTGAGAGGAAAAAAGAAACTGAAAAGAAGGTTCTCCAGCAGCTCCAAGAGAGTGACACCTTAAGAAAAAGCCACGTGGGTACTGGAGGCTTGGCCTATAACATAGGCCTAAAAATAGACCATGACAGCATGCTGGTAACACCGGAAAGCCCAGAAAGAATAGTCCAAAGATTGGAGAAACCGAAGACTTCGTATTTCTCCCCGGAGGAGAAAAAATTGATAGCGGACATATTGAAAAAACAAGAGTTAACTTCCAAAGGTAATATTTTTGCATTTATGATGATAGTAGATTTAAAAAATGAATAAATAGCCCAATAACAATAAATATAAATATAATAAACAGGTCTATAACAATGAATTAATAATGAAATAATCATATCATGTTCCCACTTTTTTGGTAAAACCCCTGGTAAATAAAAAAATGAAATAAAATGCTTGATTTCATACAATAAATCAAAATGATTTTAAATGTCACAATATTTCATTTCTGGTGTACAGTTCAGACGGTAACATCAATTTGTTTTTGACATAATGGACTAGTGACAATAATTTAGCCTTCGGATATAACTGCTTTTTATTTTTTTGATCGACGCTAAGAGACGTACCGGAAATCGCTAAGCATAACAAAACTGAATCGGCGCATGGATAATCCGGATCCAAAAACGGATTACGTAAGAACTCGAAAATGATCAAAAACATAAAAAATAGATATAATAAATATGAAAATAAATTAAGTGTTGTTGTTGTTGTTGATGATGATGATGATGATGATGATGATGATGATGATGACGATGTATGTTGTTGTTAACAGGCGACACAGCTAGAATAATTTCGGAAAAACAAGAGAGGGCAAACGAAGGAAGGGAAGAGAGACAGCGGGAAATTACAGAAAATTTTAAAAGAAAAAAAAAGCTTGCTGAAGAAAGATTAAAGAAACCGAAGAAGAAAAGGAAAGAAAAGCAGATGACAGATGCCATACTGCTAAATTAAATGGAAGATTCAGACTTTTTAAAATACGCCTTTGCTCTTATCCAGATAAAATGACCCCTTCCTGGTTAATTTTTGTTGTTGACCAGTAGTTACAGAATTGTTGAATTTTGTTTTTTCAAGACATTTCAATGTAGTAATTGAAGTACATTTATCACCACAGTTTCTGAAAGTATTTCAGATTTCATAGTACAGTAAAACCTGCTTTAACGACCACCTGTGTATAAAGACCACCCAGTACCCAATAGTACCATTTGTGTACAAATCAACCTCTATATAAAGACCACCTTCCTATAAATGCTGGTTTTATTGTGTCCATAAGATGGTCTTTACATACAAGTTTCGCTGTACATGTATTATTTTTTTAGAATCTCGAATCGAAAGCGGAGATCATATTTTGCATGTGTTGTCGTGTCCCATACTACAAGTATTTGATTTTGTAAAGAATGTCCTTTTTTTAAAAGTTCTATTTAATATTCTTGATAACGATTAACTCATTCAACCCTAATGACACATTTGGACTGGTCTAATGTTTATGTTTATTGTTGTTTAAGGTCCCACTCAAAAATCTTTCACTCATTTGGAGACGTCACCAAATGCCGGTGAAGGGCTTCAAATTTTGGCCTATGCTCGGCACTTACGGCCATTGAGCAGTGAGGATTCTTTAACGTGCCGACACCTACTGCGACATGGGACCTCGATTATCACTGTCTCATCCGAAGAACAGGAAACCAACCTGCCGCCGGCTGGACTCGAACTCACAACCTCACGATCAAGAGTCGAGCACGCTACCGACTGAGTCAGGCCGGCTCTGGACTGGTCTAAGTCATTGATTTACGGAAGAGTCCATTGTTTTTCAGGGGTTGATGAGTTAATTGTCTTTGGTTATTTTTTTCTCTTAGTGATTTGAGATATAGCATCATTGGGATAGCAACCATGATTTGAATATTAATTTGAAATAAAATTAATTGCGCAACTTTTTTAAATATTAATTTTATACTTCAGAATTTTCAATTTTAAAAATAATTTCCTTGTATTGGTATTTTTCAAAAATTATTTCAATGTGCTTGAAATATTATTATGGTGTAAGGAGTCTGGGAGGTGACATTGGTGAAAAGAAAATTATTTCGTGCGGACGAAATAGTTATTGAAAGAAAAAAAATTATTCCGTGCCGGAACGGAATAGGTTTATTTCGTGCGAACGGAATAATTATTGAGAGAAAGAAATTCGCATGTCATAATTTTTATTTTCCCAATAATCATTCCGTTCGCACGGAATAATTTTTTTCACCTCCAGTTTCCGTACAAATGTAAATATGTCTTGTTTCATGTTGACTTTTGAGTATTTGTGATACATGTATCATGTTCCCATATATATATATATATATATATATATATATATATATATATATATATATATATATATATATATATATCAGGGTTTTTACCAAAAATTCAAGGGTTGAAAAAAAATTGTTATAATGTGGTATTTGTGAAAAGAAATTCGATATGAGTAAACAAAGTTTTGGTCTAATCGCGGAATGTTTTTTTTTTTTCTCAATATGACAGCCTGTATGCATTTTTAACACTTTGGAAACACTGATTTTTGGCAAGTGACACCATCGGTTTTCAATTAGTATCGAATTTATTAACTTTTATTACCAACAAAATTAAACAAAACGAAATACAATCTACAGTTATGTGATAAATATCCTTTCAACTTTTTGTATAATGTATACAAAATCACGCCATTCTGGAAACCTTTGCTTGTTGTTGTGCAAAGGTTTGTAAAAACAACATCGCGGGCATAAAGCCGGTTTTACAATCTATTTCATATGTAATATTTCTCAAGTCACGTTCTATTATCAATTATGCCCCTCCTAAAATAGATAAATGAATAAATAAAGGAAATGGGGGTATGATAAAGTGTTTCGATAACTTCGCTTGTATTATGTCTTACAAAATTTAGAATAATGATAAAGTATTATAGCGTGTTACAAATTTAAAAATTATGGTAAATTGTTTTGATCATTTCGTTTGCAGTATATCGCATTAGTCTACAAAGTTTAATATTGTGGTTAAGTGTTTTGATCACTTCGCTTGCAGTATATCACGTTAGGTCTAAATAGTTTAATATAATATCGTTTGCAGTATATCGCGTTAGGTCTACAAAATTTAATAATGTGTTTAAGTGTATTGATCGATCACATCGTTTGCAGTAGCCTATATCGTGTTTAAAATTGAATGTGATAAAGTGTTTTGATCACATCGTTTGCAGTATATCGCGTTAGGTCTACAAGGTTTAAAATTGTGGTTAAGTGTTTTGGTCCACAGGAGGTCGAAACTATGACAATAAAATAAAATCTAGTATAGACATGTATAGACATGTGTCTATATCATATTTATTATATCTAGACACATGTTTATACTAGATTTTATTTTATTGACATAGTTTCGGCCTCCTGTGTTTTGATCACAGTGTTTGCAGTATATCGCGTTAGGTCTACAAAGTTTAATATTGTGGTTGAGTGTTTTGATCACTTCGTTTGCAAAAAAGCGTGTGGGCCTTCGAAGTTTAAAATTATGATAAATTGTTTTGAACACTTCGCTTGCAGTATATCGAGTTAGGCCAACAAAGTTCAAAATTATGATAGTATTTCGATTCGATTCATTTACTTGCAGTTATCGTGTTACAAAGTCACAACATATGTTTGATGGTGTCGGGATGGGGTGGGGGGTGGTCTAGAAAACCCCCTCTACAAAACACGCAACGGATGAGAACCGATTCTTGACCTTAGAGCACGTACTCAAACCGAATTTCCACAAAGAAATACGTCAAATAGATCTAGACGCGATTAAAAATTGCTTTGAAAAATCATTTCAAATATATATATATATCTTACATTTATTTATTCAACATTCAGTGATGATTTCCGTAATTCGGTAGATCAAAGGTGTTACATATTATCAAATGACGTGATTGTTATAAGAAATAAACGTTTATCGATACTGTAGTGTGTGTGACAGAAATAGGGAAAATGCCGGTGTAAGATTATTTTGGCGTCGAAATGCTTTAAGTAATAGTGAATTAACCCCAGCCAACACACAGTACTTATTTTGACTTCAAGTTATCTATGACCTGCTGTAAACGGATATTTCATACTAACGTGACCGTTCTGTCCGTGTCTGTAGATGAAATTACGTATCACCAAATATGACGTCATAACTAACGACGTAGTAAGCATACAGACAATAGAGTCATGGCGGATCAGAAGGAAACAACAGATAAACCGGGATCGCCAGAGCATGATAAAACTAAAAATATAATTGAAGTATTCCAAGAGGCTATCCAGGTCAGTTCATTAGCACATTATGCCAGAGTTCAAGCTCATGAAGCCGAAATTCGTGCACGCCATGCAATGTCTTTGGCAGAACGCGCCATTTGTGAAGCCGAATCTGTTCATCAGGTTGCGGAAAGCTTGACATACACGGCCCGTGCTATCGCGAAAATGGCACTTGATCTCACTAATAATAAGGAAACTAATACACAGAATCAAACTGATGTCCTAACTGAATTGAATAAGACGATGGTCAGCCCAGAGTCCATTAATGTTTTCAGACATTTTACGAAAAAGTCGCCAAAGCAGACTTCACCTCGAAATAAATATAGTGACTGTGATTCAAGTTCTGGTGTCTTTTTAGCAAGCACAAATATACAGCCGGGGTCTGAACAGAAAAACACCAGCCCTTCACCTACTAAATTCACGGAACCATTTCCGGAACAAATCAGCGCCGTTGAAAATAGCGACGGCGGCACAAAACCAGATCTTTCCAAGGAGTTTGACAGTTCCCATTCTCTCCCTATCGTCTGGGAAAATTCCTATCAAGGACAAAAAGAAGTTAAACCAATGCCATGGTCAGAAAAGAAAACCTTGAGGAAAATCCAGCGAAAACTTCGCGAAATAGAAGTAGGGGAAGACGGCGGCGAGGAGAAAAGCGCAATTCGCTGCGCCCAAGGTGCTGGGCCAATAGAAAAACAGTTGCCAACTACTAGTACTACAGCCGATGCAAAATCGCCAATCAGCAAAGAAAAACTTGTCAGTTCTGTTCGGTTTAGCGAAGAACACGCCACCATGTATAACTATAGGGATGATGAGGAGGATAATTTTTGATGTCGGATTATATTCAAGGAGAGTTCAAGAAACTTAAGTCAAAATAAGAGATACTATGTATCTAGATATATAAGCCTACATTACTTGAAAACTTGATGGATTCTACTGAATATATTCAGGAAGTGATATTTAAGTGACTGTACCAATAAGTTTGACCAAAATATACGCCTTAACACCTGAACATGGTGTTCGATCATCCACAAGAATATTAAAACAAACGAACAAACAAAGACCGCCCGAATTCTGTTGGGGAAAGAGCTGAATATATCCAACACGAATAACCCCTCCTATCATATATTTTAACTTTGATTTTAAACATTTCAGTCATTAAAGTTCTTAGCGTGTTTTAGTAAGATTAGTACTTTTATGAACATTTTCTAACTGTTCGAAGTAGAATCTAATTAGTAATTATTTTCTTTTAAGAGTTTTTATAACTATGTAAAAACACATGTACACTACAGAGACATGCCAAAAGTCTTCGGTCACTTTTATTATTTACTATTTATTTCATATAAAACCAAATTTTAAAAAAATACTGTGAGTGTGAAACCATTTCTTAACACAGTTCAATAAAATGTTCATCGTTAAACAATGACTTAAATTCAGTTTCACTATATTTTTTGATTTTCTGAATAAACAGAAAGTTTAATTTTTGTGTGAATTAAAATTGTACCATCTAATTTTTACTTTCTGTTTAAATGGTCTAATCTTTAAAATAACAAGTTAGAAAATAATAACCAAATAACCGATAGAACTTGGAAATATTCTCTATTTGATGGTGAACATTTTATTGGAATCTGATGAGAAACGACTTTACAGTAATGTTTTTGAAAAAAAAAAGTGGCTTTATTTGCAATATATTAGTAAAAACTCGGTGACGGAATACTTTTGGCACGTCTCTGTACAACACTAGTCATACGATAAAGCCATGATATCGATATCCATGATATGTGTTCAAGCTTGTAGACCTACTTACTTTAATAATACAGTGAAGTTATAAAAACTATTTGGACCGTGTTTTTGTTTTTGTTTTGTTTTGTTTTGTTTTTGGTTTTTTTTGTTTGTTTTTTTTTTGGTTTTCGTTTAAATTTCATAGGATACTCTTACTCTAGAACTTTCTGTCCAAAATTATCAAGAAAGTAACTGAACCTGAAGCAGGGATTATCAAGAAAGTAACTGAACCTGAAGCAGGGATTATCAAGAAAGTAACTGAACCTGAAGCAGGGATTTTCCTAGGCCTATTAATATATATAATTTATTCAATACTCAAGCTCAACATTTATTTTATTTTGACTCAAACCTGTGAATATGGCTGAAATAGGGAACATATTTTTTTTTCGCATTTACCCTACATAAAAAATGGGTCAAATTTACGAACATCCCCAAAAAATGTAAAATACCTTTAGCTCTCAACATTTGTACTTTTTAATTATTTTTAAAGTTAAATTCTGTCCAAGCCAAATGAGCAATAACTTTCGCCTGTATAGTCTAGGCTAGGGTAGGGTGCAATATAGAAAAAAAAATGTTCACTGGCTGCATAAATATGTGTTTTCAACAAAACAGAAATAAACAGTTATTCCAGCTAGAATATTGAGTAAATTTCGTGACTTCGGATCCAGCAGCCCATTTCACATAGAATATATTATAAACAAATAAAAACAAAATATGATGGAGACATTTCCAGTTTTACTGTTTAATGTACGTTTCATTCCGAAAATGAAATTAAATTGTAATATGAACCTATCATATTCAGAATCATATTTAAAAACACTTGGTTGTCTTTACGAAAGTGTCAAAAGATGAAGGACATCATATTTCAGAGTCCCATATGAGCTGGAGAGTCCGTGTCCTATCTGTGTGTGAATATCCCGACTTCCGGACAATACCTATAAGGCTTGCCTCTGCTTGGACCCCTGAAAACAAAAGTGGAAATAATATTTAAAGTAGGTACTTGATAAAAAGTTAAATTTACAGATTTTTGAAATGAACAATGTATAGAGATTCAGAATTTTACCAAACATTACTGTAGGCCTACAGTGGTTTTAATTCAACAGGTTGAAATTCTGACATGTTTCTCTCTCTTGACACAATCTTATTTTGTTTTTAAATTTGCAGATGGCAGGTAAATTAAAATTACATTAAGGAAAGTTAGTCATTAACACATTACGTATCATATAACTTTGTTCACTCTTTCTCAAATTCATAGATTTGCCATCACCACGAACATAGCAAATGTTAACACCACAACTTATTTCCCTGTGTACAGTCAGACACTATGAAAACTGTACCTACCTGCTGATTCTTGTGTAAATTTTCTCTTTTGAAATTTCTCTTGGTCCTTCCTTCTCAAAGCTTTGAGACTCGGTCTCCAGATATACATCAAAACACATCATTAAACGCTGCAGCTGATTGGACAATATCTGGTCACCTGACTTGGACTGAATCAATTCCCCATAATGCACATTGACTTCCTCTTCCATTTCCTGTACATGACAGTCATTAAGTGCATTTCTTTCTGTCTGCCACTGGATATTTAGAACAAAATATGGCGGTACAGCGGGATAGTCCGACGTCAGAATTATTTGTGCTGTAAGTTTTGCTGCAATTAAAAAGATTCAAGCTCAAGAGTAAATATAAACATAATTAGACATTGCTCAGCTCCTTGTTTTACAGATGTGGAAAAAAGCATTCATTGGGAGTCTACTGGGTCTCACAAGGGCAACACCTGTCCCACAAATGATGTTAAAGGTTAAATGTGATGTCAAATACAGTGGATTTCTCTTAATTGCATAACCAAAATGTCAGAAAAAATTATGAAATTAACAGGAATATGCCATTAACAGGAATAGTGTATTTTAGTGAACAATGATGATTTATGTTCAATTAGTCTTTTCAATTATGTGTATAATACTATTATAAGCATCCTAGGTACACTAGTAATGGAATCTCATTAAGCATTAGTGTAAAATAACATCATAAGAGCAAAATTTTCACAAAACTTAGTTTAGTATGTTTTCATTTTTACGAAAATAGTATGCCCACACATAACTTTTTACCGTAATCAGTACATTCTCCCACATCCGGGGCAATATCTTATGAGAATTCTTTTTAGGATCTACAGTGTACAGCCTCTGACACAGTTCTGTCACTTTCATATGTTATGTATACACATTATCTATGAGTTCGCTTCGCGAATGTCCTTTGGCCATTCAAGCTGTACTCTATATAAATAAATCTACCGGTAAATGCACCCAGATATATGTTTATCTGTAGCTGCTCTGACTTGATGTTTGTTTATTGCTGTTTAACATCCCACTCAAGAATCTTTCACTCATATGGAGACAGCAAATGCCGGTGAAGAGCTTCAAATTTTGGCCTATGCTCGGCACTTGCCGCCATTGAGCAGTGAGGGTGCTTTAACACCTACTGTGACACGGGACCTTGATTTTTACTGTCTCATCCGAAGGACAGGAAACCAACCTGCCGCCAGCTGGACTCGAACTCATGACCTCACGATCAAGAGTCGAGTGCACTACCGGCTGAGCCAGGCCGACTCGCTTTGACTTGACCCACAGTTCTAAATCATTTGATTCTGAACCCTTTCAATCCTGCAGACTATAATAGACTAGTCTAAAACAAGAGATAAGAGCAAACCATATAGATACTTGAGGGTGAAAAGGTTAAAGAATCAAATGTAATGACAAAGAACATCACATGTTAATCCCAAATATCTTCAAATCAGAAAAAATATCAAATTTTTGTTTTTATCATTCAAATTTCTTCTGTCTTAAGATTTCTTCAGGTACATACTTATCAACAAAACCTATGTTATGATACAGCATCATGCCAAAAGTATGTGAGTCAACTAACACCATTTTCCCATAGCTTTCTATGTTAAATCAACTTTTTTTTTTAAAATACCTGCCACAAAGTATTGCTTGCATCAATTCTTGTCCAGATTGATATATTCATACAAAAGTCTATTCATCATCATCAATATTAGTTTTCAACTCCTTTGAAGCTTTAATCCTAAGAAGCGACAAATTTTCTTTGCATTAAGTATTTTGTTGACTCCACTTACTATGAACAAAGAAGGATATGTCATTGCTAATTTTGTTTGTCACTTACAAATACTTGTAGTTTTCATGAAAAGAAACCAGCACACATTTAAAACCAATTTAAAAAGATAGTCCCTAGACGTCAACACAAATGTGCAAAAGTTTACAAAATTTTCATTGCGTATATAATGATTTTAAAAAAAAAAAAAAATTATTTAGCATAGAAAAGTATGGGTAAATAAGGTTAGTTGACACACTTTTGGCATGGTGCTGTATTAGCTAGGAAGCAAAATATATACTGGTGGAATTCATAATAGACTTTTGAATATATGTTTGAAAAAATGGCAATTGATTTCCTAATAATCTAGAGGCTCCTTTGCGATACACTGGAATTTCAATATAAAGATTGCCTATCTGTCTTACTCAAAGAGGTCTGATGAGTGAGGTGTTACAATGTAACCTCACTATTAAGATCGCCTGACTTACTCAAAGTGGTCTGATGAGTGAGGTGTTACAGTGGAACCTCGCTATCAAGACCACCTAACTGACTGACACAAAGTGGTCTGATTTGTGAGGAGGTCTCCTAAATGAGGTTTTGTACTTTTATTAGATATTTATCAAGAGACTGAAAATCTATGATCTGAAAGATGTGGTCTGCTAGGTGCGGTTCAATTGTGTCTGTTTAATAATACTGATTTGTGAACATGTTACCATGGTTACCTTCCATTTTCAAGTCCAAGTTAATCAATTGGTAATATTATCAACTACCAGTAATTTCCTCAATGTTACTTTTGTATATATACAGTAAAACTAGCTTTAGCGACCACCTGTATATAAAGACCACCTGTCCCCAACTGTACCATTTGTGTACAAACCAACCTCTATATAAAGGCCACCTCCCTATAAAGACCGGTTTTCTTGTGTCCATAAGAGGGTTGTTATATTCAAGTTTCACTGTATATACAAAACTACACATATGTTTCTATCTGTATCATCAGACTGCACGCAATCGTTGTAGCGGATTTTTTTTTTCATCTCCTACAACAATCAAGTGCAGGCCAATGTTACGGATAGAAGCATTTGTATGGTTTTTATATTTATTACATGTCCCTTATTTATCTACATACGTACACAAATATAAAATTCATTTCGTTTTTAATGACGCCATCAAATATTTTGGATGACATGAGTCCCATTTAGAAAAGTAGCTCCGGCGAAATTTCTGTATCAAACTACAGTGCAATATGATGTTACATGTTGCATGGGCACATTGAACTCTGTAGTGTAATCATATGTTCACTTACCAGAACCTCTGTCTATACTAGCTGTGAAGTAAAGGTCATTTTCCGCTGCCAGTCCAGCGCTGATAGCCGGCTGCATATACGACAAGGCTATAACATCTTCGTACGTTGATCTCTTCCATGTTGCCAGTTTGGCCAAAATTTTTGTTGGAAACAATCTTTGATACTCGTAGTTCAACTGAACTGTTCCACGTTCTGTAAAAATGTATATACCGGTTATATAATCATATACATATATCATGTGTATATATCTTTACTTCTGGTCCAACATTTCTACCAGAGCAAGAGTTGTATGATAGGAATGCAAGTTCACCCAACCAAATCAACCTACCAGTACTATTAGGTATTTTCGTTATCCAGAGTTACCACCCCTTGTAGCAGGTATCAATTGTGATGTCTTTTGTTTGTGCGTAAATGACAAAAGTTATCAGTTGTGATGTCATGTGTTTGTGTGAAAATGACGTTGTTTTCTCACGTAAAGAAATGACGTCACAATCAATACCTGCTGACATGGGAGATAACTCTGACTAACGAAAAGACAGAATAAACCAGTACAATGAAATCACTATCTGAGTTGCCCCCCTTACTGGAAATTGTCAGTGTATGCAATGTTATTAACTTATCACCCCTTGAACATGTTGAAAAACAATGGACACTTCTGTAAATCAATGACTTAGAACAGTCCAAATGTGTCTTTAGGGGTGAATGAGAAAAAGAGATTTAGTGAAAAGTGTTTAGTCTTTAAAAACAATACGTAAAAAAATAAATAGATAAATATTAGAAAAACAAAAACAAAAACAAAACAAACAAACAAAAAAAACCAAAAAACTTGAAATTTGCTCTACCCTTTTGTAAGCAGAATATACTGATTAAAGGGCATAAAACCTTACAAAATCTGAGAGTACAATTGTTGAAATTTTAATATTATGCCATGAAAATTTGTCATGTTTGTTAGTATACAAGTGTATTAACTGGTTGAAATGTTTGATATACATTGGAACTTGTTTTGAAAGATCACTTGTCTTCTGAGACCACATTCTGGAAATCACCATTTTAAGTAATCCTTGAAATTAAACCTCTTATGAGAGACCACCTGCCTTGAGAGACCACATTTCGGTGGCAGATGGGGTGGACTCCCCAGACAGGTTCCATTGTATAATGATAAAACATGCCCATGCTCTAAATATCAATTTCAGATGTAATTTTCACAAAAGTTTAAAGTCAATACATACAGTAAAACTTGCCTATAATGAATTTCAAGGGACCTTATTGTTCAATTTGTTATAAGGATAGTTTTGTTATACAGTTATAGCCAAGTGGGCTGAATGGTTAAAAAAAAAATTTGTTATGAAAAATTCACTATAAATCTAGGCTAAACGGGAACTTTCCTCCGGGAAGTCAAAAGATAAGAGAAAGGTTTTTGTTACATTTTATTCACAACACTTATTTAAATTTTGCTCGTCAAAAAGTTAAGAATCGACTTTTGTTTAAGTGATATTGATCACTTCGTTATAATTCTATAAAAGATGATGGTTAAGGCATCGAGGAAAAAAGAAACTAGTTTTTTAGGAGCAAAAATTGGTCATATAAAATTTGGTGTAAAAATTTTTTTCAACTAAGGTGCAGGCGGGGGAATATTAATTGATTTATTATGTGCATGAACTCGTACAAACCGAGCTCGTTATATCAAAGTTTTACTGTACATAGATTGTATGGAAATACAAACCAAATGATGCAAGTTGTCGCAGTAATGACAGTCTAGATTTGATCCTCCTCCGAAGTCGTTTGATTGTTTGCTGCATATGAGCGGAACTAACAGAGCTCTGGGCTGTCTGGGGTGAATCAGTCCCTAGAAATTGTAGGCCCCCTAACCACTGGGCCCAAAGAAAAGGATGACCAATCTCGGACAAATAGTGAGTGAAATCCTTCAACCTGTAATTAAAAGCTTACGATAATTAAATTGTTAATACATCTGTATCATGACCTTTTAGTTTTAAATGACCTTCTGAAATATATTATCGGTCTTGTACCCATAGTTTGATTAAAAGTTTAAAATTTAATGTTCATGCACCAAAGTGTCCGAATGGTTTAATAGAGCATTGCGCTTTAAACCATTAAGTCTCTCACTTCTGGTCAGCGCAGTTTCTAACCCCGCTGGAACCTAAGCTGATTTTTGTGAGAAAGTTTGCCAGTTTACTTGTGGAAGGCCGGTGGTCTCTTTCTGGGTAACCGGGTTCTCCCCACCACTTTTAAAAACTAGACACCACCATATAACTGGAAAATTGTTGAGTGTGTTGTAAAACACTATTCAAATTGAAAATAATGCTTTGAAATAATCTTTTTTGTTTTGTTTTGTTGTTGTTTTACATCTTGCAAAGAATTTTCCACTTGCATGGAGATAAGAGATCCGTCGTGGCTCAACAGTAGAGTGCTCGATTCGCAACCAAAGGGTCACAGGTTCGAGACTAGTCGGAGGCAGCTGGCTTTTCCTGTCCTTCGGATGAGACAGTAAAAACCAAGGTCCCGTGTCAAAGTGGATGTCGGCACGTTAAAGAACCCTCACTGCTAGATGGCCGTTAGAGCCAAGCATAGGCCAAAATTTGAAGCCCTTTCAACAGTATTTGGTGACATCTCCATATGAGTGAAAGATTCTTGAGTGGGACGTTAAACAACAATACAACAACAACAACAACTGCATGGAGATGACACCTGGTTTAGGTGAAGTATTACAAATTCTAACCTTTGCTATGGACTGACGCCAATGTACACCATGCCTGGCGAGGTTCTACTGGCTGTATTTTATCTTTGTATCATTAATATTATTTCTTTGTTACATTTTTTTCCAAACCTAATCTATTGCATCAAATCTTAACCCAGTCTACAGCACACATCAACAAACTTACCCAAGACGCCTCAACTCATACTGATTGGCTGGGTTAGGAGAGGTGTTGCCATGGTCACCAGGGTAGATATCAATTAACACTGAATCTGGAGACAACAGATCACTAAAATAGAAAGAGCAAATGAATATATAAAAAATAAATTAACATTTGTTAGCCTAACAATAAAGTTTCTATTTACTCTCAGTATTACTGAAAAGAATATAGAAATATTTATTTATTACGGATTATTTTTATTTGAAGAACTCCACATAAAATGAACCTCAAATGTTTTGTTCATTCTTGAATCATTTTGCAATACATAAATATCACTATAATCTGCCAATACTGTATGTCGGGAAATTTTTGCCCCTGATTATTTTCGCCCTTTTACGCCAGAAAACATATTCACCTGGTCTTAAATTTGCCCTAAACCACCGTTCTCATAGATGGCATGTGTGTCTTATTTAAAGAAATTAGCTTGAAAATTTTGCTTGTTATTTTAAAATCACCGTCTCCTCGGAGAAAATGGAGAGAATGTTTAGTACCGGAATGTGAAGCTGTATAAGTCTACATGTTACCATGGGAATCACCCCAAAATCAATATTTTTGGTAAAATTGATAAAGAAAGAAATAATTTTGTATACCTGCTAAATTTATGCCAAAATTGTTTTTCCTATTAAATTTGTGGTATGTGAGTGGACAAACAAAATTACTGTCAAATGGGAAACACAACATGAATTTAGAGCAGTATTTACTTTTCAACACTTTGTATTAAACAGCAGGTAAAAGGAACATGTAAGTAAACAAGCATTTTGCATGCTTGGAGAGTACGGATCATCAATACATGTCCCCTACCTCAACTTTAACCTAAAATTTAGCAAAAAAAAAATTGTAGCCCAAACCATGGCAAAATTTCAAAATATTATATTTGTTATTTTTACATTTATTCTGCAGTATTTAAGCTAGTCCTAAATTAATACTTGGTGCAAAGGTTCAGCATTCTAACACCATTATTAAGTGAATTCTGAGCAACTACAAAATTGAACTAAATCCTTAACTGAAATAACCGACATGTCTGACAGATGGACGGATGCAAACAGGCCTATAGTTGCCCCCCTCCACCCCATTTTTCATCGGCAGGGGACTAATAAAAATGTAAAACCTACCCTCCAGATACTGATGATGTAACAGCATCTGACCCTGGCTGTAATTTGATATTGACTGTAACAATCTCCAATGTCAGGAGGTAGAAAAATCTCAACTGTAAACTGCTGCCATCTGGAGGTAAAACAGAAAAATAGAAAATGGTGTTATAGACTAGTCATGATAATTGGTTCAACTATATCATCATTACTATGAGGAAAAACTGCATTAGAGGCAAAATTCAGGAACTTAAATAATTATTCTCACATCATTTCTTCAAGATTTTCAAAAACAGCGGAACCTGTCCAGAGGGACCAGTGTCGTGAAAGACCCCCTGTCTTTTGAGACCACATTCTGAACATCACTTGGTTAAATTTACTCTGTAGGGACCACATGTCTTAAAGAAACCACATTTCAGTGGCAGATATCTCAAGATAGGTTCCACTCTAGTTTAGTCAGTACTTTTTTTAAAAATTGTTAGCAATATAAAAAGTATGTATATGTCCCACCCTGGTTTACCTGACAACGTTTTTGTTATTGCATGCCACTAACGAGCATCCCCACTGCTTTTTTGGACTAGGGGTTTTGTACCCCATGAGCAGCAAAATTAGGGGTACAAGGATGCAAATCAGAGGTACATCAAAAGCAAAAAAATGTTTCATTTTACTCATATCGACCCCCATTAATAGATACAAGTGCCTGTGGATCTGATGTGAATATATAAATTGTGACATCATTTGTGGATTATGCATTGTGTTCAACATCTATTGACAATTAATGGACTTTCATGTTATGATAGCATTGGGATTCAAGGGAATTTAGATACTTGTAAAAAAAAAATATCTTGGCACCCCGCTGGGAAGTTGAAGTTGTGAGTCAGGACACTGCAAGCTATGTTCACGAACATGACCTTCAACTGATAAGAATCAAGTTGGGAAGGTCGTGGAAAAAGTGTTATACACACAAATTTGAAGAATAATTGTTTAATAATCACTGACACTGTTTACAAAGTATGGATAGGACACAGAAAACCCGAACCCGAACTATTGACATATAGCAAACTCCAAAGAACAGAATCCTTCAAAATATTCCGCCCAACCTTAGGTCCGGAAGTTGGAAGTTTCACTGTATTATGATATATATATTCAGCATTTAAGAATGAAAATATATTAGAATTGGAAGGATTACAAAATCTTGTGATTTTCATATAATTGTATCTAAAAAAGGTAACATAGGTATCCCATTATCACTTACGAGAAAATAATGTTGCATAGGCGTATAGGTAAAATAGAGTTAATGTATCTATTTTCATTTTTTTCTGAATACGTAAGTTCATATCTATTATCGCTCTGGTATTAACATAATAGGGATATTTCGGTGATGTTATTCTCCCTATAAAGTATGGATAGGACACAGAAAACTGACATTACTGTAGTGTTATCATCATAATGACAATATGAATGATAATAATGTGATAGGAATCCTCTTCCTGTGAATGTATGTGGTATGTTTTGTTTTTGTGCGTGTTTTGTAATGAAACTGCGTGATTCACGCAGGCTTTTGCGTGTCTGGGAACACTGCACTAACCTTTACAACTGATGTTCAAAACCACTGACAATGGATGTTTGCGTAGAACTCTCTCCTTCCTCTCTGATACCCTGGAGTCTACCGTCTTCCTTCTTCGTTTCTACAGAAAATTTTAAATCATTACTCTGGTGTTTTTACATGGAAAATATAACATTTTATTACACAACAATCTTGTTCTCTATTTGCTGATTGGCTTGTTTAATATTTTATGTTCTCCATCAATCATTATTTCAACCTCGAAATTGCTTTGTAGTGTTGATAAGCCAATGTGCCAAGGTCGTACCTCACACACTACATTCACTGTTTGCAAGTAAAAGGCTCTACCACTACATCCGCCGCAAGCGGTTTCCTGGATTGAAAACGGCACATACTGACCTCAGATAAAGTTGATTGTTGTATCATATAAATAAAACAGTAAACAATAACAATAGGGGCTACCTGGAGTTTTAGTTGTAAACAGATCAAACTAAACAACAGAAAAGTCAACAAATGTGTAAAACTGCAGTAGATCATCGGACCACGTGCTCTATTCTAAGAACGACAGGTGAAACATGTGTACAGAGCTGTTCTTTATTACAGTACTCTGGAACCTAGCTGTCTTGAGGGACCACTCTAAAATGAAAGGCCACCTGTCTTGTGAAACCACATTCTGGAAACCACTTTGTTAAGTAATCCTTTGAATTCAACCTCTTTTGGGCGACCACCTGTCTTGAGAGACCACATTTCAGTAGTAGATGGAGTGACAAGTGATAAAGTGTATGTTGCTCCAAAGTACTTGACCATTCCTATAATGTATACCTTTCGAGACTACTGAAGACTGATTCTTTTGCAACTGGACTGATAAAATTTTAAAGCACACTTAAACTTACTGATTTCTTCTCTCTTTCCTGTTCCTCCTCACTGTCACTGTCCTCCTCTGGAGAAAAATGAATACAGTATGTGATATAATGTATATACAGAGTAACATCACTCGTAAAATTTCTAAATAATGCTTTCCATATCATCTCCATGATAATATTATTGAGTGCTTTAACTGCTGATCAAATGTTCTCCAGCTAGAGGTAGAACATGTGCAAGTAACATGCAGGTAGGAGGTTTGAAGTTAGAATTCCAAACGGGTCAAATCTGAGGATTAAGAACAAGTATTAACTCATCATTAACAAGTGCTTGGCAGGAAGAATGAAAATCAGTGTTACCACAGTTACCCCCCCCCCAAAAAAAACTGTAATGACCCATTTTTAAAAAAAAAAAAGTTATAATGTGGGGCTTTGTTTTGTGGGACTTACATACACACTGGTCCTCGTTCTTGTAGAGGCAGACGGGTGTGGAGATCTTATCCCATATTGTATTTCATGCATTCGGAAGAAAATTATTTTTCAAGGTTTCATTGGAGGGAAGACAGTGTGATACACAAGACTTACCAACATCAGGAATTGTAGATTTGACGGCTTTGGCTTCTTGTAAATCACCTTCTATTTTCACATTCAGTGACTTGTCTGTAAAAACAACAGAGAAAAAAATATATGTACAGGTAATTTACAGGTAATTCACCAAAAATATATGTATAAGCAAACCAATAACTGTTAAAACTCAAGGCAATGTTTTGTGCATCAAATGTCTGTTTATAATCTCTAATAAGCATACGGAACCATCATTTGCTAATAATTTTCAGTACAATTCATTTAATAGACTTTTCTTAGCTGTTCCATTCTAGTGGAACAGTTTGAATTCAGATCATGTGAAAAGTGTCTTACATCGCCTCCGGTCTCATAAAGCCACCTGCTGTCCCCAATAGTATCATTTGTGTCAACCTCTATATAAAGACCACCTCCCTATAAAGACTGGTTTACTTGTGTCCCTAAGGAGGTTCTTACATAAAAGTTTCAATGTATTTACATTGACCACATTCACTGATACCTAATTTCAGTTCAAATGCAATGGAAAAATTTTTCACCAAATGTTCAGTTTTGTAAAGATGACAATTGTCATTTTTCCCCCTGTAGCCTGCATTTTAAATATCGCATCTTCCACTGCATGTAATCCATACTCCAGGTCATATAAACACAATAAACCACTTAACTCATCAACCCCTGAAGTCACATATGGACCCCGCCTACTTCAAAAAATGGCCAAGTCCACTGTCAGAATATAGGGTTGTTTAATTTAGAATCCAAATTTTATGATAATTTTACATGCAATATGAACTTGTTCACCCCGAATTATGACAGTAGACCATACTATGTATTGATTTGGGTGAGTCTAAATGTGACTACAGGGGTTGATGATTTAATCAGAAGTGATGCAGGCCACATTACTTTGTAACTGCATACTATTATGAAACTGGAATGGAATATCTCAGAAAAAAGTCTATTTCAGGGATAAAAGACTTTAACTGATCCTGAACTGATTTGCAAGTCTCTAGTCAGTATGATCATCTACTGCACACCTAGAAATTTTCGCCCCCGGTTATTTTCGCCCTTTTACGACAGAAAATGTATTCACCCCGTCTTAAACTCATCCTAAATCACCATAGTCACATGAATGTCATGAAAGTCCGTGCTTCAGTTACTTAGCTTGAAAGTTTCGCATTCATTTCAAATTTGCCCTCTCATCTCGGGGCGAAAATGCCAAAAATTAAAGGAGGGCGAAAATTTCCAGGTATACAGTAATTGTTAAAATTCACGAAGTGTTGTCAGTGTTTAACTTATAATATTTTCTATAACTTTCTTGTTCTATAGAATGAACTTACGACCAGTCTAATTAAAATCCGATCTCTCACCGCTCCCATTTTCCGATATGGCGCTTTGAAAATCTAACACAATCCACTATGGGGTCACATGTCAATGACCTCCCGTAGGTGTGTAATGTTCGACCAATGAAAATGCTATGTACAAGATTTTGAAAGTTGATGGAATGGCATATCAGAAAACGGGAGTGATGGGAGATTGGTTTTTAAATAGATTGACTTACCACAAGCCTGTTTGTAAGCACTCGTCTGCATGTACAGAACATAAAGAGGGTTTGGCAAGTGTCGAGCTGTTTCCTGTTGCTCTCGGACCTGGTCAAATGGCATATCTAAGTACTCCTGCACTGGTTTAGTGGACTGAAAGTCAAAATAAATATTATACAGTGGAACCTCACTTAGGAGACCACCTCACTAATCAGACCACTTTGAGCCGGTCAGATAGGTGGTCTTAATAGTGAAGTTCCACTGTAGTTCTACCAAGATAAATTGCCATATGTTTACAAACACAACAGGTTTAAATTAACTCACAACAGATGTGCCAGGTTAATATTCCAAACAAAATTATTAGAGCTACATTACTGTATAGAATCGGATGAAAGCAAAATGTTCTACCTGCACATCACTTTTTGAGATGTTATTCAAGGTATTCAAAAGATAGAATAAACGTTTTAGAGTTCTGCATATACTCATAATTACAGTATCACTTATCAATTATATGGAAATTAGAATTTGAATTTTGAACAGTGTCTACCTCTCACGCCACAATTTTTCAGTTATATGGTGGTGGCCAGTTTTTAATGTTGGAGGAGAGAATTCGAAAATAAAGTGGCAAACTCATAAAATGAGCTTAGATTTGAACGTACGCTGACCAGAAGTGACAGACTTCATGATTCAAAGTGTCATGCTCTAACCACTTGGCCAAGGAGGGTCAAAATTACATTGAAATCAAATTTTTTTAATACAAACACCCATAATATTTTCAACGGGATAAGATTGTGCCATTTATCACAGGATTTTTCGACTACAAATGCGCGTGTTCTGAATTTTTACTGTAATTTCTGTTATATTGACGGTAAATAACATTATGTATGTCTGCTCTCAGCTAAATCTCATTGGTGGGTGAAATTGTCAGAATTTCAATGTTCGTTATAAAACCGTCTGACTGTATATGTATTCCTCAAGCTTTTAATTGATTATCATTCTATTATAACTAGATTACATCGTTTTACTTTTTCAAGTTCTGTTCGTTTTACCTGTAGCACTGTATTCAGTTTAGGCTGAAGATTCTCCAAGTATTCTTGTTTAGTTTTAATCTCTTGTGCCAAACTTTCTTTGCTGGTTTTGGACTCTTTAAGTTTTTTAGATAATCTGAAAAGACAATTACACTGAATGCATAATACGTGTGAATACATTACTATTGAACACTCGTAAAAGTGTATTCATTGTAAATATGGACGACGCCTGGTTAAACAGAGTTGCGCTAGTACAATCATTCATTGGTTATATTTAAATACAATGATAATATAAAAAAAATATGCCTTTTTAAGAAATACTGAGTTTTGAATTTTTCAAGTAATATTCCATTAATATAATCTTGATTGAACGGCCAAGTTTAGGGTGAAAGGGAAAAGTGATTTCTGACAATAAAGCACTAAATGAGTTCTTCTGTGCTGTTATTTAGGTGACCGAAAAATAATTCTCTGGTTCTCAGGCCAATTTTTTTTCCCAGCAGCCATCAGTTTAATACACAAACTTTTTTTGAAACTTCAGAGTTCCGTAAATTATCTGGGAATGTCCATTCCCCTAGCTCTAATTTGTTATTACTTATACTGGTGTATAATTCAGTGAACGTACATCCATCAGAGAACCCTTTGATAATTGTCCAAGGTAGGATCGTTATTTGCCCCTAGTCTAATGGAGACTGACACTACAACCGCCATTTTTTCGTTTCCTTGTGTTTATGATAGTCAATGTCAATCAAACGCTTGCATTATGCAGGTTTTCCATGTCAACAGATTCAAACGTTTTACTGACAGGGCATATTGAGAGGCTGACTATTTTTTTTTAACGGATACAGCACCGCATTTCCAGATTTTATTTTATTAAATTCTTGATAAAATCGGTACTGCGAATGCTATCAAAAAAAGCTGGGTGCGGGCCTGAGAATATAATTCTTATTTTATTTGGCCTTAAAATGGTTCGATTTCATGACATAAACGGGGGTTTGAAGTTTGCATGTAATTATACTGTTTACATTACACCTACTATACATGACATATGCTCTATTATTTGGAAAAGAACATTTCACTATTTCATGGATTAAAAACTTGTTGTACTGAAGCCTGCATATATAAAAGTATTTTCTATGTACTATTCATTCATTTCCATTGTGGCTATCTTTCAAACTGTTAAGAAAATATGGTGGACATCAATTATTATTTCAACAATCTGATTTTGCCTATTGTTTTCTCTTGTAACTTTACATTTGATTCCAAATTTTATGAACAATTAACAAATGCAGACTTACTGTTTTCTCTGCTCCAGTTCCCAATCCAGCCTGGACAGTGTTAGCTGATGTTTGTCCGTTTTAGTCTGTTCCTGTAATTATATATACAGTGTCAAGGTCATACTCCCTTCCCTTCCATGGAATAGTATATGTACAGTGTTATTCTAAATTGCATATATATCATTATATTCTTTTAATAATGAACACGGCAGCCATACATTATCAAAACATAAAAAAAAGATACAACAAATACTGTGAGATACAAATCTGTGGATAATAAAGCAGTTTTAGCAAATTTTCAGAAATTTCTATTTATAGCAACAGCAGCCATCTTGCTAAAGGGTGGGGCTGCTGGCACAATTTTGAAATGAGGCACCAAATTACTAATCTTAGTGAAGTTCAATCAAGATCTTAGTAAAATGCCCGACTTAACATCTGGAAAAGATTTTTGGGAGACGAATGGATTCTGAGAAGGGCGAAGAGACAAACACTCACACACAGACAAGGTGAATCCTATATACCCCGTCTTTAGAAAGACGGGGGTATAAAAACAACTGACTCAGAAGCACATATGAAATTCACAGATTCTGTAATCCTTGCTGCTGAGATACTAAATACCAAATTTGATGAGAACTGGCTTAGTAGTTAAGAATATAATGAAATCTCATTACGTCACAATTGGACGAGTCAAAATTCTGGAAAATCAAATCAGTCGATCTTGAATTTTATGATACCACAATAGAAAAATATGGTACTTAAAATATTTGTTATCTTGAATTCCGGATATCTCGAAGTAATTGGGGCAGACGAGATAGTGAGATTCCACTGTATTTGAAAATTTGTTCACAATGCAATAGACAATGGATGGCAATAGACCACTTGATTGACTGAGGTGAACCTGACCTAAAAATTTGAAGTTATATTACTTATCAGCAAACATATAACACGGTGAATATAAATCCTATTACATACTGGCTTAGATACATTTGAAGTGATATTACTATCTTTATATGTTATGAAATGTTCGTCTCCATTTTATTTTCATCTTTTTGCCCTCACCTTTAGTGGGCGAATAAAAAACTGGGGAAATTCAAAACGGCAATCATCTTTTTTTAATAGTTGCAGCGAGTATTTATTATATATATCATTTTAAAGAACACGTAAAATTGTTAAAAAAAAAAATTAATGAAAACATAGACATGCACAAGACTACAAGTATTAACTATTAAATAAAACTTTGCAAAAAAAATAAAAATCATATTGTAAATTAAAATTGTAACAAGCCTGGGCAAATTTAAAACAGGGTGAAACTGCAAGTGATGTAGGTCGAAAATAACACTGGACAAAAATAACCCTGTATATAGTATCACAGAACATACCACAAAGTCAACATAAATCGTATCACATACGGGCTTAGATACATCTGAAGAGATATTACTTATCACAGAACATATAACAAGGTCAATATAAATCGTATCACATACTGGCTTTGATATCTCTTCCGGCGCTTCACTATAGAACTCGTCAACCGTTACCAGTTCTATTTCTTCATCTTTTGACCTACAAAAACAAAGAGTCAAACATAACAAGTGTCTGAAATAAATTACTAAATGTTTTTAAAAAAAGTTAGTGCGGGATTAGTCATGCTCAATATATATATTATTTTCATATCTAAGTTCAATTTGTTACATGTTAATTCTAATTTCTGGGGCAGCAAGTTTGAAAAGTTGTAATACAAATGGTATACTGTACATGTACTTATTTTAGTGGTATTCTAATATTAGCAACTTTTGTGCTCAAGTCATTTTGCCAATTCAAGAGCAGGGCTAAAATTTATCCATCCTGTCATTCTTTATTCACAACAAAACTAATACGATTAATTACGCGAATTCAAGATTGCCCTATTAATAAGTCTACACCACCTGAGAGCACTAAAATACGAGTGTACTAATTTAAATACACATACAGTATACATACAGAACTACATTCAAATGAACAGTCAATGTATAATGACATATCAAGGTAAATACAGTGAAACCTCGCCTAAAGACCACCTCACTTAGTAGACCACCTTACATTTCAGGCCATTAATTTTCAGTCTTAATAAATATCGAATAAGTAAAGAACCTCACTTCAGAGACCACCTCACTTATCAGACCACTTTGAGTAAGTCAGTTAGGTCTTAATAGCAAAGTTCCACTGTAACCCCTCACTAATCAGACCACTTTGAGTAAGTCAGTTAGGTCTTAATAGCAAAGTTCCACTGTAACCACTCACTAATCAGACCACTTTGAGTAAGTCAGTTAGGTCTTAATAGCAAAGTTCCACTGTAACCCCTCACTAATCAGACCACATTGAGTCAGTCAGTTAGGTCTTAATAGCAAAGTTCCACTGTAACCACTCACTAATCAGACCACTTTGAGTAAGTCAGTTAGGTCTTAATAGCAAAGTTCCACTGTAACCCCTCACTAATCAGACCACTTTGAGTAAGTCAGTTAGGTCTTAATAGCAAAGTTCCACTGTAACCACTCACTAATCAGACCACTTTGAGTAAGTCAGTTAGGTCTTAATAGCAAAGTTCCACTGTAACCCCTCACTAATCAGACCACATTGAGTCAGTCAGTTAGGTCTTAATAGCAAAGTTCCACTGTAACCACTCACTAATCAGACCACTTTCAGTAAGTCAGTTAGGTCTTAATAGCAAAGTTCCACTGTAAACCCCTCACTAATCAGACCACTTTGAGTAAGTCAGTTAGGTCTTAATAGCAAAGTTCCACTGTAACCACTCACTAATCAGACCACTTTGAGTAAGTCAGTTAGGTCTTAATAGCAAAGTTCCACTGTAACCACTCACTAATCAGACCACTTTGAGTAAGTCAGTTAGGTCTTAAATAGCAAAGTTCCACTGTAACCCCTCACTAATCAGACCACATTGAGTCAGTCAGTTAGGTGGTCTTAATAGCAAAGTTCCACTGTAACCCCTCACTAATCAGACCACATTGAGTCAGTCAGTTAGGTCTTAATAGCAAAGTTCCATTGTAACCCCTCACTAATCAGACCACATTGAGTCAGTCAGTTAGGTCTTAATAGCAAAGTTCCACTGTAACCCCTCACTAATCAGACCACATTGAGTCAGTCAGTTAGGTGGTCTTAATAGCAAAGTTCTACTGTAACATCTCACTAATCAGACCACTTTGAGTAAGTCAGTTAGGTCTTAATAGCAAAGTTCCACTGTAACTACTCACTAATCAGACCACATTGAGTCAGTCAGTTAGGTGGTCTTAATAGCAAAGTTCCACTGTAACCCCTCACTAATCAGACCACATTGAGTCAGTCAGTTAGGTGGTCTTAATAGCAAAGTTCCACTGTAACCCCTCACTAATCAGACCACATTGAGTCAGTCAGTTAGGTGGTCTTAATAGCAAAGTTCTACTGTAACATCTCACTAATCAGACCACATTGAGTAAGTCAGTTAGGTACATTTGTATGAGATGACTTACTTGAACTCTAAGCACTTAGTGATTTCCTTCTCCAGATGCATGGTCTCGTAAAGCAGATTCTGTAACTGGAGGTGATACTTGTCGATCCTCTGTTTAGCCTGAAAGATACAAACGTAAACAAGCTGTACGTACCAACATGTCATACCTTCACCTCACAGACATACAAACACACACACACACACAGATAGAAAGAAACAAAGACACACATATATAAACCATACCATTATCAGACACTCAAATCAAAGTCATATAGATGCAGGGCCCAAAATTAACAGTGCAAATTAACAGTGGTCCTGAGGAACATGAGGAGTACACTATCTCGTACAAGACTATACGTACCTCATTTGTACAATCTCTGACTTTTTTACAGCGAACGTGAGCGAGTCTGTTTAACTTCTTGAGCCCAACACACTGCAGTGTGACGTCAACTCTCTTTGACTCAATCACATCTCCCTGTGAACATAATACATGGAATTGATCAATTTATTCCTGTAACAAAAATCTCCATAATACAATAGTGTTATGTTCTGTTTTATTGTTTTTTTTTACATCTACATGTAAACAAAAAATTTTCACTTACCGTATTTTATGGCCTATAGGTTGATGTGGGGGATAGGTGGAATGGCCGGTTTTTGGCATAAATCCAGGTTTAAGTATTAGATAGGTGGAAGACAGGTCAATGTCGGCAGAGATGGAAACATGAATGGGAGAACACAAACATAACAAAAAAATTTCACTCATATTAAGATGTCACCAGCTCTAAATAAAGTTCCACAAATTTTGACCAGTGCAATGGCCTAATGACAATGCAGTGAGGTTTTTTTTTATGTACAATGCCTGCCGTGAATCGGGACTTTGGTCTCACATCTCATCTGAAAGACTTGTGACATTCATTTCTTCTCCCAAGCGT
Organism: Atrina japonica; assembly: GCA_030159075.1. NCBI lineage: Eukaryota > Metazoa > Mollusca > Bivalvia > Pterioida > Pinnidae > Atrina > Atrina japonica. The sequence continues at coordinate 26,716 of BROG01000614.1, forward strand.
TGGAAAAAGAGCAGTGATGGTGTATCTTAAAGAATTCCCCAGAGCAGTAAAGTTTAACTAATATGAAAACTTAAACCTTGCAAAGTATTTTTCTTCTAATGTTAAAAGGCAGGAAACTATTATATTTACAGCTGGAAGTTTTGGACAATTTACCAGTCTCAAATCTGCTACATTGTACACCATGACAATTTTTTTTTTGTAAATCTAATTTGACATTATATAAATATAACATTCCAGAGAGGGTGGTAGTGGAAATTGTCACCCCGAGGAAATACATTGTCAACCGAGGCAAAGCCGAGGTTGACAATGATTTTCAAGGGGTGACAATTTCCACTACCACCCTCTCAGGAATGTTATATTTATTATATTATACGATCCACTGTATTGAAGCATATATTATCCATTGAATTACTTAAAACACAAAATAAACTGTAACAGTAGGCCTAGTATTATCTTTATACTTTATTCATGCAAAAAATCTACACGTCATGTACGTAAGTTCATCACGTTCGTAATACAAACTGCCTTCGATACCCAAACCGTTCTTTGCGTCGGCTTTTGAATCTTGAGCCTCAAGCGAGCATGTCTGTTTGGCTGACTTCAGCAAATATATTTGATTATGATATATCAATTCTGTCAAATCATTTAATTTCGGTTGTTGTTTCGTTCAGTTCCAGTTGTATGTTACACAACTCATATATTGATAGAGGTTACACCTAATTACGACATAGGAAAAACAAACGAACCGTACGCGCATCCATTTCTGCGTATGTGATATTTTTATTGAATATCACCCTGCTGAATATCACTCTGGAACGACCGAGACAGTGGAAAATACTCAACGTTTATTGTCCAATGAAATCGCTAGAATTTATGAAGAGGTATAATATAAAGAAATGTTCAGGTGTATTATTTGCTATATTCTTTTAATTTCCCCTTCAGAGAGCAATAAAATAATGATATGTGATTATTTCATCCAATCAATCTATGTCCTACTTTATTTTTCGAGCCGGCCTGGCTCAGTTAGTAGCACACACAACTCTTGGTCATGAGGTCGTGAGTTCGAGTCCAGCCGGCAGCAGGTTGGTTTCCTGTCCTTCGGATGAGACAGTAAAAATCGAGGTCCCGTGTCGCAGTAGGTGTCGGCACGTTAAAGAACCCTCACTGCTTAATGGCCATAAGTGCCAAGCATAGGCCAAAATTTGAAGCCCTTCACCGGCTTTTGGTGACATCTCCATATGAGTGAAAGAATCTTGAGTGGGATGTTAAACAACAAATAATCAAACAAACAAACTTTATTTTTCAATGATCTATCTAAATAAAATATGCCATTATGACTTACAGATTCATTGACTTGTGATTCTTTCTGCCTCTTTATGTCAGACATGATCCGACGTATGTCATCACAAGTCGACTTGAAAATGTTTAAATCTTTCACTGGGTCATGATGGTCAACCTCCTCTTCTTCCGCATAGAACAAACTAGCTGCAGATTTTCCATCCTACAGAAAAAAACAAAAATGTTATTACATATAAATTTCCTTTTTATTAATTGCATACCAATTGGTAAGTTTCTCATACATGTAGGTTTTTAGAAATGTGTTTTGAATGACGACAGAAAGATGCTCAGTTTTAGTATTTGATTTTAAAGATTTAATTCAAGTCATAATTAATCATGAATCAGCGATGTCAGAAATGATAACAGAGTTACTTGTTTCAATTCAGGATAATATTATCAACTATTTGATTATAATAAATGAAATTTTGTTTGCCCTGAGATGACGTGACTGAACATGGCCGTCAACATTCGAATCGAAAAACATGTAATGATGTATCAGTTGGATTAAACCTGTGACTTTTGCAGTTTATATCAGAAACTTTTAAGAAAGTCTTGTTTGACCAATGTATAGAAAGGAAAATATGTCTACAGACAAGATGACCTGCTTTCTCTGTGTGTGTCACCAATTTAAGGTATTTATAAAAAAATTTTTATTTAAGGTTGTCTTGAAGCGAGCCGGTCCACATAGCTGAAATTTCCTGAATAAAACTATGAAGGCTTGACAAGGGATTCAGGTGGGGGCAACAGTAAAATGCAAGATAATAAAACGGCCCACAACAAAATCCCTAAAGGGATTAGAGGAGGTGCAACTTTGTGACTCTTCCTTCATCAGTACATGTACAGACCGCAAAATAACATGGGTATGATCATTCTGGTTACGTGGAGGTTATGACAAATACAAATCATGTAACCTCTTTTTCCTTCTTGATGAATTTCATTTATAAGTCTTCATTATTCCTACTGTAACCTGCAGGTTACAGTCATTGAACTTATTCCTTTTAGTTTAATTACCTGTAAATGGGTTACAGCGATTTCTGTTATATTGTGGCCTGCATGTAATTTCTATTGAAATGCATTTACATTACCAAAAAATGATGGGTAGCTAGAATAAACGTCTCATAGATATGGAATTATGCCATGTCATAACTTAGTGACGATGGGTTTATTAATCTAAAAGATCAAGTAAGCATATCAACAAATATTAGACATCAGCGATAAGAAATAGATGATTAAAATGATCGCTAAACTGCTGTGAACATGTCACAGCATCTTGCTACGAAGAAAGTAAATAGGAGGACTTCTGTCCCTGATTTACCACACACACAAAATCGCTTAAAATCGGGGCAGAAAGTTCGGCCTAGTAGATCCGCCGATGAATGCTAAATATTCCTTAGGTAACTATACTGTTTAAAGCCAAAGGACAATGACTAAAATCACACTAATCTAAGATTAGAATTTTGTTAAATATTCTGAAAGCTGAAACAGCATATCAGACATAAGTTTTAAATTCAGTGTCAAATTTGTACAGAACGATTCATGAAATTCAAAGCTTATTTTTAATTTTGAATACGTTAAATTTGACATGATCAACCTTTGTCCCTGGCTCCGGTTTTATTCTCTTCTGTTCTGTTGTGGAAGTAGTCTCCTTTTTAAGAGTTCTTTTCCGTTTTGATTCAACTTTCAGCTCACTTTCTTTGCTAGACATGCTGAGAAAATGCAGTCGGTTTTCGGGAATTCTGAGTTAACTGCACGCTTTGAAATTAAAAGTTGTTGATGATTCCGAACCCGATTTGAATATTCTCGTAAAATATTTATTAAACCTTCATTTGTGACATTTTACTTTTAGTTGAATGATAAATTTTAAAACACCTAAATTTATGATTCATCAAAATACTGTAGAAAGATCAATCTAATCGGTGAAAACTGATATCGGGTTCAAGGTCGACATAAATCTAAAAATCTTCAAACATTCGAATAACTCAGAATTATTGAGTGGTTTGATTTGGTATACTCGGATATGCAGACACAGTTTCAAAAACGATTTAAGCTCCTTATTCAATGAAGAAGACGATGATTAAATAAAACGAATAGATGAAATGGAAATGCCACGAATAAAAGAACAAAGCAAAAAAAAATTCTCGTTTACTGTGTAGCTGCACAATAAATGAATAAATAAATAAATAGATAAATAAGTAAATAAATAAATAGACACGTTGTAACACGGTATTTTAAATCTCTCAAATGAATAAAAAAATAAATAAACATAGACATTAAATACACCGTATTGAACCAGAGACCTATAACACGTTATATATGTCCCTGATTCCACGTGTCTCTGAAATAAACAAATGAATAAATGATTAAACAGATTAATCAAAATATGCTGAATAAATAAAATTTCTTTTCCAATAACAAAACAAAACAAAAAAGAAAAAAAGATAAATAAAATCAGTGAGACTAAAAGTTCTCGGCCAGTTGATATCTTCCTTTTTTGTTTCCAACCGACTAGATCTACGTCATCTTATTTATTTCATTTCTTTAATTAATCCGTTTCTTTGATTTGCCCGCGTCGTCTCATTTCCCCGATATGAATGCAAAGACATGTGGTGGCGTCAATATTACCAGTAGAAATGGAAGCCCGCCGTTAATCAACCGTCTGAGTGATCTGTTGTTTATTACGGAGATGGTGCCGCTCAGGTCACACAGACTAAATTGTATATTTATTGATGTGTTACTCGAATAATTCAAGCCCGCTCCGGTTCCAATTCTACGAGGACTGAATTATTCGGGTTAATTGATGGGTAGAAATCTAGACTTGTTTTGATAATATTTGAATTAACTTTTTATAAAATGTAATTAAACCTATCAGGAGATGGGTGATATACAATTTAATTTACTAAAAAACATTCACCCCTCTCCCCTCGAAAACATTAAAAACTACAATAAAACAAAAACAAAAAAGCGATATTTTACACAAATTAACTCTTACAACCTCAATATTTTAAACTCGCGTTTCTTCATTTGAATGTTTTTTATTATTTTTTTTTTTAGTTTGGGATAAGACTCCCGACAAGTTATTTGTAACATATGAGAGTTATGCCCCTTAGTCTTCCAGACTGAAGCCAACATTTTCATTCAAGCCATTCGGTGGCCTGTTTCTGTTCCGATGTAGATTACTTATCAACGATGATTAATCTTGTCTAGATGTTTCGCAATTATTTTATATTCCTTTCGTATCAAAAACCAAACACTTTGTTTTGACCTATTTTGTAAAATTATAACGTTGGTAAGGCGCTGGTGGATCTAAGCTTTTAAACTGATAATACGAAATCCAATATGCTTAGACTATTTCGTTTACTACAAACTCCGAAAGCGAGATGTAAAATTAGAGACATATATAACATAATATGTATATTTCTGGTAAAATGTAATGATCTCTGGTCAATCTCAGTGTAGCAATTGTGGTCAAGTGGTTAGAGCATCGCGCTTTGAAACATTGTGTCTTTCACGTCTGGGCAGCGCAGGCTCCAGTCCTGCTGGAACCCAAGCCGATATTTGTGAGGAAGTTTACTCACGAAAGGCTGGTGGTCGTTCTCTCCCCCACCATCTAAAACTGACCGCCACCACCAAAGTCTAACAATAGTTTGTCGAAAATACGGAGATTCTAGTAACAACAACAACAAAAATAGATGGCGACGCAACGGAGAATGTTAACCCCTAAATAAAACTACAAACAACAAAAACAAATGAATTAAAAAAAACACAAGATAGTGGGAAAAGTATCTCATATGTCATAAATTTCATTAGTCTCTTTGATAGTCCATCCCGGTAATAGATCTTTAAAGGGATATTAGCTGTATTTACAACAACAAAAAAGTTTATTTCTATTTTTTTTCTATATTCACTACTTGTACTTGATGTACAATAAAAATAAGAGGTATACACAGGCATAGATTTAGAAACTCTTATATTCCTATATATTTTGTTAAAATCAGATCAGGTCCAGTGTAAAGTCACAGTCCGCGGAGAAATCTTCAGATTCAAAAATATATGCGAATAATCATTAGGTGCATACAATATATATATATATATATATCATAGCCCCCCCCCCCTTTTTTTTGCAAAGATAGACATAGGTGTTGAAAATTGGGGCTTAGCCCCCAGACGTTTCTGGCGTGTGTGTGTGTTTTAAGTTAGTTTAGACGCCTATGGTATGCACCTAATGATTATTCGCATATATTTTCGTCGTATTTTAAAGATGTATATACTAATTAATAGGCTAGCTAATCACGGGAAACACCCACCGTGCAGATCTTATAATAACCTCTTAAAAATAGTGTCCCTTCCTAACTTTTAATTTAAAAGTTAGCAAATGACACGTTATTTTATCATTGCATCCAAAATGATGATGTATGGGGAGACACCGAATAGTTATACAAACCGAGACGCTTTGCGGAGTATTTGAATTTAAATGAGTGTATCACGACACACTGAACAATGATACAGTCATTTGATGTTGGTCAGTTTTTAGTGATGCCAATGGGAAAACCTGAGGTTAGAATGTGGCCGGAAAGAGACCACCAGCCTTCCGCAAGTAAATTGATAAACTTTCTCACAAAATCAGCTTAGGTTCTAGAGGGATTCGAACTCGCGCTTACTAGATGTGAGAGACTCACTCATGATCGTTTAAAGCGAGATGCTCTAACCACTCCGTCTCCGTCCCCCAAGACGATTTGAGACGTCCGTTCACAAGCACTTGTGTCAGGTAATCCCCGATCGTGGAGGTGTTAATACGATCGGGGGATTCCATGACATAAGTGCTTGTAGGTCCGTTATATAAACCGTATGGAGAAAAATATCGAAACATAGGCCTTTTAGTTACATACACATTACAATATAAGTAGAACTGATGTACTCATCCAGTAATTTAGACAAGCGCAAATAAAATGTTGACCCTGCACACGCGTCCTCTAAAAGACATTTCAACGTGGACACTTTAAACCAAATCCATAGAGGATTTATCAAAAATACCACGGTTTTATTAAACCAGCGATATCACGGCGAGTGTGACCGGTCGACAGGGGACTCTTACTCATAACCGGCACCCGATCTCACCTCTGGATTTTCATAGCTCCGTATGTGTTCAATGTTCACCTGATATATATTTTCTCCTGAACCTTCTTACTATCGCTTTGAAATGTTCTTCGGTGAGGCGTGCATCGCACAACACGGCTAACACTCTCCTTTGAGGAAAAAAAAGATTCCGTAAATTTGCCCTGCATGCCTTTTATTTTAAGCTGACATAATGAAATAAAGTTAGAGTGAAAGGAAAAATAGATAAGAAATTCAGAACCCTATTCATCAGAAGCGTTTATTTCAATAATTTTCTCCAGAGAAATAACACATGGCATATACGTCTATGATTTCGTTAAAACACCACTCGCGATATAAAAGCTCCGATTCAATGTTTAGCATATTATCCGTGATATCCCATATAATAATATATATTTTCCAGATAATTATTATCTATCAAGCCTACATGCGTTATCTATAACATAGGTCTGGCAATTTTCACGTAAACTGATATGAACTATTTAAAGTCTTCTATCTATTGGTAACACGGGCGGATTCAGATGGGGTGCACCCCTAAACATGTCCAAAAAAAAAAAAAAATAAAACGTGTAAAAAAGTTAATCTTTAATTTTTCTGTAAAAGGTGGAAAATTATTGAACAAATTACCAAAATATTTTCGCCTCGCTTCGTTTGGGTGCGCCCCTATAAGTGTAAACTTGTAAACCTACAAAAAAAAAATGCTTCGAAAGTGTAGTTGACTTTCTGATTCCTTTGACTTTGTTTATGGAGCTCTTTTAGAAACTCTTTAAACCGGAAGCTAAATATTAAGTTGTCAACCAAGTGTGTGTTAACAGCGTGCATATATCTCAAATATGGGTTATCTCAAGTCTATAAATCCCTTGTCGTAACTGTTCGCCGAACAAGTGTTTAAAACACTCGCGCCTCGTCACACATTTGTTTTCGATGCTCCCTATTCATTCCTCGTGGTTCCATTAGCACGTGGCCATTGGAGCGGATCTGACAGGACCGTTTCACGCTAGGATTGACAGCGTTGTAAACTCAATTTCAGATCGATCGGTTTCACTATACAGATGAACGATGCCCGGTTATGTTTTAAATTTTGTGAACAAACCAAGGAAGAAATGTATCTGTCCTATATGTCAGTTTCCCATGAGAGATGCTGTCAAAATCTCATCTTGTGGACATAGATATTGTGATGTTTGTCTTCAAGAATTCTTAAGGTGAGTACAATTCACGTGTTTATTAAATGTTTTCATAACTATTTTATACAAAGTTTACTGAAAACTTCACACGTTTTATTACGATGTGCATGTGTACCAGTGATATATAAAGCTTTATATATCGCTGATGTGTACACATAAATAATGCATAATGGATCTACTTGGAATGTTTTCACTTCATGACTTTTAATTTAATTTTATCAGGCAGTGCTAAAATGATAACCCCACCAACCTGTTCGAAAGCGTACAATGGTTTCCAAAATTAAATGAAATTCACTTCGAAATTGATACTCCTAGCAGCGATATATAAAGCTAATAGCTTTATATATCGCTGCTCCTAGGCTATTGCAGTCCATGGACATTCCCTTTTTCTCTATCAAAGAATTACATGTAGCTGGATTTTCTCATCAATAATTTTGACTGTTTTATTTGTATATCTTGTGATTAGGGAGGGTGGGTGTCCATTGCAAACTGAAATCAACATGTGTAAGTTAAATGTTTGGTTTCATTAGTTTGATTGACAGACCCAAGATACATGTAAATATACAATCCCAGAAACGTGGGCAGTATTACTTGCATGGATTTTGTGGGTGAAAAATTTATGTAAGCCTACTCTGCTGTTAAATAGTTTATGTGAAATCACATGTCCCTTTTTATATTACAATAGATATGTAAATGAAAAAGCTGAGGTCAGTCGAGTAACTGAATATTTTTAAATCAAAATGCGGTCGAAATATTTAAAACAGTTCTTTTCTATACATGTACAGAATTACCAACACAGAGGGAATGAGGAAATTCAACTATCATCAATACCTGTATAATTATACATTTTAAATATAGGGCGTTACATGTAACTTGTTTTTAACCCCCATGTATCTGCTTTTAATTTCATAAACAACATTACCCACACCCACTCACTTTTTGTTTCTTGTAATGATTTAGTAGCCAACTTCTCTCTCCTTGGCCCCCTTGAATATTGCCTTGGCCCCAGTTTCAGATGTTATATATATATATATATATATAAATATATATATATAAATTGGAGTAACAAATACATTGTATCTTTTTTTACCTTCTGTCATTTGATGAAAATAGAAACTGACTTTTGTCTGATCTATATATGGAAACTGATTTGTAAGGCACATTAAACAGATACTTCACACACAAATTGTGTCTGAAAAAAGAATTTTTTTATTTACTTACTGCAGCGTTATATTTAGCATTACATGTATATATTGCTACTTCCAGTTGTTTTCACAATAAAAAACTGCATATTTATTTATAGTAACATACATCAGACCCCCCCTAATCAATTTCTTCAATTACCCTATGATTTTCCAGTGAGGTGTGAAAATAGGTCTTAAGACCTTAAGGAAGTCCTTTGTTTAATATTAAGAGGGGGATATGTTTAAATAAACAATATTTCTATTCAAAATTGTTGTATCAACTTACAGGTGTTAAATACACTACACCTTGTCGCACTGTTGAAATTGACCATGTCACTTAAAGAGAAATAGCCTTTAGATTTTGATAACAATTTTCATTTAAATGTCATTTAAACTTTCTGAGGCTGTTTGTATATGGATTCACTTTACTTACATGTATAAATTTTAATTTGATAGTGGTCTTAAAAGTTATCATACAAGATTATCTTAATGGTGGACATAGGTCAAATGATATTTGAACAAGACGTTTGTCTAAAGGACATTAGTAATCTTTCTGATTTGGTAAATAAATAACAGGTATATCAATTGTATATAAAACTGGATCTACCTTTACCTGAACAGGTATAACAATACCTGGAAAACTTATGCATATTTACATGGACAGGTAATACCAGGGGCAGTGGTCAGTAAATGGAGTGTATTGTTTATTTCGTCGTATTCATTAGTACTGCATATACATGTACATGTAGACAAAATATTCAAGTAACCTATATAAATTACAACAATATATATCAACATGGTCAAAGAAGAAATATACAGAGTGTTGACAGTTGTGTCACGTCCTAATACATGTAAAATTATTCAAATCTATTTCATATGTATGTTGTGATTTTGAAAAGTTACTGTTTCACTGTTTTCTGTCAAATTTAGTGTTGGAGAAATAACCCATAGATCTCAATCTCTGAAATACCAATGTCTTTTACCCCTGGGATTTTGTACCAATCAGCGATATATAAAGCTAACATTCTTTTTGAAAATATCCATGCATATCTAACTATAATGAATAAAATTGATAATAAAACAAATTGATAATGAAATAAAATGGTCATCACAAATGGTCACATTGACATGTAGACTCACCTAAAAACAACAACAACAACAACAACAAATAAAATGTATGGTCTACTGTCATAAATCAGAAATGAAAAAGTTAATAATTGCATTTTAAATTATTGTAAAATTTGGATGCTAAATAAAAAAACTCCTGAAATCTGCCAGTGGACTTCACCATTATTTGAAATGGGTGAGTTCAAATGTAACTACAGGGGTGGATGAGTTTTAAAATAACAAAACATTGGTTTAGTTTAGTTTTCATGCCCAGAGACTGAAGATGCAGGGTCGTGCAGGGAGGGGGATGTATATTTTTTTTGGTCTGACTGTTTTTCTGTTTTCAACATTTTGGTTTCCAATCAAATGTGTTATATTTTCTTTCATCAGTCTTGACCAACTTCAATATATAGCTGTACAGCATTAATATCCAGGATAGCTTTGATTATGGCCAAGATTTGACAATATTTGCAAAAGCTACAAAACTTTACAATCTACCGAGTTGGCCATCTTTGTTTCTCAGAAACATCTTGTTTTACATGCAAATTAGACTGTTGTAATGGATTATCTGTATATAATGTACATTCCAGAGCATGTGATTCTTCTAAATTGAAAAGAGAAGCATGAAAGGATTGAAAGAGAAAAAAAAAGTAAAAATCAATGAACTTGAGTGATCTATAATCATACATTTGTACACAGTTGACAGATGGATGTCTTTGATTTGTCTGTTTCCAAACAAAATCAATTTCAGTTACTGCTAACATAATCAATTTCCTTTGTTGGTATTTTAGTCATTTATGAGATTTTTGTTATCATGGTCAATGTTTAGTGTAATTAAAGGACAAGAAGTTTTTTGTGTGAAATCTGTTCATATTTATAATATTTTGAAGTGTCAGTATATAAAATTACACTGTTAAAAATGTTTTTTTGTAAAATTAATATTGATGTATCACAAAAAATATCTATAAATTAACATACAGAATGTATCTAGATTTTTGTATGGAAACTGATAATCACTCAGAAAGTGACATACATGTATAAAGGGACTACTGTTTGTATAATTTGTTTGGTCGGAGACTGAAATCTGCCAATTATATGCTATTAAAACATTTAAAAACAATTAAATACAATTAAACTCAAACACTACTCTAACAAATTAGTGTTTTGTGGCAAAGGAAACTTGTGACTTTTCCATGTAACATTTATTAACAGTGTATATATACTGGATTTTATAAATGATAATCTTTACCCTGTGGTATAGATTTATTGAACATAATTTTGTTAGGACGATATGACAATTTCTCACGCAAAAGTCTTGAAAACTCATGTTTATTAATTAATTAATTGGAAAATGTTGAACTCCTGAATATTCATTATCTCATCAACCCCTGAAAAACAATAGACTCATCTGTAAATCAATGACTTAGGTCAGCCCAAATGTGTTATTAGGGGTGAATGAGCTAATTATTTGGAAAATGTTGAACTTCTGAAAGTTTTGATCAGAAAATCAATACACATACATGCATGCGTGCACAGTTTATTTGAGAGTGTAGTGGTACAGAGGGTGTCTACTCATATAGCTCAGTTGGTACAATGTAAGAGCATTTTGGTAGTGTTTGGGTTCAATTCCCTATCTGGCCCCTATTTTTCCCTGCCTGCCACAAGTGCCCTCTCCAAGAATTTGAGTTGGTACGATGATGGTTTGGCTGTACAACTGTGTCACGTCTTCCTGTGATGTGTTGTGTCATGTCACACCAATGCAAAACTACTTTTTTGTGTATAAATTCGTTTATGGAAGTCAATGTTTACAGAAATTATTATTGGATTGTCATAAGCTACCTCATGTGCATCTTTCGTTGAAACATCTCCTAAAACAAATCGGGAGGGAGGGGCCAAGTCGGCAAGTGGCTAGATCATCGCGCTTTAAGCCATGAAGTTTCTCACTTCTGGTCAGTGCAAGTTTGAGCCCTGCTATGATGATTTTTGTGAGAAAGTTTGCGAGTTTATTTGCGAAAGACCGGTGGGTCTCTTCCGAGGTACATTGTAATCAGGTTATCTCCTCCACTAAAAAAAAACTGGTCGCCACCATATAACCGAAACATTGTTGATGGTGGTGTAAAACACAGTTTGAAATCAAAATCAAATAAAAGAGATTGGAATGTATATGACAACGGTACATGTAGGTATATAAGTATGTATTAATTGTTCATATATCACTAGATATTGTGTATATAAAAACTCTATTTTTGTAAATTTAAAAAAGTTTGGGACATTTAAAATTTAAAGCTTTTGAAATATCTGATGTACATGTAATTAAGTAATTTGTAAGTCATGGATAATATTGTCGTGGGGAAGCTATGTTTTTGTACGATTTCTTTATTATAGAAAGACGATAAGATTTATTTGTATAAGGGGCATTGATAAAACATAGAACTTTATATCTCGTTAAATAATGAGGAGTGAAAAGGTGTTTATATAGAATCTTTTGTTGGGTTCATCAAAAGTCCTTTGTTCCTACAGAAAAGTATAAGAATGTACGTGAAATCAAAAACTTCCATTGTAAGTATGTTTGATTTATTTTCCAATAACTTAAGCCAACTGATAGTTTAAATATTAAAAAGCTAATTATTAAATGGCCGTAATTAAGGGAACGAAATAGATTATACGGGCCCCATTAATAGAGATTGTATATGTACAGTTAATTGACGTCTTTGAACATTTATTTTGGAAAGGAGGGATTTGTTGTTTAACCCATTTACCCCTAAGGACATATTTGGACTGATCTAAGTCATTGATTTACAGAACAGTCCATTGATTTTCAGGGGTTGATGAGTTAACAGTTTATGGTATACTTGTAGAAATTTATCAGTTAATGGTTGTATTGATAATAGTTAATTGAGCTTGAACACATTATGTGCCAGGTTGAATGTCCTGTACTGCCATATTTGTAGTTACGTACATGTAGTTTGAATTTGGAATAATGTTTTATGCCACACTCAATAATTTCTCTGAAGGTATATGGTGGCAGCCAGTTTTTTATGGTGGAGAACCTGGTTACAATTGTATCCGGGCAGAGACCACCACCATTCTGCAAATAAGGGAAGGAAGCTAGGGGAGGGGGAGGAGGATCTGTGAAACTCCTTGAATTACAATATTTTTATAATTTTGTTTAGTTACATGAAAACAAACTATAATCATTGCATAAATATTCAGTTATCTACTGTAAATTTCATCCCAATTAAATATAATATTTGAAAAAATAATGTTGACTTGACAGTCGGATTTCAAATAATTTTGAAAACATGATCATACACCTTTAAATGAAATGACAATTTCTTCATTGTCGAGAAATTTTAAGTTGTAGTGTATATTAAAAAAAAACAAAACAAAACAAAACAACGATATCAAATGTATGCAAGCATTCTCAGACTTATGTACACATGTAATATTAGAAGCACTAAAAGTAAAGTCTCCCTTATTCTTCGCCAAATTTCTCAATGAGATGACGTGATAATCAGAAAGTCTCGAATTTAGTCATGAGATTTTTAAAATTCTTTGTTGTATATGAATCCTGCTGTTTGTTTTATCTTTTTGTTCTTCCAAGCTGGATATTTTTTGGCAAGATTTATAATTTTGATATATCTGTTATCCAGAACTACATGTATAGGTATTTTTCAGACGTGAAATTTGAGTAAACACATTCTTATGTTTTCTTTTCTCTTCCTATACAGAAGTCGAAACTGATAATTTCGGGTCAAAAATGAGAGAAAGACGGACAATGAGCTTAAATTTCTCATGTTTTGTATTGACAGGGATAACTCCATGTTAAGTTATTGCTGTGCGAGATAGTATATACATGTATTTATGTATTTCTTTCATAAATACAATGTCTGAAAAAAAAAACCATGAATGAATGGGTGTCGTTCATAATTGTGTAAAGTTACACCCATACAAATGAAAAGGATTGAGATCATAACAATCTACCTAATTGTTGTATGAATCGGGGCTAGTGTGGGGGGGGGGGGTCATATAAATAGTTATTTGTTGTACCCTGATCTTGGTGTCTGTGTTCCTGGGTAGGTACAAGTATCGTGCATGTACATTGCACATGCACATATTTTGAATTTCAACAGATGATGTTTCAATTTTATTTGACTAGTTAGACATTTTTTTTTTGAATATTGAAAGTAAAGGACGCAATTGCAAGTAAAAGTACATTGCCAGATTTATCAGAAAATTCCAAGGAAAATGCTAGAAAAGGCAAATATTGCTGAGTGATAAAAAGGTGTGTGGATGGGGGAGGGGGTGGGAGGTGGGTTCTAGTATTTCCCATAAGTAGGTTAGGCACATGATACAAATTTTTGTGTACCACATGTATTTGCTTCTTATGCTTGTGCATATCCAAAATCATTTCATTCCCTTAGCTTGGTAATTTGCATATTTCATATTGTAATTAAACAGACTCAGTCACTCATGCACATTTTGTAGACACACAGATTTAAGATTTTGATGAAAGTATTCAAAAACAACAACAACAACAACATCGATAATTGTTAAAGCTTTTATAAACATAAATTGTGTATGCAGGGTTAAAATGTTATTTTAGTTTACCGGTAAACTACAGCCAAACTTGTCTACAAAGAGAAGTCAATAGAGCATTGGCAAAAGTAGCTGGTATAGACAGGTGTCCTTTACACAGAGGTGGCCTGAAATGCAAGTTTGACTGTACAGTAATGTTTTTTGTTATAACTGGAGGTGTTGAACTAACATGTAATTGCACGAACTTAAACAAAAAAAAAAATAACAAGAAAAAAACCCTGTAATTTGACATTTTTTGACATATATATATAGTATGTAAGGACCTCGTGTGCAGTCTTGGACATTACAGTTCTTTTTCACCCCCACCTAACCCCCTGCCCCCCACACCTTCCCAGTGTCTGAGTAGGGAATGCCATTTTAGAAACAATACAATGAAAATCTGATACAGGTAAATTGATGATGTGTCACCTGGACAATATTACAAACTCCAACAAACCAACTTAGTTTTGATGTTTGAAAAACCAGATTGCAACTCTCATGTTGCTGACATACATGTATTGGTATTTTGCAGATTCCAATTTGCAGATTGTAATTCAATTATCTGTCATTCTCATATTATGTAATGTACATTTACACATACCTTGCATCTGATGCCTGTGTAGTGTAGTAATATAATTGGATTAGCAAGGCAGTGATTGGATTAGGTGGAATTGCCGATAGCCAGTTTAGCCCCTGCAACCCTCATCCCACAATTTGTACTAGACTAGTTCAATACAACAAAAAGAGCATACCATTAAAAGTTACTTAGATGTGAAAAACTGTTCCCCATGCAAAATAAATATTACATTTTATCTCCCTCCCAAAATAGGTATATTATTCCAATCTTCAAAAACTGTTTAAATTTGAAGGTTTTGAAATTTCCCTCAATTATTAAAAAGATGTGTGGGGAGTTTGTGAATTTGGGAAACCAAAAAAAAAAAAAAAAATGTCAGGAAGTGGAATGTTATTATCAATTTGTCTGTGCAGATGGCTGTACCAGATACATAGGCCTAATAGCTTTTGTAACTCCCAGGGTGTTTGTCAACTTATACCTACATACAATGTATGTATATTTGTTGATGTACTTGGATCAAAGACTTAAACTGTAGACAGAGGAAGGAAGAGTGCAGATGTACATTGTTTGTTTGGATATTTTGTACCCTGTTATCTGTATTTATTTCTGTTGGTGAATGCACATGTCCATGTGTATATATACAAACTGTGTTAATTGGTTAGTATGAACTACATTCATATAATCAATGTATTGTAAATCAGTTAATCTAGGACTGTTCCCTGCAGTTTATTGGGAGGAAAGTATATTATACAATTACTCAGCACACTTGCCAGCCTTGAACAATTTTCATGGGGGAGATTTTTTCAAATTTTTTTAGAAAGAATTAATAGGAAAATTAAAATTTTTCATGGGGGAGATATGCATTTTTACTGAAGAAATTATCAAAATTTTACATAGAAAATAGGGAATCTCCCCATTTATTGGGGAGATTTGTACTTGAACATGTATTGATGTTCATACATGTGTTTACAGGCCTTTTTCCATAGTTTCCAGCGGGGCCGAAATTTGGCCCCATTCCCAATGTAAGGGGAAATGCATTTAAAAGAAAGATTCATTTGTATTTAGTTTCCATGTGTGCGAACAATTTTCCCTAGTTTTTAGTTTTTGGAAAATGATACTGATTCTGCAAGGGGGAATAGTCTTATACATGTCCATGTACAAGGTAGAATACTGGTATTAAACCACCGTGAATTTTACATGTACCGAAAACAAATATGCTATTCTACCAAATGTGTGTTCATGTTTATGTTATTAATTTTTTACAGTAATTATTCAAAGATATGACCCAACCTTAAGGTAATAATTGCATTCATGAATAAATGATATATGCCCATAAAAGTTCTCATTGACCTAATTGTACCTCCTGTGTCAAAAAGTCTCTTGGTGGGTGATTTGGACAGGCGACGCTGCGAATCTGTGTTCTAATTTATGATAATGAAAGTGGGTGATTATGTTCCAGACATGAATGCATATTGTATTATCTATCTTGTCTGTAAAAAAAATCAGGTAATTTGGTAGGTAAATACAACTTATTTATAGCTCCATTAGCTTAGAGGAATTTATACCAAAGATTGAAGAGTTTGGAAAAAATTCTTCATTCCTGCAAAGGATTGCAAATTTTGTTTAACTGGTTTCAAATTCCATAAAAGCCATTGTTTTTCAAAATGGCTCGATATAGATAAAGATTGAAATTACCTGCCCGTGTACAAACGTACCTGTAGGTAGAAAATCTATCTATGTACTGCATGTATATATATATATACATGTATACAGGTATATAAATTACCAACATGTTCAGGTAAGGACAGGCTTATGTGCCGTGTACAGTATGTTATATCGGCTTATCTCGGATCAAGGCCTTGAAATGTTACGCGAACAAGTATTTGAGATATTTGACTTTTTTCAAGTATAAATCGGGTGTAACACTTAAGTCCTCAAACATTACATAACAATATAAAATTTAGATTAACTTCTATATCCTGGCCTAAATATTATTTTCGTTGGCCCAGAAATTGTTTCGTTTCTGTATTTGATTTGGACACCCACTTATTTATATAAAAACCACGTATGGATATATAATCAATATCATAAAATGGTAATTGAAGATGTACATTTCTTTCAAGTCTTTGCATGCTTGAATTGTATTTAGTTAGTAACAGAATTTTTGGTGTGGGAGTTAAAGTGTTTATTTACCACAGGAAGGGCTAATATAATGGAAAATCATTTTATTTGTATAGCTACCGGTAAATGTGTTTTACGCCAACACTCAACAATTTTTCAGTTACATGTCTTTTTTGGCGACCATTGTTTAATACTCTGGAGGAGAGAAATATTCTGGTTACAGTGTACCTGGAAAGAGACCACCACCAGCCTTCTGCAAGTAAACTGGCAAACTTTCTCACAAAATCAGCTTAGGTTCTGGTAGGACTCAAACCCACACTGACGGGAGGGACTTGGTGCTTGAACTCCCTAACCCCTGAATATATATTTGGACCGACCCATTTCAAAGAAATGGTTAAGTCCAATGTCAGAATTCGGGGGTGTATGATTTACATGTAGAATCAAAATTTCATAATAATTTTACATGCAATATGAACTTTTTCACTCCTGAATTATGACAGTAGACCATACTATTTTTGAACTTGGGTGAGTCTAAATGTGACCGAGGGGTTGATGCATTAAAGTGTGGTAACAAGAAGTCTTTTTGAATTGAAAAGAGACCAGTTTAATCTTTTATCTGTTTCTTAGTTTATCTTTTTGGACCCCCCCCCACTAGCCTAGTGGTTTGAGCACTATAAAGTTTTTAAAACCATGAATTAAGTCTCTCACCTCTAGTCATTGTAGTTGTGAGCTTCTTCTGGGACTTTTGGTGGAAAACTTTCCAGTTTACTTGCAGGAGGCCGGTGATCTCATTCCCAGTACATTGAAATCAGATTCTCTCTTCCACAATCGAAAACTGGCCGCCTCTGTATAACTGAAAAATTGTTGAATGTGGCATTAAACACCATTCTTTTATTCGCAGTCTATTTCAAATTTGTCATTATATGTATGTTTGTATACATAATCACCAGAAATTTTATTATTATAGATTTTTACATGATGATGTTTTCGTTCATCAACCCAGTTACCCTTGAAAAATAATGAACCCTTCTGTAAATCAATGACTTGGATCAGTCCAAATGTCTTTAGAGGTAAATCTTTTTTTTTTTTTTTCGTATAAAAGTCTTTCTCCCCAATGTACAATTAAAAAAAAACCCAGAAAAAACCAATATTAATCCATGATATTGATATGTCCTTAATACATGTGTAGCAGGACTCTTTAGCAGACGGCATGTCATTTCATTGATGAAAATCGACACCAAAGCGAATTCTCTCATGGATATGGTTTCATTGCTTTACAAGGAATTTGTTGATTTTGTTATGTGTTCTACAAATATGCATGTTTTATATGTTACATTAAATATTTGATAAGCATCCCATTGGCTGCCATTAAATTACAGTTATTTTATCTTCCCATCTTGGTCATTTGAGTGTTTTACAAGTCTCTTTAGGATAAACGATTCTCCATTTGGTTGATGAAATAATTGTTTCAAAGCATCACAACGAAACTAGCCTGTGTGTTGAGCAGATGTCATGCATATCTTATGCACTAACGACTCCCTAGGAATTAGCTTTTGTTTGTCGTTTAAAATGTACATGTAGTAAAAGTTCTTGAAGCAGACATTTCTTGTGTAGTCATTTTGTGATGTCAAACCATTGTTAAAATAGATAAATAGAAAATTCAAAGAAAAATAGATTTTCCTCTTTATGAAAATGAAAAAATGTAAACTTTTTAAGTACATGTATATTTTTTTTTCTCAAGTATGTGGCATAAATGATAGATCCACCCCTAAGTTGTCACTGATTTAAACTGAATAGATTTCATAAAGAGGAAAGTTGTATCCATCTTTGCAGTGTGCAGTCGGGTTATTAGTAGAGAGCAGATGAGATAGTATGACCCCTGCTGACCCCTCATACACCAAACCTATTCCCATAGAAGTGAAATTGAATTTTGGAGACCTTTCTAAACTTAAAATTAGATGTACATGTATGAAAAAAAAACTTTCACAAAATACATGTATATAATCTTATGTATGAAAAAAAAGATCAGTATGACCTTATGAATGACCTCAACACATCAATGATGACCTTTCAAGGTACATGTATATTTAAAAGATCATTCTGACCTTTCATGACCTTGCAGCTAGAGTTAGTGAAGAATTATGACCCCTTTTACCTGAAAAGGCCTAGAAATTTACCAAAAACAAATATTGACTTTTACAAATGTAATGTAGATCAATATGGCTTCCCATAACTTTTTACTGTATTTAGATGTAGCAGATTAAAATGATCTAAAAGAAATTATTTGGGACAACCTGACATGACTTTAAAAATCAATATCAAAGAAATATAGCCTTTTAGGTGAACTTTAAACTTAGGATGAAAACTTAACCAATTTGATATTTTTTTTAAGAAAAAGTTCTATATTAAATCTATAGATATAAGTATATACTTGTACAGTTGTATATATACACAAACATAACATTGTATTCTTACTTATGTATACATTTATATATTGGTACAATGTACCTACGGTAAATATATTTTAGAATCCTATTAACAATAGCTCAAAATGTTCCTTATTATGTTATATAAGAATGCAGGTTTCTCAAATTATAAGGATAAAATTAAATGGTAAGGCCATGTTGGAGTTCGGATTTAACACCAGTCTTTGATACATGAATGAATGCTATCACTTAATTGTTATTACGTCTTCTCTTTTGTGGCGTAAAAAATTAACTTTTTCTCGCTTTATCCTCCGAGGTCTGCCCATTTCCTGCTGTTCTCTACAATCGTAACCTAAGTCCCTTAGACTCCATTATTGTATTTGTATTGACTCTGTCTTTTAAGCTTAAAGAAGCAAGAAATTCTGTTTATGGCTTAATGCAGTTGTAAAAAAAAATAGAAAGATAGAAAGATTTAGCTCTGTGGTTAAATGGATTGGTTTGAGGGGTTTTGTACTCTCATAGTAATTTTTATTGGATTCCAGTAGAGTTCGATTTTATTGTGTAAATAACAAACAATCAGAGAAATAGAATGCTGTCCCACCTGTGTTGGTGTTTTTAAAAATACATTTACAGAGATTTGTTTCCCTGCCAGAATATCTTGCTTGCAGCAAACCAACATCTTGTCATGGTTTAAGGAAAGGCATCAACTTAACACCCTTTGATCACTACAGACCATAATAGACTGGTCTAAGACAATAGAAAAGAGCGTATCATTTAGATACTTCGGGGTGAAGGGATTAAAAGGGTCTCTTGTAAAACACTGCAAGTTATAAATGAACATATAGTTTAGTTCAGTTTTTGGTGTATTTATACAAGTTCAGACTTACTGGTGTATTTGTTTTTTACATGTACATGTTACTTTGGACATGTATTTACAGGGATTTCCCACTCTGTCATTGGCTGGGGGCTGAAACAAGGCCCCATATCCAAAGCAAAAAAATGCATCTTTTCCCAAATTGCAGTCAAAAGATTTCAGTTGAAGTCAAATGACAATGAATATGAGGAGAGTCATGTATTTTGAAACATCTTTGTGTATTTTTAGATTTCCCAATTTCAATAAAATGTTGCTCAAAACTTTATTTTCAGACCTCTCCCCTCGGGGTCTGCCCACATTTTCACAAATGTTGGCCTTAGTCTTAGACCTTCCTTGCCTGTCCTTGACATTGTTTCTGGACCTCTCACTTGCCTAACCTCAACATCGCTTCTGGACCTCTGTCATCTGTCCATCAGTGAGATCACTCTCATGAGACCACCTGTCTTGTGAAAGCACATTCTGAAAACCAATTGTCTAAATAATCTTTTAAATAAATCATTTTTTGAGAGACCACCTCCTGTATTTAGAAACCACATTTTAGTGGCAGATGGGGTGGTCTCTTAAGACAGATTCTTATATAGTTATGTATTGATGGAGATAATGAGCTGGCTACACTGTATAATTCTGTGTTTCAAAAAAATTTGCACTCAGAGAGTGTTAACCAGCTGTGCGATACTTTTTAAAATTTGTTAATACATACATGTATTATATTACGATTGATTGATAAGCTCTCAGAAATTGAGAAATGATTATTTTTCTTCTAAAATTAATTTCCTGTCTTTTATCTAATACTTTATGTAATTTTCCTCTAATAAAAAGAGAAAATTATCAGATTGATCATATTAAACTCATGAGTGACATAAGATTTCCTCTTTATATAAATGAAAAAAAAAAGAATGTTAAACATCCTTTGGTCGACTTGTTTTGTCAGCGAAACTCTTGAGAATGTTTGCATTGCAGATAAGGAATTGTTACAAACAGTATAAAATTTGTAATTCTCCATTGAAGAAATTGTTATCTTGGGCCTATCTGAAGTGTATTGTAATTTGAGGATGTTTAACTTTTTGTGTTATATAAGTTGCAAGATAATTTTGAAAAGGGCACGAAAAAGGAACAGAAATATTATTCCTGAAAATGAATGGATTTGGATAATGTTTTGATTTAATGTAGAGGGTTTAAAGCTAACCAGGTGTCTTGATATAAGGGCAGGAAATAAATCACCAGGAAATCAATATTTGTGTTCATATATTTATACAAATGTTATCACACCTTCCTAATTCTTAGTCCGACAACAAGTACGGGAAGACAGCACCATCCAAGCATATAATTTAACAGGTGGAATCTATACAGGGTGATGTTTTCTGTTCGTCTTCGCAGAAATTCACTTTATTTACAGGCTGGTAAAGTCAGGTACTGTTTTATATTTAATTGTGAGTGTGTGTGTGTGTGTGAGAGAGAGAGAGAGAGAGAGAGAGAGAGAGAGACTCAATGAGAGAAGAGTGCTTTTTTTGTTTTTGTTGTTGAAATATTAGAATGTTAGCAACTAAAACTTCCGTTTCTTTTTTATTAATATGAAAAGGGGTTTTATATCATACGGTATTTAAAACAATGAAACAAACATTTGTTTATAAATTTAAATGCTAATATACATGTCTTTAGTGCTTCAAGTTTTCAGATTTAGAATTTCATATCTCTACTTCACAATGCTGAATTTTTTAATATATACATGTAGATGAATACAGTGAAACTGTTGAATGCTGAATTTTTTAATATATACATGTACATGTAGATGAATACAGTGAAACTTGTATATAACGACCTCTTTAGGGTCACAAGAAAACCAATCTGTATAGGGAGGTGATCTTTATACAGAGATTGATTTGTACACAAGTGGTACTATTTGGGACAGCAAAAAAGTAGTCTTTATGACCAGGTGGTCTTAATACACAGGTGGTTGCTAAAGCAAGTTTTACTGTATACATTTAATGTGTACATGAATGAGTTATGCATCTGGAAACATGCTTCAAAATGACACATCCAAAAGAAAAAAAAAATGTTCTTAATCCTTTTACCCCCTGAGTATCTGAATGATATGTTGTTTCCATTGTTTATGAGCAGTCTATTGTGGTCTGTAGGGTTGAAAGGGTTAATACATATACATGTACATTATAATGTAGCTAAAATGAAAGCTGGTAATATTTGTGTATATACTTGTGCATTTACGTACAGGTAATATACAGTAGATATCTACGTACATTTCACTTACATGTACATTGCTCTCTATCTTTATATTCTTGACAAAATTTTCATTTTTATTGATTTTATGTGTTGTAAACCAGCAAAATTACAGATAGGAAGATAAATAATTTTGTTAAAAATTGGATGCATTGAAGCATTTCAAAGGCTGCAGTTGTAGCCTTCATCATCACATCGTAACTCTACTCTGTCTTTATAAACCTTCATGATATACTGGTGTTGTACGAAGCCTTTATCGTCACATCGTAACTCTTCTCTGTCGTTATAAACCTTCATGATATACCGGTGTTGTGCATAGCCTTCATCGTCACATTGTAACTCTGCTCTGTCTCTATAAACCTTCATGATATACCGGTGTTGTACATAGCCTTCATCGTCACATTGTAACTCTGCTCTGTCTCTATAAACCTTCATGATATACTGGTGTTGTACATAGCCTTCATCGTCACATTGTAACTCTGCTCTGTCTCTATAAACCTTCATGATATACCGGTGTTGTACATAGCCTTCATCGTCACATTGTAACTCTGCTCTGTCTCTATAAACCTTCATGATATACCGGTGTTGTACATAGCCTTCATCGTCACATTGTAACTCTGCTCTGTCTCTATAAACCTTCATGATATACTGGTGTTGTACATAGCCGTCATCGTCACATTGTTACTCTGCTCTGTCTCTATAAACTTTCATGATATACCGGTGTTGTACATAGCCTTTATCGTCACATTGTAACTCTGCTCTGTCTCTATAAACCTTCATGATATACCGGTGTTGTACATAGCCTTTATCGTCACATTGTAACTCTGCTCTGTCTCTATAAACCTTCATGATATACTGGTGTTGTACGAAGCCTTCATCGTCACATCGTAACTCTGCTCTGTCTTTATAAACCTTCATGATATACCGGTGTTGTACGAAGCCTTCATCGTCACATTGTAACTCTGCTCTGTCTTTATAAACCTTCATGATATACCGGTGTTGTACGAAGCCTTCATCGTCACATCGTAACTCTGCTCTGTCTTTATAAACCTTCATGATATACCGGTGTTGTACGAAGCCTTCATCGTCACATCGTAACTCTGCTCTGCCTTTATAAACCTTCATGATATACCGGTGTTGTACGAAGCCTTCATCGTCACATTGTAACTCTGCTCTGTCTCTATAAACCTTCATGATATTCCGGTGTTGTATGAAGCCTTTATCGACACATCGTAACTCTACTCTGCCTTTATAAACCTTCATGATATACTGGTGTTGTATGAAGCCTTCATCATCACATCGTAACTCTGTCTTTATAAACCTTCATGAAACTTTGACATTAAGACAACCTACCAGTTAGTGATTGATTCATCACATTCTGATTAGCGAAGTGGTCTCTTAAGAAAGGGTCTGGACTTACCGTATTTAAGGCCTTTTACGGTATTTAAAATTTTAAAGAAAATGGAATATTGTGAAAAATTTATGATCTAAAATTAGAGGTGTTCTTTAGGCAAAGTTTCACTGTACATTTATACATGTGTAATAACTTCTCTTTGTAAAGACCATTGACTTCGGCTCAGAGGTCAGTATGTTGGTTTGCAAGCAAAAGGTTCTAAGTTTGAATCCCAGTGAGGCTTTTTTGCACTTTTCCTTGCCTGTTGCGAATAGCGCCAAACTAAACAACCCATGGTGGTGTGACTGAGTCTTGTATGAGATTTAGGGGATGAATTCTCAAGAAAAAAAAGGGGTAAGAGTTGATAGCAAATTGTTGACAATGTTACATAAAGAAAATTGCCGGAAATTGAAGAAGACTTACATTCAAGTCAGGGTTATTGGAATGTTTTGCAAAAATAAACATTTAAAATGTCTGATGTACGTACACATAATTAGCAAAAATGATAATCTTGAGGGGCCTTGCCAGTTTTTCTCAAGAACCCTTTCGGAAAATACAAAATGTATGTTTCAAGCAATTACAATGTACATGTACATGTATATGTATACATGTACATGTATGTGCATGATAGAAGTTTTGATCTGTTATGTAAAGATGGTAGACTAAAGCAAGCGTAATGGACACAAATTGTGTAGTAATTAATTGAAGTCGTCTCCATCGCGCATTAATTCACATTCATTAGTCTGAACATTTCTCATTTTCCCGCTTGCGAGAAATGTCAATGATTTCGTGTACACATATCTCTGGAAGTTGTCATTCCACAGTCCTTGCAATGAGTATCAAAGTTACAAATTTATCATGATTGTAGTACTGGGAGCTTGTAGATATATATATATATATATAATATCGTAGTACTGGGAGCTTGTAGATATATATAAACATACAAGTAATTGTTTGTCATCATTGTGTTCAAGTGATTCCCAATCACCCAGAGCTGTCACATGGCTGTGAAAGGTCATTTGTCCATTAATCAGCCGGATCAATGGACATGTGTTTGTGTTATTATATGGTCACTTGTAATGTCCAGTTGTATTACGTAATCCACAAGACTTAGTCATATCAATTAGTGTAAAGCACTGAAATGACCAGTTGATCATTTATCATGTGGGTGGTCAAAGTGATGTCATCTAATGATTGCTCCCTCAGATCCACCCGTGTGTAACATGACAGTACATTTATTATGAAATTATTGAACCAGTGACAAAAACTTCCTTGAATTCTGGTATACGAGTGTATTATTAGCGTACAGCGTAAATGGGTAGGTACGTTTTACATGTTTCTAGAACTGCGAGAGCCATTAACAAAACTACTTTTAAAAGTACCCAATCACAGATTGTCAGGGTCTTAAGGTAAAATATTTATTTTCTTGTAGACATGGGAAATTATTTGACGAGTTGAATATAAACTAAATTACCATAATTAAGAAATAATGTAATTTGTTGTTTTTCTGTGTGAGCTTATTTGATTTGTCAAAAGAACTCGGAAATATGTATCATAGATGCTGCAGCTGTTTTCCGCCCCTGCACTTCTTGATTTGTTGAGCGATTTTTTTTAAAAAACAACCTAATGAATGATATTATTATTTTTTGGTTCATAGAAATATTTGAAAATAGAAAAAAAAAAAATAATAAAATTTTATGGAATTTACTGAATGAGCATCTTTAATTCTAATAAACAGCTGTATTGTATCGTAGCATACAATACAGCTGTTTAACATTATTGTTAGATACATTCTGTTTGTTTTTTTTTTAAACATGTGACCAGGAAATGATTTTTGAAATAATTTAGCTCTTTTGCATACAGCATGGTTCAGCTATGTCAATGATATGTACATGTATGTTTAAACACTTTTATTTTTTAATTTTGCATCATTAGTTTAATTCCGGATCATTTTCGTTTGGTTGACCTTGAGGTTGTTGGGTACACAATTTATAGGTTATATAGAAATTCCTTTGATCAGTGTGCATATTAGTGTGCAAATTTCCAGTCTATAAACATCGCAGCCAGGATGCGGGCTGTAGATCCGGAAATTAATGTGTACAACATGTGCGTGGTTGCTCCGTGAGGTGGTTATAATTCTTCCGTCAGTATTTTGTGTCAGGGCTTGAATTTAACTAGTAATATATATGACCAGATTAGATCTTTTGATCTATGATGACCCATTGGCACTGTGCAGTTTAAGTTCTAATTGTAATGTATGTGCATATATATGTGATTGCAGCATCCAATTTAGGCATCGGTAAATAACTGTGTAGTTGTTTAATTTCATGGGGAGAAAATTTCGCATTTTTCTGAAAGGAACATATACACGGGTATTAAATTTCGCGCAATATTGATTACGAATTGTCTTTCTGATATTTCGTATTATATTCATTGGTATTTAATTTCGCGGAATTTTATTTGACCGCAAATATAGCAAAATTAAATCTCCCACGAATAAAAGCAACTATACAGTATTCATATCATATTTGAAAATTTGAGGTAAGGCAAATCCTGGTTTTTAGGTCAGTTAACTGATATCTTTAAAAACTTCAGTAAATTATTGCCCCTTGACCTACATTTAGGTTTAAGGTCTTGAACATTTTTGCAAACCTGTAACTTTCACATATGTCAGGTGTTTGGGGCAGGAACAATCACAATCATTACCTGTCTCAGGTATGACCAAGCCACAAATCTACACCCTCCTGCTAAGCTTGTGAAAGGAGGATACATCTTTAAAACTCAATCCACTTACAGTAGTAACTTTTAGTAGTTCAATTTGTTCTGATCAGCAAGGATTCTCACATTATGACCCAGTGTCTACTCTATGTGCATTGACTAGTACATGATATTTACCTGGTAATTGATTGTAAACAATTCATCTGATTTACTGTTACCTGTTACAGGTAAAACAAACATGTCTGTAATGTACACCTTATATCACTTCCTTTGACAAAAAGAATTACACCTGAGGAAAAAAAGAAATAACTTACCTGGACATTATGACATCATCATCTGCAGTGATAAGAATCAACTTGAGCAGGTGATATTGACATGATGATTGTCAAGTATGTTTTATTTGGTCAGTTACATGAAATTGATCACCTCTAATAACAAAAGATGACATGCTGATATGGCTGTCAGATTATGGTTTGAACTCAATGAACTAATTAACTTTATCCTTCTTGATCAGTACATATTTAAACTGAAATGTCTAAATTTGATTTTCATCACAGACTCGAGACAATGTGACATAATTAGAGTTTGTCTGTTTCCATGATGTGTGTTGTATTCCATCTGCAATGTTGTTCGCAGTCAATCATGATCGTCTTAAAAGATAATTAAAATGTTCGATTTCGATTTCAACTTGATATCCTGGAGGGATGTTTTCTGATGTTCTGGATTACAAAGGTTACATAAAAGAATTTCAATTAATCTACCATCATACATGTTAACAAGAACCAGGTGATGGCAGATTAATACATGTATATATGTATGAGGTGAATTTTGGAATGTTTTATTTTTCTTCCCCTTTGAAGTGGTCGGTAAATGGTCAATGAATTTTACAATATTAGACCAGATTAATAATGGTATACTAAAAGTCACAGGGGCCTCAGTGGCCGAGTGGTCAGAGCATCACTCTTAGAAATCATGGAGTCTCACTTCTGGTCAGTGCAGGTTCGAGCCCTCGCTGAAACCTAAGCTGATTTTTGTGAGAAAGTTTGTCAGTTTATTTGCGGAAGGCCGGCGGTCTCTTTCCGGATACATTGTAATCGGATTCCCTCCTCCACCATTAAAAACTGGCCACCACCATAAAACTGTAAGGATTGTTGGGTGTAGCATAATACACTAAAAGAAGAAGAAATTTAAAAGTCGCAGACTGTTCCTAAGCAGTTCCTAATCAATCTTCCGAGATTATGAATAAATCTATTTTTGTTGCCCCCTCCCCCCCCCCCCCATATATTTATCGGCCTACCAGGTGTTAACAGTTAAACATGTACATGTACAGTAAAACTTACTTTAGCGACCACCTGTGCATAAAGACCAGCTGGTCATAAAGACTGTTTTTTGCTGTCCCCAACAGTACTGTTTGTGTACAAATCAACATATATATAAAGACCACCTGCCTACAGTATAAAGACTGGTTTTGTGGTGTCCCCAAGGAGGTCTTTATATACAAGTTTCACTGTACATATAATGTACACATTGATACAGTATAAACATACTTCTAGTATTGCAGCATGCATGAATATAGTCTAGCAAAGGAGATAAAAGAAAAACAATGGGGAGATAAAATAATCATTTTCTAAATGACATATTAATATGGTAATGTATTTATCAATTATACGGATATTACAAGGCGATAATATATTAACACTGTGACACATGATATTGTTTTATTATCGTGGACAAACACCTGGGGGGTGTGACATACGTTACATTTCATCCTTTGTCTGTAATTACCTGTGCGGCTTACCTGTTTGTTTTAGCCACGTATAGCTGATTGTCAATATCACTTGTAAACATATATCCATGATTATACCAAGGAAATCAATATATTTTCCCCTAGTGATGCAGCAAGATTGACAGGGGTAAAAAAATTAAGGGGAGATTACTCTTGAGAAAGTCTCTAGCAGGTGCTTGGTTAGAGGGTCTCTCTGCAGGTGATTTCCGAATTTGAAGTACAAGACACACAACATGATGGACAGCTTTTATCTATTTTGCCAGAGTCCAGTCCAGTCTTTAATGGTCATTTAATCTGTCTTATCAAATAATACACATGGCCAGTATTGGTCAGTGTGGCGGGTCATTAGAATACCATCATGTTCAATGTACGTTCTCATGATTGCCTTAGCTCTTCTGTAAATGAATATATTGTAATTACTGTACTGTATCTGGTCTTAATTATCTATTTGATGAAAAAATAATTAATGATGGATGGCCATGGGGGTAATAAATTTTCAAATTATTCTATCCTGCTGTTATTTGAAGTCAATGAGTTTAAAGCTGATGGTACTGTGAAAGGCATATGCTACGGAGCTCAGCTGGATTCTCTCCTGGGAAATCATTGAGATGACCTAGTATTCTATTTAATTTGACTTTATTGTGGTTTTGTAAGTAAAATGTGTAGGTATCTAATATGAAGAAGCAAGTTTTGTAGCAGTTTGTAAGTCACACAGTCTGTGAAATAGTGTCACATGTTCTGTGAGTAACCACAGCGAGTCACATAGTTTGTTTTATTGCTGTCTTTAAAAGGGCATTTTTTTAAAGAGGCTTTTTCTTTTTTTTTTTTTTAAATAAATTTTTCCCTTTTTTATTTACTACTTATATCGATATACAATAACAACAATATACATATACATGTACATTGTATATCGGCATAAAAATTCTTAAATTCCAATATATTTGTGAAAATTGCATGAGAAACCCAGGTTTGGCACTTTTTCAGTCGCAATTCATTAACTCAACTTTACTTTTTGTGTATGTATACCACATGGGAAGGGGGGTGGGTGGGTGGGATGGGAATGTGATGGAGGCTGTAGTCATTAGGATTTATCAGCATCCATTCACCCATTGTTGAAGACTCTAGCTGAAGTTTTTTAATTGCTTACCATTCATTTTATAATGGTTTTACAGGTAAAGGACATAGGACATGTATTGCTATATCAATTCTCTCAGAATGCTTGCTATTTTATAAGTGGTGGAGTGGTTAGAGCATCACGCTGTGATGATCCATCCATAAAGTCTCTCACTTCCTGTCAGCGCAGGTTCGAGTCCCGCTGGAACCTAGGCTGATTTATGTGAGAAAGTTTGCCAGTTCACCTGCAGAAGGCTGGTGGTATCTCCCCGGGTACCATTACATTGTAACCATTAAATACTAGTCGCCACCATATAACTGAAAAATTAGAGAAAAACTTCCATGGGTATACCTAATTGGGGGTGACAATTTAAAAAAAATAATGTAGTAATATTTTCCCAGTGAATAGATTGAACAGTTGATTAAAAAAGATCAAAAATGAAATTTGTCTCTGAAAAAATTCCGTGAAAGACACATACCTTTAAAATTTAACACAGTGCAAGGTATGAATGAACGTTTTAGTTTAGTTACATTCATTCAGAAATAACAAAGCAACACAAAATGTTTATTTGAATTTTATGTGTTTACTGGGAAATAAATCACAATTTACCGATACTTTAGTAATTTAGGATACATATACACTGTACATATATTTTTTGTCAATTGAAAGATTTGAGGTCTAATTGAAACATTTTTATTGCTGGATTTACAACTAAGAATATTGTACTATAAAGATGTATATATTTTAAATATTGTATATGTGTGTAGAGTTCTTGAACATAAAAAGGCTTGATACAGACTTTGATATGTGAATGAAATTATACTTTAATTCGGTACGATATATCAGATTATACATTAATTCCACACATCCTGTAAATTCGGCTTTATATCTCTGACTTTTCCCACACTACATTCAATCGATACAGAGATAAACTATCATATTTATATTGTGTATATCAAATATTCTCCGTCTTTTCCCACATATTTTGAGTTTATGCCCTTCAAGTTTGAATGAAATTCATTAAAATTTAATCTTAATACAAAAACGACAACCAATAAAAATGTAATCATTAGTAATACTGATCATGTGACTTCTTGAGGGCTTCATTTAGATAAAGGGAGACAAAGTATTAGTTGATAAAATGTTGAACAGTAGGCTTGATACCAGACCTCCCAAATGTGGAACAGTAGACCTAATACCAGACCTCCCAAGTGTTGAACAGTAGGCTTGATACCAGACCTCCCAAATGTTGAACAGTAGACCTAATACCAGACCTCCCAAGTGTTGAACAGTAGGCTTGATACCAGACCTCCCAAATGTGGAACAGTAGACCTAATACCAGACCTCCCAAGTGTTGAACAGTAGGCTTGATACCAGACCTCCCAAATGTTGAACAGTAGGCTTGATACCAGACCTCCCAAATGTTGAACAGTAGACCTAATACCAGACCTCCCAAGTGTTGAACAGTAGGCTTGGTACCAGACATCCCAAGTGTTGAACAGTAGGCTTGATACCAGACCTCCCAAATGTTGAACAGTAGGCTTGATACCAGACCTCCCAAATGTGGAACAATAGACCTAATACCAGACCTCCCAAATGTTGAACAATAGGCCTAATACCTGACCTCCTAAATGTTGAAAGTAGGCTTGATACCAGACCTCCTAAATGTTGAACAATAGACTTAATATCAGACCTCCCAAATGTTGAACAATAGACTTAATACCAGACCTACCAAATGTGGAACAGTAGGCCTGATACCCGGCCTCCCATAGGCCTAATCCTTGATATCCAGTAGACCTAATACCAGACCTCCAATAGGCCCAATACTGAACCACCTCTGGTAGACCTACATTTTGTTATATTGGACTTCGAGTAGACCTAATACAAGACCTCCAATAGGCCTGATACTGGACCTCTAGTAGACCTACATTTTGTAATACCAAACCTGCATTAGATGTAATATCAGACCTGCAGTAGATTTAATATCAGACCTGCAGTAGATATATAGTCCTAATAACTTTATGTGTGTGTTCCTGTCCATTCTATCATTATGGTATTATATCTTTGATATATCAACTGAGCTGGCCTGGCTCAGTCGGTAGCGCGCTCGTCTTTTGATCGTAAGGTGGTGAGTTCTAGTCCAGCCGGCGGCAGATTGGTTTCCTGTCCTTCGGATGAGACAGTAAAAACCGAGGTCCCGTGTCACAGTAGGTGTCGGCACGTTAAAGAACCCTCACTGCTCAATGGCCATAAGTACCGAGCATAGGCCAAAATTTGAAACCCTTCACCGACATATTGTGACGTCTCCACATGAGTGAAAGATTCTCGAGTGGGACGTTAAACTACAACAAACAAACTTGATATATCAACTACCTGTATACACATGATTTAGGGATATTGTATGCATAATTGTTAAATTATTCATTTCACGAAAGTCTAAATAATCGAAATATGAAACGGCAAAATAGATATCAAAGCTTAGGTATCATTGTTAATGTCCAAGTCCCAGTATTGAGTTCCAAGTTTTTATATACATGCATAATCACATTGTTAATTAATAATTTAATATACATGATGGTACATTTATGTACGTAGCCATTGTAAAGTCACAATTGATTTCTTTTCATAAACCTTTACATGTTTGTCCTAAATTTTTGTTGTAATGTAATTAACGTACAGTTCCGCTATCAAAATACATCATATTCCTGAAAAGAATTTTTTTTTCTGTTAACCACAGGATTTTAATATCGATAAATAAACTTGTTTGCTAGTTAAATTTATTTCTATGAAATATATTTTTTAAAACCTTTTTGTATGCCAGGAAGTAGAAAGATAATATTTCTTTATGTTTTATTTCCAGTTTTAAACGAGTTTTAAAATTGAAATATTTCAAAGTCCTTGTTTTGTATGTATGTATGAAATATAAACCTGTTATCCATTTAATGTGTAGCCATTGATAACTGTTCAGAAATTGAGGTTGAATTTTTTAAATTTCTTGGACGAATACTAAATTGTAGGTGACATTGATACTGTGCAACAGATTTTATTTTTTTGGCTAACCTTAGCTGGAGGTCTGGCAAGACAGGTGGCCTTTCATTAGAGTGGTCTCTCAAGACAGGTTTCACTGTACTTTGATCTGTAGCAGGATGTACCAAGTTCTCCTGGAGTGGTTTCAAGATAGGTTTCACTGTATCTGTAGCAGGATGTACCAGGAGCTCCTGAAGTGGTCTCTCAAGACAGATTTCACTGTACTTTTATCTGTAGCAAGATGTGTCAAGTGCTCTTGGAGTGGCCTCAAGACAGGTTTGACTGTATTTGTAGCAGGATGTATCAAGTGCTCCTGGAGTGGTCTCAAGACAGGTTTGACTGTATTTGTAGCAGGATGTACCAGGAGCGCCTGAAGTGGTCTCTCAAGACATGTTTCATTGTACTTTTATCTGTAGCAAGATGTGTCAAGTGCTCCTGGAGTGGTCTCTCAAGACAGGTTTGACTGTATTTGTAGCAAGATGTGTCAAGTGCTCTTGGAGTGGTCTCTCAAGACAGGTTTCACTGTATTTGTAGCAGGATGTACCAGGAGCTCCTGGAGTGGTCTCTCAAGACAGGTTTCACTTTATTTGTATCTGTAGTAGGATTTAAGAAGTGCTCCTGGAGTGGTCTCACAAGACAGGTTTCACTGTATTTGTAGCAGGATGTACCAAGTTCTTCTAGCACGATGTAAAATCATTAAGATCATGTTTATTTGTACTGGTAGATATTTAGTGTTTTATAAAGCAAAAATTACTATTTAGATCTCGGTGAAAACATAAGGTTTATATAAATTTTTTTTTTTTTTCTAGTAATCGAGATTTCTGTCGAACAACATGTAACATATGGTTAAACATCAACACTTATGAAAAATTCCTTTTGATAGCTGTATGTTGGGTCTTATTTTGTCAATGCATCGTCTTTTCACATTTTACCGAGCTTTTAACAGATGTTGTCGACAATAAAATGGAGATAATAAGAGAAGTTGGTTTTATCATCATTTTTGTCATCTGCCTGATATCAGCTCAAAATCATTGCTTTAATGTATACAGGTATCCACCAGAAGTTTAGTACTCATCCAAACTAGTTTTGGGTATTTTATATCTTGACAACTTATGACATTTTTTCTTGAAAAAAAATGCATAGGAATTTGTAAAAAGAAAGTTTATATTTGAAATTCAAAACACTTAATTCAAGTGAAAATAGGGCATGGTACCATAAAACTTGGGAATTTACTCAAGTTTGAGAATATTCTCAAATTGGCTTGATTAGCCAATCAGATTCCAAGATTCAAATATTTTGACTTAAGTTATTCTTAAGTTTGATGGTGCTGGACCCAGAAATATTTTCAGTAATTTGTGTGTTTAGTTTCCGTTATATATATATATTTTGTTCTTGACTGTAAAAGTACTTACCAACACTTTTGTAAACTCTTTAGCTACATCAGAAGATGTTTGTGCTTGTATGTTGCTTGATTCTCTTGTACAATGATGCACATACTTGTACATGTGTGACATTGAAGCTCTTGTGTAATTACAATACTTACAGTTACTTTTGATAGGTACTGTAGATGGACTCAACTGATACATCACAGGATGTTTGTATCTTTGTGATGCTTGATTCTCTTGTGTAATGATACACATACATGTTTTACTGTCGCTGATATAAATCATTATTTACAATGCAAGTCGGATTTTACATTTAAAAAGGTTGATACATCATACACCCTGAATGTCATTTCTAGAGACATTTTGCCCTGTACATGTACCGAGTATGTTGCTTTTGGACAAGACTTATAATACACCTCTCAAACTGCATGTTACTTTTAGATTATTTCTGTCTTTCTCTGTCTCTGTCTGTCTCTCTCTCTCTCTCTCTGTCTCTGTCTGTCTGTCTGTCCCTCTCTTTCTCTCTCTCTCTCTCTATATATATATATATATATATACACACACACAAACACATTTATATATATATATATATATATATATATACACATATATATATATATTTTCCAGTACACACACATGTATGTATAGCCATCCTCTCATCTCTCTATTACAACTATATGAGTACTTGCAGTATGAAATTAGTAGAATAAGGTCAACTAATACATGCGATACAATTCACTTATGCTCACACGTACCCAATCTGTGAACAATTGCCCACTGAAGGAATTCGGGTGCCAGCTGTACCCCAAATTGTATTGCATATTAGATACCAATGGGAAATATAACTCTGCCTACTTATGGGGAATAAATAATTCACATTGCTAAAGATAGCAGCTGTTTAGCTTCCAGTTCACCTTAGTAAACAACACACAATACCCAAAATTACTGTAAAATAAAGGTCCCCAATGATTGTAATGGTGTGCAATTTTTTTTTTTTTTTTGTCATGGCAATGGGTCTATAATGTTTTAAGCAAATATGAGTTATGACCAGCTGTTGTCCACATGGCTATAAACGTTAAAATGATAATTTTGTATATATGTATGCTATCTGAAAAATACCTTTCCGCTTGTCAAATACCGATGAATTTTCTATGGGGATCATCTCCTTTTACGCTTGCCAAGATCAAAGCCTGTGATCTCTGCTTTATGGAGTTTCTATTGACCAATACAACAGATTTAACTGAGAGTATTTTAGATATTGGAGGAAATTGCTATTGTAATTGCTTCTAGCACCAGTTTAATAGGTCAACAAAGTTCTCTTTTGTTAGCCCACAGCCAGTGGCTCACGCTGGCGCGTGCTGGTAATATATGGGTTACAAGAGAACAAACAAAAGTCGTCAAAGATCTGTCAAGTGAAGGGAAGTCAAACATTAAAGGAGTATGGGTATGACAATAGCACAATAGCAGGTGGTGCTACAAATAGAAGTTCTACTTGACAAGTTGCAGCCAATCAAATTTAAGAACCACATATCATCTGTTTCCCCCCACATCTGCTGAAATTTCGTCTCCCTTTATAATTTTGAATTTCAATTATGAATCTGAGGGTCGTTTTTATATGAGTTGAGTGTAAGTTCAGGAATGTGTCATTCTGAAGACGGTCCATCAGGGGAGAAGTTGTTGTGACTTGCGACAGTATTTTGAATCCGTACACTCGGGAGAGATGGGTGTGGGTGATGTTAATACCCTACAGAGGCATGAGTTACACAGAGTTAGTGCCAAGTTGCTAAAACAGATGAAAACGTAAGTTAAAAAACTTCAGTGCGTAGACAATATTTTTACATATGTGTGTAGGATTTAATTTGTCACACCTGTGTAATATGTGAAGCATTCATGAAAGGAAATGTATCATTTGCATACAGGTGTGTGCATGTTAATATACATATGCATCTTTTGATATTGACTAAGTATCGAATCATTAATTTTTTAATGTGATATTTATTGTGATTTGAATAAATATCCTTTGGTAATCAGAAATTTGAATATTCATCATTAAATATCATTAATATTTAATGTGCACTTTAATGTGATATAAATTACTACTCTTTGTTGTTACTCCTTTTACCCTCTGGGTATCTGAATGGTATGTTCTTTTCTATTGTATTGGACCAGTCTATTATCATATGTGGGGTTGAAAGGGTAAATCAGAAATTTGAATATTCATCAAACAACTTAGAAAAATTAGAGTAAAATGCTAATGCATTTAATAGCTGTCAATAAGACCTGTTAAGAGGAGTTATCTCCCCCTTGTGAATACCCATTTTATCTGCTTAGTTCCCATTCCAAACATCAGAAAATTAATTTTCATTCATTAATCATTGAATAAAGTAATCCCTTGTGTAAGCATTCCGTGAATGCAGAGTGTAAACTAATCTGCACAAATCTTTGATGTCAGAAATCAAAAACCTCTACAGAAATGTACATCTGTCTTATTTATCTGAAAATCAAAGAAAAATAAATTATTGCATCTCCTCAATTTTCGCCAAGTCTACTTTCTCAATACACGAATTGTTACAGAATTCACCTGTGTAATGTAGCCGATCTTTTTAAGAATTTTTCCGGATAAAATATCTGCTTGTTTGATACATGTTCATTGCAACTCCTCTCTTTATCAGGTCATAAAATCTATAACATGTATCGAGTTTGCGTGACTTAGGGTTAACCGAAACAAAAATGTCTCTTTTTTTGCGACAGTGACTGGGAGGGGATACTTTTTACACTACATGGTTTTGTATTATTTTCTCATGCATAAAAACAAAGTGAATGATTTCTCTTTGATAAAATTTTGCCGATATTAATGGTCTGTTATTTGTTTCTTTGAGCGAGCTACGTGAATGGGCACCGGCTGCGGACTGAGGTGATATTTACACGAAACGATCGGCATAAAAGAAGCTCAGAGTTTCAAAATGACACACGCTCTCTGCTGATTTTAATCACTCGATTTTTTATTGCAATTTTGAATGGCATTTTAGTTCGTATTTATAAGGACTTCATTACGTTTTCTATTTTAAAGTCAAAGTTTGGTTGATGCATTCAACATCATAGATGATTCTTGATTTGTGAAGTCTCCTAGGATTCAGGGGATATGTTCAGCTGTCACTCAACATGCTCAAAGTAATATTGTTGTTAACATTGTCTGCCTTTGTGAGTTACAAGTGTAATTAATTTTGTTAACATGTATTTAATTGGGATTTATGAATTGACATAACTATTTAATGGAAATGTATTGCAATTGCCAATTGGTCATATGATATCGACACTGTGTATTGCACACCTGTCAGGTAGATCAATGCAGAATTAATTATGTTTTAATGATGACATTTCATGAATGATATTTTGGTTTTGTTTTTTTTTCCACATGTAATGACTTTTGTTCATGTACTGGTACATTGATTATTTAAAATTTACAAAAATTAACAGTTTGTGATAATTTTTTTTTTTTCAAACTTGACATCAATCTCACCTGGAATTTTTGAAGGTTAATTAACTCAGCAACCCCTGTGGTCACATATAGACTCATCCAAATCAATAGATAGTATGGTCTATTGTCAAAATTGAGGGGTAAACAGGTTAATCTTGCATTTGAAATTATTGTAGAATGAAGATTCTAAATCATATATTCCTGAATTCTGACAGTGGTTTCGACCATTCTTTGAAAATGGATGAGTCCATATGTGGCTACAGGGATCAATGAATTAATTACCTTGGTGATATATTGGCCAACTATAGGTCTATGAAGATAAAGTGGTACGTCTTGGTTCAGTCATTCTATAGGGGTGTACAGGTAGAACATTTTACCTTGTTCTGATCTCATACATTACTGTAGCTCTAATATTCTGGAGTTGACAAGTAGCTTGTCTCCCCTGTTCTGATTTTTTAAGATTTTAGACTCTTTTTCTTTTTTGTTTGTAATTTTTTGCTAATTCATCTGGGTGGATGATTAATATAACAAATTCAAAATAAATACATATATATATTACTGGTAATCCGATAATTTTTTCCCCAAAATTATATCAACACTGCACAGTTTTTCCCAATTCCAAGGGACCCCCATCCCATTCCAAAAAAAAAAAAATCCTGGTAAAAAAAAAAAACCTGCCATCCTTAAATAGAATCATTTATAAATCCGTGTATGCAGACTATGGCAGAAAAAATGTCTTTAGTTCAAATTTGTGTAATTTTATACGGGTATAGAAGTAAGCTCTCATTTATTATTTGGTGTAAATCATTTCTTTTCCGAAGATAGATAAGGTCATTTGACATTCAGCAGGAAGAGAGACACCATATATACAAAATGTATTCTTGCCCTTTGTCCATTTTGAAAGTTTGTCTTAATCCTGTCATCCGATTGTTCAACTGTAACCTATCAGAAGATGTGCATATTAAAAGGCAGTTTTGATTGATTTGTGAAGTGTGCTGTGAATCCTGACGTATTACTTACCGTTGATACGGATATATTGTATATAACGTCAGTCGCTGTGACAGATATCAAGTGTTACGATCTATTATTTTCTCTGACACTAGCAACAGTATCATATTTCTTTTATATATACGCACATATATATATATATTTTTACCTAAAATTACATTAACATTATCGCGAAAAGCAAACCAAGACGTTATTCATAATATATGAGTACCCGAGGAATACGTAAATGAAATGGATTTGATGTTAGCTGTGGCATGATAGGATCGTTTGATTGTGTGCATTATTTTCTGAAGAAATTACATGTACATATATATCTGATGAGGACTGAGCAAGCAACATATGTTTTGCAATTCAGAAATGGAATATCGATATTGAATTTAACGGTTTAATACAAATTGCTCAGGTAAATTGTAAATTTCCTGATCTAAGATCAAAACTTAGTTAAACAATCCAGAGGCTTGTCTATAATCCAGTTATTCTTATCTTTGACAGTGGAGGCATATTCCGGTGTCCGGAGGACGATAAACCGTTGGACTATGCTCAGGTGAGTTAATTACTTTTTTACCTGTATTCTAATCAATGTGTTTATATGCTAGGTGTCAAATGTTCTTCATTAGTTGTTTCAATATTTGATGAGAATTTTTCTGTAGTTGGTTTAAATGGAATGTAGCAGTGCTAACATCTGCGGTCAGATTTTGAGTTTCTCAATTTGTATTTTTGTTCATAAGAACAAAGTCCTGTATGTTGATTTATTCATTTTAAGCTCACTGGGACAAATTGTCCTTAGAGCTAATGTCACACCTCCAGCGTCGCCCGTGAACAAAAACTTTAACCAGGGTCATATCTTTAAGTGTAATAGTAGTAGAGCTTTAATGTTTAACATGTACCATGGCCTTTGACCTTGTGACCTATATATAATGTCATTTGACCTATTTGTTTGTAAAAGTTTCAGTATCTGAGATACAAATGCTGTTATCAAGGAGCTGTGTTGTCTTCTGAGAACTGTTGCTGTTTTTATATTGTTGTTTAACATTCCACTCAAGAATCTTTCACTCATGTGGAGATGTAACCAAATGCTGGTGAAGGGCTTCAAATTTTGGCCTTTGCTCGGCATTTAAAGCCGTTGAGCAGTGAGGGTTCTTTAACATGCCGACATCTACTGTGACAAAGGGCCTTGGTTTTTCCTGTCTCATCTGAAGGACAGGAAAAGCAAGCTGCCTCCATCGAGGCTCAAACCCGTGGCCCTCCCTACGGTTTGCAAATCGAGCACTCTACCCCAGAGCCATGACGGCTCTCAAGAGAATTGTTGCTACTACTGTACATGTATGTAGTGTTTCATCTGTCTATCTTTGTAATTTATTTTCATTCATGTCTGCATACATACACATGCCTGTATCCCTAATGTACTCAGGACTGGCTTTAAGGGAATCCAATATTGCCATTGTCTACGGTATTTTTTTTCCCCCCAGAATTGGCAACCCAAAGAATTTAATGTTGATACCAAAATATTTAAAAAATTTATCCATATTTTGAGAAATTGGGAAAAAAATTCATTTGAATTAAAAATGGTGATTTTGGCTACAAATAAAATTCTTTCGGTACTAGCCCTGTTTAACTGATGGCATATAAACATTTACGTATCTCTCACACATAGACTTGTATCTCACATTGTTATGATATAAATCTTTGTGTTTTTATACAAACATCAAATCATAGACTTAAACATGTGAATACCATTATCCATATGGACTGACATTCTTGTAAACATATTTACATCTCTAATAGATCAATGTACACGAAAGATAAACATTCATAATATACATTTGTATATATTTATATATGTGTATATATGCATACATAGGTGAATGTGTAATATATAAATCTAAATAGGCCGACTTTGTATGTACCGTAATTCGTTTGAGTTTCGATATATACAGTCAAACTTGTCTATAAAGGCCACACAAGGGAACAAGCAAAAGTAGTTGTTATAGACAGGTGGCCTTTATAAAGAGGTCTATTTGTTACAAAAAAGTTAACTGAGGCTATGTTTGAATGACATATATAGGCAAGTGACTCTTATACAGAGGTGGCCTTTAATGCAAATTTGACTGCACACTGAATACACATCTCAGTCGTTGCATACATTACCTGTAGCATTTAACAGGTGTATTCAATGTTTACGCAAACGACTTATTTACCAGTGTGAAATTTTAAGTGTACTTTTTGTACAAGATTAAACAGTGACTATAGTTAATATTTGTGATGTGGTACATACATTAATGATATATATATATACATGTAATCGGGCAGGTATGTTACTGATATTTTTGTAAAAGTCCCCAAGTTTTGTACGAGCTTTCCAAGGTGACTTTTAAGTGTTGTATTACCAGTGCATTGTGATAATGGAGTACATGTGACTGGTAAAAATTTCACTTCGTAACAGATGTTTAGTTCAGATAACAGCAGTTTGTTACATGGAGAACGATAGTATTCAAATAGTATACAAAAGTCGGTGTTGTATGACATAATGCTATCTGATACAGTTATACATACATTATCCTAACAACAAAGTCGGTGGCGATGCTATCATGGGTTCATCCTTATAAATTGAGGTACCACTTTACAATCGGTGGCATCCCTCTGTTTGGTGCTATCTCTAGATTTTTGTGGCCGGCTAATAGGCCGGTCTCCATCTTGTCTACCGATGTTGTTGTCAGATTTTGTAAACAAAGATTTAT
Source organism: Atrina japonica (assembly GCA_030159075.1). Taxonomy (NCBI): domain Eukaryota; kingdom Metazoa; phylum Mollusca; class Bivalvia; order Pterioida; family Pinnidae; genus Atrina; species Atrina japonica. The sequence goes on from BROG01000614.1 coordinate 68,096, forward strand.
CTCGATACATCTGATACATCGGTAAACACAGTTATTGCATGAGGTTTATGGTTAAGCCCTGCTAATGGAGTTGCTTCAGGCCGTTAGTTTGAGTGACACTTCTTTTTCGGATAAATTTTGTAGGAACTGAAGATGGATAGTAAAATGAATCGGCTCATTAAATCCGTCTCATATAATGAATCTGTAATGGCATCATTACACAGCAATATATCTCTCTACTCAAAGATTGTCTTCCATGTTTTTTGTTTTCTGTCAGCAATCTCTCCACCAACATTACTGAATGCAAGCAATGTGAATAAAAAATATTTTATTCATGTTGCTTGCATTCAGTAATGTTCAAACAGTATCATTTTTCATTTGATCATTACCATGACAACAAGATATTTACAAGAGAACATTCTCCAGTGACAGTGAAACTTACGACTCTTAAACTATTCTCTGAAATGCCAATCATTGCATATGAAGTGTCAAATTGCAGTTTGTTTCTATGGAGATTATTTCCTGCAGTCCTTGATTCTTAATGAATTTTGATGTTTAAACAAATTGCTGTGCACTCAAAAGTAATTTTTTCTTCTAGTTTTATTGCCAATTTTGTAAAAAAAACTATTTTTGGCATTTATTGTACAACAATTATACTTCGTCTAGATATTGGACTCACTTGGCCAAAAAATTGTTTTATTGCATTTCGGAAGATCGATGTTGTTTTCGATATTTTATAAGTGGCGAACAAAATTTCCTCTAATTCCCTAGATGGTATTTTCTTTTCTACTGTCTCAGAAAGTCTGTTATAAGGCTCTGTAGTGTTTCGTAGACAAAAAGTCTGTCAGCAATCTCTCCACCATTTGTATAACACTTGTCTATTAAATCCTCTTGAAATGGCATCCAGATAAATCTCGGCAAAAAAAAATGAAAACAAAAACTCTTATTATATTATAATGGACTATTTATTTACCTACTTACCTTTAATTGTATTGGGAAGTTGATAACAATAATCGCAGGTATTTTGATCCGCTAAAATTTTAGCCAAGGATAGATTGAAACAAAGAAAGTAGGATTAAGTAGTCACTGCAATTGCGAAAGCCCTAAGGAGATGCCCACCTATCGAGTTTGAAGGTACAAAACGAATTAAGAGCATTTCTTACGCTAAATTGAATCTCTTGAGTAATTTAAAATCAAAGATAAGTCATGAAATACATAACCACTGTTTTGATTTTCCCTGCCTTTGTGTAAACAAAAGTACGGAGAAATTGTTTGTGAGTAAAACTCATGATCAGTAGAAAACATGATTATCAGTGTTTAATTGGAAGAAGAAAAAAAACGGGGACACCTGTTGCAATTATACAATTATCGACAACGATTATCTGTCATTTTTTAAGCCGTAGCGGAACATTGCAGTCTGAAAAGGATTTCAGCAATGTCCTAAATTATTATACGTATTAAAAACATACCAGTCGATGCATAATCCAATTATTTTTCAAATCATTTAATCCTTTAAAATTTAAATTTAAATTTTTGTTAGGTTTAGACTGAAATAGTAAATAATTTACACGATTAAGAGCTTGTCTGATGAATGAGAACAACATGCTAAGTAGATACTATAAATCGGCATTTAATTAAGTAATTTTTTTTGTGGTCTGGAATTCAAAATATTACTTAATATCGCCATGTACTTGAAGTTTGAATATTTTTGGGAGCTCACATCTCAAATTGTTAATCAGTATTTGGTCTTCATACAAAATGTACATTTAACTGTGAAAGTGACAACAGATAACACTGTAATAGATCTGAAATATGAACACACTGTGTGAGACACTTCTGATCTCCCAGGTAAGTTTTTGTATATCAAGATTTTGAAAGTGACATCTGTAGGGTCATAAGGTCACCTCATCACTTTGATAAATATGTACATGTATTATGTAGGCCAAGTTTGTGTGATGATTTAAGCTTTTTAATATAAAGTATCGGTATTAAAGAAGATTACAGTCAAACCTGTCTTAAGAGACAACCCTTTCTGCCACTGAAATGTGGTCTCTCAAGACAGGTGGTTTCTCAAAAGAAGTTTTATTTAATTATATTTAACCAAATGGTTTTCAGAATGTGGTCTCAAAAGACAGGTGGTCTTTCATGATAGGTTCTGCTGTAGTGTCATGATGAAGCACTTGATCTGTTAAAAAACAGACCCACAAGCTCGGTAATTTGTTAAGAATGGAATAAGCAACTAAACTTTATCACTGAAGGGCAAGGTTGAATCTCTCTCTCTCTCTCTCTCTCTCTCTCTCTCTCTCTCTCTCTCTCTCTCTCTCTCTCTCTCTCTCTCTCTCTCTCCGTCTCTCTCTCTCTCTCCTCTCTCTCTCTCTCTCTCTCTCTCTCTCTCTCTCTCTCTCTCTCGTCTCTCTCTCTCTCTCTCTCTCTCTCTCTCTCTCTCTCTCTCTCTCTCTCTCTCTCTCTCTCTCTCTCTCTCTCAGGTAAGAATTATCACAATAGATCTCCAGTTTCCATCACAAAACGCTTCAGTGTAGGGAAGATGAAATGAAAGCCACTCGGATGGAAGCTTTTAAGGGTTAATAACAAGTTTTTAAAATGGTTTTATGTCTCCAAATTGTTGACAAAAATTTGATCCAAGATTTGAGTCAAGTGTCTCTCCCTTGCTGAGATGTTGTAACAGCACACTTTTACCCTTTTAACCCTATTGGACATAATAGACTGGTCTTAAACAGTAAAATGGAACATACCACTCATATACTCATGGTGAAAGGGTTAACATATGGTTTTCACTACTGCACAGTGTACATGTCAGCTTTTAACTCATCAACCCCAGAAAAACAATGGACTCTTCTGTAAATAAATGATTTAGGCCAGTCCAAATTTGTCTTTAGGGGTGAATGAGGTAACCTAGCTAGAACCTGATTGTATAAGAAGCTTGCCTATCCCTTTCAACCCTAGATACCATAATGGACTGATCTAAATATTTAGAAAAGAATAAACCACTTTGATACTTACATGTAGGGGTGAAAAGGTTATAGAAAGCTGGTGGTCTTTCGATGGGAGGTGTGGGTTAAATTATGGGTAACCAGATTTTTCACTGCCAACGTTAGAAACAGGCTGTTTCCTTATAACTGAAAAAATAAAAATTGTTGTGTATGGCATACCGCCAGTACGCTTGTAAAAATAATAATAATAAAAAAAAAACCCAACATTTTTATACTTTTAGTAGCTTTGCATTTTACACCATGTTGTGCTCTGTCCAAGACATTGCCAGTTTTCTTATTATTGTAATAACATTTTTGTTGCGGTTTAGGATGGTTCGGCCTCGTATTATTTTATATTGCTCATATCTGGTTACACCTGCATCCTGCTGAGTCTGTAAATCAGAAAAAAACCCAGTATTTTAGTACTCTCACTAACTGCATGGCACCATGGTGTCTCTGTTGGTTCAGCAGCACTTGTTTCAAAGTTGAGGCAATTTCTGACCATAGATAAGAGAGGTCAATCTTGCTACATCACTCATGAAAAACAGATGAAGTCGATTAATGGTTTATATTTGATTCATGGTGGTGTTCATTTTATTATTACTTTTTTTTATTCAGCTCTAATGGATGTCCTGTAGGGTTAGGTACAAGACGACATATATAGCCACAGCGGTGTACACAATATGTCTTGAATTAGGGTGTTATTATTGTTGTTCTGCATCCTGCCAGGAATATTTCTCCTATGAATATGGAGAAGTCACCAACTGTAGGTGAAGTGCCACAAATTTTGACCTAGCCATAGACTGGCGCAATTGCTGTGACGGTTCTTTTACGTACCATGCCTTCCGTGACACGGTACCCAAGTCTCATCAAAAAGACTTGTGACTTTCACTGCTCATACAGAACAGGCCATACCATATAGGTATGACGCGATACCTGAATTGAACCGGAAACTCTCTGCTTTCACTCTACCACTGGACCACTGCAAGCAGTTGACAATATATATAAAGGTATAAGCGTTGAACTAGAGTGATCTGCTAAAACGCTATGAATATCATGCACAGTTGAGACAAATATGTGAGAAAATTCCTAACTCTTGAAATGTTGTAATTGCTGTGAAACATACAATTGGACTCGATGTTTGCCATTCGGAAACACTGTTACAAATGTACATGTACACATTAAGACTAGGTTTGTAACATCAGTGTTGATTGGTCGATTTTGAGATTAATTTAGATTCAGACATAAAATTAATTTTATTATACCGAGTTGAAAAATAAATTCTAACGTTGAATTAGGACTTTTGTGTTCTTCTGAAGATAGAAACAAATACAGCGTGGGTTGATGAATTTGTCATAAATTTTCTGTAAATGTGGGTGAGCTGTCAATTTTCCAAAGACGTGATTGTATTAGTTTTTTTTTTATTCTCTCGGGAATAAAAATCAGTACACTGCATGTATTTACATAATTAGGATTTATAGCCGATAATTACCGATAGTTGATGTAATGAATGATGACATCTGAACGTACATGTATGTATGATTAGGTTTGACTTAGAAAATAGAAATGTAAAAGTTCGTGTTAGAAGAGTTATGAGGTATTATATAATCTCTTTCCGATTTGAAATTTATCAGTCCATGTCAGATTGGCAGAGAAAAATGTAAATGATGGTTTGCAGTAATGAGCTTATTAACTCGTAATTTAAGTTGTAATTCAAGTGGCAGAACTTCCACCGCGTAATATTTGAAAGTGGTTGTCCTGAACAATTTGCGGCATCAATGATACTGTAATTTTTGCAGAAAAGTAAACGAGGTCTTAATGATATTTCTTCCCCCCCCCGTATCTTGGACATTGGTCAGACCATTTCAATCTGATATGGACTAATATGAAAAACATGTATTTCTAAGTAAAGAAATAATTTTTACGATAGATATCGTAAAAATTATTTCTTTACTTAGAAATTTAAAAAATATTTCAAAATCAAGTACAGTGGGGCCTCACTATTAAGACCACCTACATGTAGCCGACTGACTCAGAAGTGGTCTGATTAGTTAAGTGGTGTCTTAAGTGAAGATCTGTTCCTATACTGTAAATTTATCAAGAGGCTGGAATCTTGTGGTCTGAAATGTGAGGTTGTCTCCTAAATGAGGTGGTCTCCTAAACGAGGTGTTCTTTTAAGGCAATTAGGTTCCATTGTACATGTTTCAAATACCAGTTTTCTGTTATGAAGATTACCATAGACAGACGAACCGTTAAAAAATTACAACCATACATGAAAAGAAGTCATGCAAAAAACCACAAACAAACCAAAAAACACAAAAAACTGTTTATTATGCAAATATTAACATATTACCGCAAAAAAGTCAATGTGTACTGATCAACCTGTGCTTCAGATTAGATTATCTAGAGGCCGGCAGTAGATGAAAATTCTATATTTAACTCTAAAATCAATTAATACAAAACAGCAGTTATTTCAAGAATGGGGAATGCATTTTGTAAGCTCATTGTTAAAAACTTTGGCAACATGTTGCTGTTATTGATCGAGCAGTCGAAAAAATACCTCGGGACATCATTGACATCATTTTCAACAACAACGAAAGTTAACTGACTGTTGAACCAATGAGAATCATTGTCTTTGTTGTGATGACTCGTATGTCAAAGTAAAAAAAAAAAAATTATATCCGAGATATTTACATGTATGGATGTATGTTATGGACTGAACATATTTTGTTCTATTTATTTGCACTGCAGATTTGTATTGTAAATGTTGTTGTTGTTGGAGGTGAAATTGACAATGGATGTAAATTGATACATAGTTCAGCCAATTGAATATACACACACTTGTAAAACAATGGGCAGTATAAGCTAAGAATTGATGGAGTCTACTGCAAGTCTATTTAATTGATAGGTACAAGGGATGGATACTGTTTGATTAGAGTGTGTACATTTGCTAATGGACATATGCCTTGTTTGACTTATTTGTTTAATTGGATTCAGAGCGTCAGTTTCGCCTGTTGATTTAGGAGCCGTCATTACGGAGATATTGATCTTGTCTTACTTATAAGCTTAAAATTGTACTAGGATTAAAACCGACCTGACGGACACTTCTTGTACATGTTCTATTGAACTCTCGGAGAATCAACTTAGTTCTAGATCTGCAACGTGCTGGTAAGTTTTTAATTGGATACTTTCATATTGATATTTTGATGTACTTGGGATATAAACGAAACCAAACTAAAAGTCTGGGCTAATATGGGACAGTAATTGGTTTATAGAAAATTATTTACTCGTAGAATAACAATGTATATGGGGCATTGTACTTTGTCGTGTATAGCTGTAAAAAGCAGCATCGATCTTTATAGATCTACTTTACCTGTAATAACGGGTTATATATCGTTATTATGACCATTACACCTACCATTAGGAAATCATTGTGTCATAGATGCTTTAAGCGATTAAGAGTTAAGTGCATTTAAAATGGTAAGCTATATATTGGAGAGATCAGTTTTAAAACATGCTATAATGTTTTTTTCTGATGGCTGTTTTTCTGGTTCGAGAGTAAAGAGAGTGATACAGTTTAACTCGGTGCTAGAGTGTCTGCCTGTCCCATATACCTTATAGTTTTAGTACAGTTAGTTAAATCTGCAGTTTTTTATTTTTTTTCCCATATACCTTGATATAGGTTTATGGGGGAGTCCCATGGCAAGGTATCAAAGATAAAAAAAAAAAAAAAGCACTTAGTGTTGGGGTGATACGTTTGTTTCTGTTGAAACGTTTCACAAGACAGTAAAGAGGTTTTATTCACAGGATTTTTTTTTTTGTGGTCCACAAGACATTTCTTAGCTTGATCACATGACACAGAAGACAGGTGGTCTTTCATGGCAGTGGTCTCACATAGGTGGTCTTTCATGGCAGTGGTCTCACATAGGTGGTCTTTCCAAGATAAAAAGAAACAGGTACTTTCATGTGTATGCTGATACAGTGATACCTGTCTTTAGGGACCATTACCCCATCTACCATTGAAATGTGGTCTCACAAGACAGTGGGTCTCTCTAAAGAGGTTTTATTCACAGGATTATTTGACCACATGGTTTTAGAATGTGGTCTCACAAGACATAGAAAACAGGTGGTCTTTCATGGCAGTGGTTTCTCAAGACAGGTTCCACTGTATTAATCTATAGCGGAGCACAGTAGCACTTCACCTATAGCTGATGTCTTTCATGGCAGTGGTCTCACAAGACATAGAAAACAGGTGGTCTTTCATGGCAGTGGTCTCACATGACACAGAAGACAGGTGGTCTTTCATGGCAGTGGTCTCACATGACACAGAAGACAGGTGGTCTTTCATGGCAGTGGTCTCACATGACACAGAAGACATGGTCTTTCATGGCAGGTGGTGGTCTTTCATGGCATGGCTCACATAAGTGGTCTCACATGACACAGAAGACAGGTGGTCTTTCATGGCAGTGGTCTCACATGACACAGAAGACAGGTAGTCTTTCATGGCAGTGGTCTCACATGACACAGAAGACAGGTGGTCTTTCATGGCAGTGGTCTCACATGACACAGAAGACAGGTAGTCTTTCATGGCAGTGGTCTCACATGACACAGAAGATAGGTGGTCTTTCATGGCAGTGGTCTCACATGACACAGAAGACAGGTGGTCTTTCATGGCAGTGGTTTCTCAAGACAGGTTCCACTGTATTAATCTATAGCGGAGCATTAGTCTAAATTTGTAGCACTTCCCTATAGCTGATGTTGTTTTTATTAACTCATTCAACCCTAAAGACACAATTGGACTGGTCTAAGTCATTGATTTACAGAAGATTCTATTGTTTTTTAGGGGTTGATGAGATAAAATTGAAAATTTCTCAGTTAAGAATGTAAATCAGATTTAAAATAAACAAGTGGGATATAGCTCAATGTCATAGGGTGATAAACGTTACAGATGTATGAACATGAGGACCAAAGAAATTAGGGTTTAACTTGTTAAAATTTGCCCTCAAATGTTAAAAGGATAAACTAAAAATCAAAGGTAAGTTTCAGTTTGCCGTGTCCTTTCCTTTTCATAGCGTAAATATTTCCGTAGTAATCGACCAGGTAGTAGTGTGACAAATATTTGTGGAAATTGATGATACATGTTAAATGAGTGTTAATTGCACACCTGTCAGGTAAATACATCCTCATTAGTAACAGAGAGATCAACAGGTACACTCCATGAGATGTATTACCTGTATAGTCAGAGGTAAAGCTTTTTGATCTCGTTGTTGAAATATATTTATTTATTTTTTTCCTGCTACATGTACCTGTGGTTTCTATGCAGTAAGAAGATGATAAACATTCTTGTGTTTGTTAAGTATGTAAACAAGTGATGGTTTGACTGACGGAAATTGACGACAAATGTCAAATATCACCTGTTTCAGGAAGTAACTTATATTTCATTTATAATTTTCTCGCAATGGAATAAGGAAAAATTACCCTAATATAGATAAATTTGAGGGTGTGAATTGTTTATCTGACAATAGAAAATGTCTGATATTTAAGTAGAAATAATCTGTTAATATTTACTGCCATATTTGATTCTCCTTCAAAAGGAAAATAAAAATTTCCTGTAGATAGATTTTGTGTGTGTATGTTAATCGTTTATCTTAAGATAAAACATCAGATTCTTTTCATAGGAAGAAACATATTGATACATTGGCATGCATAAACAACAATGTCTTATCAAGTCTATGACATTTGATTCTTCCTGGCATAAATCTTTAAAAGTTACTTTGCTAATTGACAAAAGGATGCATTTAATATGACGGAAGGAATTGATTTACATGTGTATATCTAAATATTTGGTATTATCATATTTCCATTCTCCTGCAATGAAATCAAGGAATTTTTTCCCTTTGGATTGAGTTTCTGTTATTTGTTGATCTGTTCATTTAAAACATCCAACATGAGGAAGTCTTATGTTTATACATTTTATATAAATTATACATACCATCATATTCGATTTTCCTGTAATGGAAAAACAGGAACATTTCTGTTATCGAGTTTCTTGTTAATTATGAATCCAACAAGGAGACACATCTGATATGAGGAAGAAACTGATTAATGCATATGTCATGTTTGTTTCTCTTGTAACAGAAAAAGGAACATTTCAGTTTGTATACCAGAAGCTTTTTTGTAACTTTGTAATTAGGTAATAAATAGAACACGTCAAATATGAGGAACACAGCTTACATTTACATACTACATGTACATGTATATGCTGCCGTGCATATTGGAGACCATTTTTATCTAAACGTTTTTTTAGGTCCTTAGACGTAAATCCTCAGTTTATTGACCTTAAAACAAAACTAAGGCCTGTTATTTTCATTCGTATCTTAACTCAAGTCCTTTGGTATTTTAGCACATTTTCAAATTTAAGACCTTGATAATTTATGAATGCTTATGCCTGCTACATTTACGCAAAGTCTTGCATCTACGCACGAGGTCCCAGTGTCACAGTAGGTGTCGTCACGTTAAAGAACCTCAATGGCTGTAAGTGCCCGCCAAACTTTGAAGCCCTTTACCGGGATTGGTGACGTCTCCATATGAGTGAAAGAAATCTTGAGTGGGACGTTTAACAACAATACAACAATGAGCTTTCTTAAGACAGGCCCCTGGTATTTTACAGAGCAAACCTCATTGGAAAATGAGTGATAAAAGTTGTTTTAAAATATGTAAAGAAAGTTGAATATTAGAATTATTTGTACTGGCAGTCCAACTTGTTAAATCATGGCAGAAAGTAACCAGCCCCATAGCAACTGTCGTGACGGAGAAATCAACGATGTGGTCATTTACTCATCAAAAGCATTGATTTTTCTTATCAACTACATCTTCGACAGTTCTGTACGTTTAATTTACTGAAGTCGGAACATTTTTACAGAAAATATCAATGATACAGATGATAATGATGACGGTGTTGGTCATTGTTATAATTTATACATTTGTAAAGAAGTTCATCATCTGAATCCTTAAAATGTTTGTCAGCTTGATGATGAAGACGGCGTTATTCTTTTATGTACATGTACACAACGGAACTACATTCTGGAACAATGAATACGTCCTTCATATTTTTCTGAACCAAATAACGACTTAACGATGTATTGATTTTTATTTTCTGACCGAGCTGCTTCATAAAAAACAGGAGAAGTTTACAGGTAAGGGATTTAAAACATGGTCACCTGGTTCAATAAAATGTCAAGCTTAATGCACAGGAAGTCGGGGATTACAAGATCGTAGGATGCTCTATCTGACTGCAGGGGGTCACAGGGGTCAATCCACTTGAGAACCACTTGAGGCTTGTGTTGTGCAAGAATGGCTGGTGTATACATGTATGTGGGGACCTGGGTTAAAAGTATAATGGGAAATGGAGTCGAATTTGATATTTGGTCATCTTCATAAATACAGTGGAACTTCGCAATTACATGTAAGACCACCTGACTGACTGACTCAAAGTGGTCAGATTATTGAGGTGGTCTCTTAAGTGAGGTTCTGTACTTATTAAATATTTATCAAGAGACTGGATATATAGAGTCTGAATTGTGAGGTGGTCTCCAAAGCGAGGTGGTCTCCAAAGCGAGGTGGTTTTTAGGTGAGGTTTCACTGTAATTATAAATGCACGAAATACATTTACTTCAGTAAACGGGATTTGATATACTCCAATAATATACAAATTTCAATTCAGCACTAACAACTAATTCAAATATAGACATTTTTCTCACAGAAATGTTACTTAGGTCTACCTGAAATAAACAGGTGAGAAAAAATTGATTGATGATTTATTGTTATAGACCATCACTCGAACTTAAAATTCTTTGAAATTCATGAAAATTATGACACCAATTTTTAGTCTCAAATTCAAATTCTATTGAAATATACAGAGTTATAGTGGGTCCTAAGGGATTCAGTTTTATTCATTTTGTACCTTCCAAAAATATTTCATGCTACAGAGATGCAGGAATCATGCATAAGGGAAAAAAACCCTGATTATATTTCATATACCTTCAACCCTTTCTATACCACAGACCAGAATAGATTAGTCTTAAATAATAAAAAGGGCATTCCATTTAGATACTGAGGGGTGAAAAGGTTGATAGGGACTGTGAACAATAAATCCCATATTTTGTTCAGTAGAAATTCAGATTTTACCTTTGAAAATATTGCATGCATTGACTACAACGGCATTGCATGTTAGAGCTGATGATGTATTCAAGGGAGATAACTACGAAAGGAAGATCTAAATATTTTGATTGTTTCCCTAGCAATGAGTATTATTTTAAGTGTGGGGGATTACATATGGGTTTCATATTAGAGCTGAAGAGGTCAATTTGAGATACTACTTTATCTCGAGTGTTTTATTGTTTTTCACATATTAATATGGTCATGATCATTTCCATCACTTTTGACTCAAACAAGTCACTTTTATAAGACAGTGTTACTGCCGATAAGCATGTGCAATAGGTATCATAAACCACCCTTGATTTAGTTCCTAATCCCAGTATTGGCTGTCTGTATTGCGACTTTATTGGATCAGAAATTAGAAATCGATTACATGTAGATTGCCTTTCAATCTGCTCTCAAGTATGATTTTCTGTTTTACACTGAGCAGTTGATTGACACTTCAATCTATTATCAAATAGCCATAAGTAGGTGCTTTATATTGTTAACCCTTTCAGTAGCTTTCACCCCTTAGTATCAACATGGTATACTCTTTTCTATTGTCTTAGACTGGTCTATTATGGTCTTAGTGTGGGAAGGGTTAAAGATAGTTCTAAAGATTTACTCTAATGCATTTGTTACACCGTAGATTTGTGCAACTTACAATATGACCAGATGTCCTTACTAGTAATCATGGAGACTTGCTCTGTAATTAATAGAACCTTTGCTTTTGCTCAGAGATTTGGGTTTTCGCCTTGCAGATTGGAAGTCTTGAGATTGATTCTCCGTCTCAGCCGAACCCGAGACTTTTGGGATACAGGTACTGCCCAAATTAGGAGATCATCTCGCATTCAAGACAAAAAATATCCAGTCTCTTAATCCTTTTTTTTTTTTTAAAGTAAATTTGAAAATAAGTACAGGCCCTTACTAAAGAGACCAGCCTGTGAATCAGCCAATTTGAGTTACATGTAGTCAGCCAGGTGGTCTGAAAAGTGAGGTTCTATTGTAATTGTTTTCTTGCCAAATGCAAAGTATGTGAAGTGAAAGTCAGGGGTCATTCAGTTGAAGTAAGGTCCAATTTTACAGGGCTCGGCAATCGCACTTGTCTGGGTGTCCAGTATCGGCCCATTTTACAGTTGGACAAATGAGAGTTAGTTTGGACTTTGCATCATATCAGTGTTTGGAAATTGATCTGAATGATCAGTGAAGGGGAAATTGATCACATGTTAATTTAGGCTAAGCAGGAAAGGGACGCTGAGGATTAAGGTTATTAAGGAGATGATTAACCCCTTAAAATCTAAAAGGTTCAATTGAGCAGGAAGACATGGAAGTTTAAAAGAAAAGAAATTAGGTATTTGCACAGGATATCCTAGTGTGCTGAGAGAGATTATTCAGAGGTGTCAGTTTCATTTTCGCAAGATGCAAGTGAACTGTCAAATTTTTAGGGGTCATTAGTAACCTACCTGTAGTGTAATTCTACATCTTTTGGAGGTCATTGTGACCTTGTCAGTTTCATTTGAAACCCAAGTACCATATATACCTTATGGTATGTATTTATCAGACAGACAATGAACTTATAGTTAATTCACAATTTAAGCAAATATTTGATAAAAGGCAGTTAAATCAATTCCGGCTTTCTTAGTTCAAACCTTTTCAGGTAAGTCAATTTGTCTATCAGCCTTTGTTTTTAACTCCTTGTTAGCCCTGTATTTATTTCCCTGTAGCAATCAGTTTATTTATATTGTATATTACCGTATCTTAATGTTGGGAGAGTGCAGTGAAAAGTTTTAACAGCTTTATAAAGTGTTTGCTTGTATTTGAAACTCCTGAGAGGTTAAACACCTGATAATTTACGACTCTAAGATAAAACAAAGCTTCTGTCTGAAGCGGATCAGAGATAAGCCAATTTGAGAGCCATAACCAGGTGTAGAGATATACGTACATGTACATCGCTAGTAAATTGAAACTGACAGTTTCAGTTGATACATGTAAGTGTCATGAAGAAGATGCAGGTCTCATGTTCACTGGTCCAGTTTTAAGGCATGGTCCAATTCTAGGCTACATTATAAAAGGGTAAGTGTGAGGCAGGGATTTCTAAATATCTGAATACACTGTACATGTATGTTTATATAGCTAGTGTTTGTATAAGTAAGCATTTAATTTAGCATTTCTACCTTTTCTGATGCTGAATTTTTTTTTTTTTTTTTTTTTTTTTTTTTTTTATAGATTTATTGCTCCACAACTCCTTTGGGTTAGGCTTTTTATAGGTATGAATTATTTTTGAGATGGACATGAAATTCCTGATAGGTTTATTCAAAGGTCTATTTGCTTGATTTATTTATTGTTCATTTTGAAAGAAATAAAACCTTTATATATATTTATAAAGCTTAGTTCCTTTAGTATTTTTGGCTAGAGAGATGCTTCATATAATTTTTCTCTTATCTCAGTTTCCTCTTGTGACAAGCTAACTCAAATAATTCAAGCCCGCTCTGGTTCCGATTCTCTCCATCCTACGAGTATTGCAGTGATGGTAGTGAACTGAATGTAACGACTGAATTATTCGTGTTAGTGACAATCTTGATTTTCTGATCATTATAAGAACATGGTTGAGGTAGTATCTGAGTGATTTCTCTGTGTCATTAGGAGTGATATATTTACCAATTTGGAGGCTTTTACTCTTTTGAGCATTTTTTTTTTCTCACCATCTGTTCTGGTACAGGATAATTAGGTAATATCTCCACCAGTAGCATAATTGTGAGAGCTATTTATTTTAATCACCTGAGAGCTATTACCACCAGCAGCTTGTGAGCTGTGTCAGCAGCAGCAATATATGACCTGTTTTCACCAGCAGCTTGTGAGCTTCTGTTTTCCATCAGCAACTTAGGAGCTGTTTTCATCTGCAGCTTGTGAGCTGTAGTTGCCAGCAGCTTGTAAGCTTCTGTTTTTCACCAGCAACTTGTATGGTTCTGTTTTCACCAGCAGCTTATGAGCTTTTTCCACCAGCAGCTTGCAATTGTGAGCTGTTTCCACCAGCAGCATGTGAGCTTTTTCACCAGCAGCTTAAAAGCTTCTGCATTTTTGTTGTTTACATTTAAATAATAAAATGATAATATTAAATCTTAGTTTTCAGTTGTTAAAGATAAGGTAGAGATTCAGTTTTGATGATCCTTAAAACCAATTACATTTTGTATACCGGTATGTATGACCCTCTGATGTTATAAGGTGTTGACAAAGTTTACGTTCAAACCTCCATCCTTCTCTTTGATACATAAGTATTTTTTTCTAAACTGACCACAATCTACCCGTAGTCAAAATTAAGATATCAAATATTTGGGCATGACAATACTATATTTCTTTTTTTACGATTTCTTTCATCAGTGGATACATATTTTGTGCCGTGTTTATTTTCCCAGGAATATACATTTCGGGTTAGTTTATTTATATTTGTTTGTGTTAACATACTTTATTAGTCTTATCTACAAGAGATTCTTCTGTAATAACACTGAAGAGTACTTGGTCTAATTTTTCTCCGTCTTTGCTTTCAAAAGCATGTCATTGTATTCCCGTTTTTCTTCAGTGATCGTGTGGTTAAATTAAATGAGATCAGAATGTGTATTCTTCTGTCCAACATTTAACTCGATACACAAGATACACACCAAAAAAAAAAAAAAAAAACGTTGGGTGAATCATTGGTAAAACTAGGACAGTGTGGTTTAACTAATTATTTCAGTGATTGATGACGAATCAGTTAATTAGGCTAATCAGGTATTAAGATCAGAAAATTGATAACTATCTTATTTTTTTATCTGTAGAATACATCTGTCACATTCATCAAATTGAAGAAAAGCATGGTGACACAAGTGTGTTGCGCTAGTGACAAAATGTCATTTATATAATGTTTATTTTGTGTTTTTCTGCTTGTGTGTTACAGTATTTATATTTAGCTCACCTCTACAATGTTTGGGGATGTAGGGTGGGGAGATTGAGGAGGGGGAGGGAGGGGGGAGGGGGGGTTATACCATACCCCCTTGCATTGGATTTGGTGTTGACATCTGGTTAATAAGATCTGTTGAGTCATATGTCTGTTAAATTTGCTTGATATATTTTTCTTCTGGGGTTCATTTTACGAAAGGTCCTTAGTACTAATTTTAAGTCCTAACTACCATGGCAACACATTGATTGGTCAGTCCCATTACAATTAAGACTAAGACTTAGGATTTAGGACTTAGGACCTTTCGTAAAACGGGATCCTGATTCTTAGGACATGCTACATTTTGTAGGCTTCAGATTCAGGTTTAGTCCTGTATCTTTTGCAAAAAATGCCCTGTTTTGGACTTAGTCTATGTTCAGTGCTATAATTAATATGGTTGGATGATGTCAGGTTGATTGGGGGTGAGAGGTGGGTGTGGGATGAGGGGTGTGGGTGTAAGATATGTTGATGTCGGGTGACCTACGCAATTTATTGATTACTTTGTGTTTCTTTTACTAATTACTGCAGTGAAAAAAAAAATATTGATGCTAGCATTCATGACATGGAATTGATCAACTTCTATTATGTAGCTCTCTGTAATATTTTGTAGGAAACAGCTGTGCACGCTTATGTATTATTGACCAAATTGCAATCCGGAGTGTTCGAAAATTTATAGCACTCATTAATGCGGTTATTATGCATCTTGATAATGTATACTAGGCCTACATACTGACTACCTATAGGTTCTAATGTTAAAAAGTAGCGACAATTGCAGTAATACCCATCAACATTTTATCAGGTTCCTTCAGTAGCATACAATGTTTATAATTGTACCTGGCTTCAGTGTATGTGATTGATAAAAATAATGGTTATTTTGTAGTCATAGACTCAAAATGAAAACGTACAAATAATCCATTTTCCTGGTTTTATTTTAATTGTTCATTATTTTACATCCTTTTAATTTTTTTTTTTTTTTTGGCATTTTTGCTGTTGATGAAGTCCCACAAATTTGGACTAGCTTATCATCCACTGAGAAACAATGAACTCTTCTGTAAATCAATGATTTAGGTCAGTCCAAATGTGTCTATAAGGGGTGAATGAGATAGTTGATGTGCATCTCCCAATTGCTGCTTGCATAATTAATGATGGTTTACATGTAGATATATAAAACAATGAAATGGATCAGGTATGAAACCTTGGCGAGGGCAGAGTTGCCACTAAACTGAGTAACGGTAAATGCAGAAGTTATTATTTTGAGATGAAAGCATAAAAAATCCTTGGTTCTGGTTATCACATGGTGTTTGGAGGATCGTAGGGTATGTAGCTTACAGGTACATGTACATATATTAGGTTACAGTTTTGACAGCATGTACAAGTTTATCTTTTATAAGATACAGCTGTAGTTTTTAAGGCTTAAACATGGAAATTGTTGTCTGTTTCTGCTTTTAAAAATTTGGAGAACATATTGAAAACATTATGATATGAAAACTACAAATTTGAAAACAGAGACCCCCTAGAATGAAAGAGTCTTTGTGATTCTGATTAGCACTTCCTGTAGGCTTTGAAACTGAACTGCTAACTGACAGCCAGGAATACAGATGACTTTTGTGCACTCTATAAGAAGCACTTAGCTCAAATCCAGTTTCATTTTTCAATACTGAATGCCATAATTATGTTTTATAAACACAGAGAGTGCCTTTGTACCATGTATATGAACTAATAATTCCAGTCTTCTTACCTAAAAATTTTTTTTTTCTTTTTCGCTATTTCCATACATACATTTGTATATACTTTACACATGTACTAATTTTATAAATGTTTTTTTGAAATAAAAAAAAAAGCAAATATTAAAATGGGAAATTGGGGGAGGAGGGACATTTTCTCATAGTTATACAAAAAAAAAGAAGAAAAAAAAAACCAATAACAATCTGCTTGCCAAACCTTGTAAATATTCCTATACTTCATAGAGAAATTTATTGTTTTCAAGTTTCCATGACAACATGTGCATGTGTAATTGTTCTCTGATTTCTCACTATTTCATGTATGAAGATAGCAATCAAATGACTATTATATTCTCATAGACAAGTGTCGGCTTTCCATTAAATAGTTCATTTCGACAATTACCTACCCTTGATTTTATGTTATGATAAGTAATTGGTAAAAATCGGAAGGACCTGTCAATGGAGGATTTAAATGTTCCTGTGGCTTTTTATCTGGGAAAATATATCAATTTAAAGTTTTGTGACGAACTCGCGGTATTGAATTTCAGATGGAAATTCAACTCGCCAATTAGGTTTTATTGCTGGAAATTGACCATTATATTTCTCACCTGAAAGGTAAAAGGTAACAGATCGTCTTGTAGTATATATGTAATTGATCAGAACCAGCTGATAGCGGATAATCCATTGTTATTGTAAGAATTTTTCTCTGACTAAGAGAGAGCTATCTTCTTGTCTACTGTGATAGACACTTTAGCTCACCTGTTTGAAAAATATCTGTCTCTTTTACCTTTTATTATTTCAAGTATTTGCAAATCTAATTTGATAAAATTGCAATTATTTGATTTTTTTTAATTATGTGTTGCATTTATTTCTCAAGTGTTTTCGTATTACAGGATATCTGAGAAATCTTGAATCAAAAAAAAAAAAAAAAAAAGAAATATAGTAGTTGTTACTCTGTCTTAATTTGTCGTGTCAGTATAACTGAAATCCTGTTGAGTATGGCACAGACGCACAGACGAGCGTCAATTGAATGTCAATTAACTAATTTTTCCATTGAATAAACTATTTATCATTTTCTAGATTATTCACCCACACTAGGCGTAATTCACCCATTGTTTTAGAGACTGACATCCATGTATATTATTATTCACCCATTATCTAGATTGTTCACCCACAGTCTACATAATTAATCCATTGCTTTAGAGAGATCCACATTTTAATCATTCACCCATTATCTAGACTATTTACCCATACTGAACAATAACTTTAAAAAAACCCAGACATTTCATAATTCAACCATTGTTTCAGAGATAGACTTATCTTTTAAGATCATTTACCCAAAATTTACCAATAGTTTAAAATTAACAGAATTTACATTATTCACCCATTGCATCAGATTTGGACATGTCTGTTATGTCATCAGAGCGTCTGGCAGCCATCTGTAATTCACTGCACACACAACGAATTACTAAATCAATTGTAAAATTGTTGATGTTCGCATGTAATTACATGTCGATTTTATCAAGGATGTAAATCATGAAGCTGTCCATTACATTAGATTAGGCTGATTACAAGTACAAAAACACATCACAGAGAGTCGGCTGTTAGAAAGCTCCGTAACATCACAGAAGCGCAGCATCACCAAAGTATGCGGAATCTCTCTCTCTCTCTCTCTCTCTCATCTCTCTCATTACATTTGTTGGGTATTTATTTGTCATTTACTACAGAGAATATCTGAAAGGATCGGACTAGTGTGGCGTCCTTTGATATATAATCAAGAAAATTAGTTAATTGACATTCATATTTTGGCTGATAACTCAGTCACACAGATTTAATATTTGATACTTGATACTTCGCTGGTATTGTCATATTTTAACCTTTGCAGAATATTTTGTTCTAGATTTTTTATTTGTTTGAATTTTTTTACCGTAATTCATAATTGTTAGAAATTTCCAGTCTTTATGATGATGCATAAAACAGATTATGTCCAGTGTAGCGGTAGGCATGTTGGCTTGTTAAAGAAGGGTCAGTGGAATGGTACATTTTGTACCAGTCAAAATTTACAGAACTTGACCCTTATTTGATGGTGTCTCCATGGACGTGAATATTTCTCAGTGGAGCATCAAATTATCATTGAACCATCAATCAAATATAAATCTGTACCTGCAACATGTGAGTTTCACTCAGCAATGTGTGGGAAATCTGTCGGTGACTCGATAAACTTACAGTAAAACCAGCTATAGCGGCCACCTCTGTATAAGGATTTCCTGTCTATAAAGGCTAGTTTTGAAAAGTACCATGACTGCATACTTCAACTAAATTAAACCTGTATATAAGGGTCACCTGCACATAAAGGCTAATATTTTCTGGTCCCTTGGGTGGCCCCATTATACAGGTTTTACTGTATATGTACTCGTCACAGACCTCTGTCAGAATTATCAGCTTTTTACTACGAGTTTTCATCTAATATCATTTTTGACATTTATCGTAAATTACAGCATGACAATGGTATTGTAATTTACTACTTAAATCTGACTACAAATATGATAATTAGATTCCCACTGGTTAAACCGTGGGTGGGGTGGGGATTGGATTGGGTTGGGAGGCTTTAGTTTTTATCTGTGTCGGTCCATTTCAAGTTTTGGCTAAAATTTTATAACTGCTCACCATTGACTTCATAATGGTTTGATATTATTTTTTGTTTCGGAACAAAAGATCGTCTTCAGCATCTGTTTTGGACCCCTTTTTGCAAAATTTTAACTTTGGTATAATGTAGAAAATATTTTCACTGGTAGGAGACATGTATTAATGCATCAATACTCCCAGAATGCTTCTGAGTGCAATACTATCATAGGTTTATTGTTTACGGTTTTCAGACACCATTTGTAAAATGCTTCTCTAACCAAAACAAAAATTTCAGAAAAATGGGGCGAACTAGCTTAAACTAAGTTTGATTGATTTAAACGGCAGATGTTTTAAATATTCCTTTGAAAGTGATTTGTGTGTTTATACATATATTATCATAAAGCTATTTATTCTTGTATTTATTTTCCATTTCACTTTACTGCCAAGATAAATATTTGATTTTGGGAAGCTGTAAAGTGGCAAATTTTACAAGTGGACAGTGCTCAAAATCATAACATTTAGCATACATTGTTGATCAATGATATCATGAAATATCAAAACTTGAGAAAATTTTCGATTTTAAAATTTTCATTTAGTTAACCCTTTCAACACAATAAACCATAATAAACTGGTCTAAAACAATAGAAAAAGAGCATACCATTTTGATACAGGGGGGTGAAAGGGTTTAAAACCTACAGCTGTGACTGAAAGAGTAGTAATTTGCACTGGAGGCCATATTTATAATGGAGTTGGGGAAAAGGTTGTAAATTATTAATGGATAAATTTTGTATAAATTTACTGATTACCGACCATTTATGAAACATTGAACTGATACATTATAAACAATAGGTACTGATTGTCCCTTAGGGGCCTGTGGCTTCAAAGCCCTCCTACGTATTCACTTACTCTGTTTCAGATGGACTTTTGAGTACATACATGTATAGGTCTATGAGATTGATGCCCTCCAATCTAACTTTTAAAATTCTAACGGTAAAAGGTGAAATATGTCTCAAAAGCAGAAATTTTATTTTTGAAATGTTAAAACAAGCACGAAAAATCTGTCCATGAAAAGTCTTGTTGATATTAAAAATCATTGAAGCATGGGTCACTAGGGGTCAACAAACATAAACAGATGACTATCACTTGTCCTGTAGAGTATTTCGTCTGCATTATCTACATGTCCGAAAGCAAATTTTTACTTGTCCGAACATTGATTTGTACATGGACAGATGATGTACTAACCTCTGAAAAACTTACACATGATTGAATTTTTAAAATTTTTTTTTACAAATTGCCATATTTTTTGGATTGAAATTTTTTTATTATTGGGTTGCGAATTTTACTTGTCCCATCGGACAAGTGCTTATGGTAGTAACTTTCACTTGTTCGACTACAATGCAGGTCTGTGTACTGGTATATCGGACGACTGGACGTGTGTGATAGTTGAGGCCTCTGAGCTCAGCGTCACCTAATTTACTCGGTACTCGAGCTCAGCTAACTTTTTAAGATTTTAAGGTAAAAATGCACACAAATTTTTGCTGTAACCGGACATGTTTGTATATTGATGGCATGCAATAGTAAATAATGATGAAAATTATTATTGCTGATTTGAAGAAAAATTCAGATATATTTTAAAATTTGTTTGAGTACATACCGGTACTCAATTTTTGAGTATCGTACTCATCATATTTATTCAGTTTTTACAGGAAAATCATAAGTACATGTTATACCAAAAATAGTTTACATGTATGTGAAAAATAATCATTTGTTTCCCATTTACTTATTAACCCCTAAAAACAATGGACTCTTCTGTAGATCAATGACTTAAGTCAGTCAAAATGTGTTTTTAGGGGTGAATGAGTGACGTCAGATATAGAAGTTTTACAAAGGACTATATAATAAAAATAATAAAATAAATTTTGAGCTCGAGTAATGAGTAAATTTGGTGACTTTGGGCCCCGGTTACTCATTTTTAGTGCCAGATGTACTGTTTTATGTCTTTCATTAGCCTAGGTAAAAGTTCTTTGTATGACAATCCAATACAGCTGAATATTCAAATAATTGTACCAGTCGCCATAACATGATAAAATAATGATGTGAAAAGGTGTGAAAATAAAGTGCGGCAAATCAAACGGTCCTTTATCAAGTAACGTTTGATGTTGAAAATCTGTTTGACGTAATTTCACGTCTCCACAACAGTTGTGCCTGAAGTTAACTCATCAAGCCCTGGAAAACAATGGACTCTGCTGTAAACAATGACTTAAATCAGTCCAAATGTGTCTCTAGGGGTGAATGAGTTAATTCATATATTTACACCATCCTTATGTTCAGCCATATGTTAGAATTTGGATTAAAGTCAGACTACTGAAATATTCATGAAAATGGCTTCACATAAATTCTCGTGAATAATTAGAAATCGAGTCATTAACATGTGAAGTCACTGAACATGTGTTTGTGTAATTTTTATGTCATTTGAAGATCTTAATTTATCTTGCACCCCTGTACCTGTAGGTACATCGTACCTTGTTTTTACGACTTGATATTTCTCCTGATATAAATGATGATGCATACACTGTTTGTATTTATACACACATTTATATAGCCTCTTACCTTGTGTGCAAACAGAATTTTAAAATCAATATGCTCACAAAAGTACAGTCTAAGTCCTTTTTCTCGCCAATTTTCGGAGGTGTGCCCTATCATCTGAATTATGAAAAAATTTTCCTACACAAAGATACACATACTGTATACCTGACGATATCCGCCCTTGCTTATTTTCACCCTTTTACGACAAAAAAACATATCTTAATAATCTTAAATCCGCCCTAAATCACCATACATTGTAGCTTCATGCAATGAGCATTCAGCTTGAAAATTTCACTTTCTTTTTAACTCATCACCCCTTATAGACACATTTGGACCGACCTAAATCATTGATTTACAGCAGAGTCCATTGTTTTTCAGGGGTTGATGAGTTAAACTGATAGTCTAATCAAAAGGCAAAAATGGTGAAAATTAAATGACAGCGAAGATATCTAGTATACAGTATTTTTAACGAGATTGAGAAAAAGCCTGTAAATGTATGTGTACTATACACTGTAAGTTGCACCAAGGGAGATAAATCTGTCTTGAGAGTACAATGTCTGAGAAACTTCTTGTTAATATTAATATAATAGGTAGATATGTTATTGAAGTTAGTACATGTACATGTATACTACAGTATTTTATATCAGTAAGAATTTCTACAAAACAATTTGAACTATGTGAACATTGTCCAACACGCAGGAGACTGTGGTAGGTACACACACACACCAAAATAAACAAGGGATACACATGTGAAACGTGTATAAAGATGTCTCGGAATGTCTCCAAACAATGCTGGACATGTGAACAAAGCTATGATAACATTGAAATATGCATACACAGGTGTAGGTATGCATGATAAAATACAAATATCTATATATAAAAAATAAGTATCACGGCACAGGTGGTCTATAAAGGTAACACAAAGCAGTTAAAACAAGGGAGGTAACTGCTGTGATGCACTTTGACACTTTTGTGGATCACCACGTTTGATTGTTTTTCGTTATTTTAGCACCTGATTAGGGTTGAACCTTTGATGTTGATAGTGGGTTGATTAAATTCCTGCGGCTTGATTCAACTGACTCTATGTGCTGACTCAGCGATCTTATTATTATCAATATCTTTTATACCTATGTAGGTATTATAATAGATTAGAATAGGGCATACAGGTATACATACAGGTAGGTAAAGACTCACCTGTATACAAACAGATCTTGTGTATTGTGAAGTATCACAGCGTTCATCTTTAAAGGCCAATTGTCAATAGATAGAGATTGTAATATATACATACATATATATATATATATACCTGTATATATAACCTGTGTCTTATTTATGTTGTTGTCTTTAAATACAGCAGGTTTCTTGTCAGTTACTGATAAGGATAAATTTGGGTGTGTAGGATGATGATGGCTCGTATGTGTAAGTCGGCTGCTTTAATAATTGAATTATTTTCATGTTTTTTTAAAAAAAAACTTGTTTACATAACATCACACATGCATCGCATATTTGATATGTAGTTTTTATATCATTTCGTGCTATTGTATATAGTTATTTGATTTCCGTAGCAGCTGTTCTTTGTTTAGAATCCATTCGGATTAAAACTTAGTGTATAAGACTTTACACTGCTATGCATGTGTTCAATATTGATTGACATGCTTCACTGTGAAGCTAAATCTCGATGTCAATTTCATGTGCGAGATATAAACTTGTTTTTTCATCTATTTCAGATCTATCCTGATGAAGAGCTAACCAATGAGGTGATGAACAGCCTCATCAGATGTCGATATCACAAGGAGGGGTGCAGATGGGTGGATAAATTACAAAACCTACAGGTAATAAAACCTATGTGATATCACAAGGGGGAGGGTGTGCAGATTGGAGGATAAAATACAAAACCTACTGGTACCGTAATAAGATCAGATGTCAATATCTTAAGGAGGGAAGTAGATAAATTACAAAACATACAGGTAATAAAACCTATGTTAGAAATGTACAAGTACTTACTAAGGTAATTAGTGTTTAGATGATGAGATTATACAGGTGTATCCACCACAAAGTCTATTTTCGTAAACTCTGTCTTTTACGGAAAAATTAATTCATGAATGCTGGAAATATGTTCTGGAGTTCCAGCTCTCAACCTATGGCAATGGTGCCACATGGGTCCCATGCTTGACGCCCTAACAACAAGGTTATGTATGCATTCACTATGATGGAGTTCTCATGTTAAAACCTTAGACACTGCTATCAAAACACTCATCTTTGTGAATGCGTAGATGGCCTAGTGGGCTAAGGCGTTAAACATGGGAGCCAGGCGGTTGGTGTAGGTCGAGAGTTTGAACCCCAGCTGGGGCATGGTGAGCTTGTAGGTGCCTCGTTATTTCTGTATTTATGCTTTATGTATGATTTATTCACACAGATTGTATCATTTGTAATCCGAGGTCTGTAGCAAATGTTCAGTGTTGTAATATTTGTGCTTTATATATTCATTTATTCTTTTTAATAGACAATAGTTCAAATTACAATTGAAAATTAATCATTTATTAAATTCTAAAAAGATACAATTTATAATAGAATCTATATATATATATACATGTGTATATATATACTTATTCTTTAGATGCAATCTTATATCAGTTATTTAAATGTTAATTTGCATTTTTATTCATTCGGATTATTTGTAAAGTGTTTTTAACAAATATTCTCGTCCCAGGTTTATGTGTCATTTTAATGGGAATCTTGTAAAAATTAGAATTTGGAAGAAATATATGTTATAACAATGTTGAAATTTAATGAATGTTTTAATCTATTAATCTTCGAATTTCAGTGTTTATGGAATTAATTAACCCAGACCTATTCATTGTTACTCAAAACAAGATATTCTGTTTTATGTAAATGTTCTCTCAAAACACAGGATCAAATTTCAAATTATAAATTATTTACAGTTTTTGTACATTATTTAATTTTGATGTGTTGCGTTAAGTTGTAGGGGTACCTGACACGGTATAGATACTGTATCAAATATTGTGCGGATTTGTAACGGATATGTAAAGTTCATGCAAAATAGGCGGGCTTTGTCTAGACACATTCTAGAAGCTTATCCACTGGAGGTTGCTAACTTATAAATTATATCTGCAAATTTGTCAGTTTGAATAAAATTATAATATCTAGCAATTATACTGTTATAGTGATGTGGTGTCAGTTTTGATATACAGATTCGTGTTCGAAAACCACACTAGCAAAATAATGCATCCATCATGTACATGAATATCGTTGCAATTTGTTATTCATCATTTCGTTGTATTCTGGTTGGCATCCAGTTCGTCACTGAAATTTGTAGTTGAAAGACTTGATTTGATTTGATTTTTTGTTTTACGATAAGAACAATTTTCAGGATTCTATGGTGTCCAGTTTTTATCGTTGGAGAAACCCCGGTTGGCCTCCCACCGACCTTCCGCAAGAAAACTGGCAAACTTTCCCACTTAATTCGAAATGACCCTAGCGGGATTCGAACATTTAGGATTCTAATATCATTTTGTTGTATACTGGTTGGCCTCCAGTTCTCACCAAATTCAAGTACCAACTCTTGCCAAAATGTGAGAAGACATGGGTAATCGGTACAATTGCGTTTTTTTTGCTGAAGCATGTTTGGTACTGACAATCTTTCTTAGCTGATTCATCACGTCGCAAAAACCGTTGGCCCCTGTGAGAATTGGATCTTGGTGAATATTGGTCGCCAGCCAGTTGCTACGTAATCATTTTGTTTTGTTTCATTGTTTCTTAACTCATCAACCCCTAAAATAAAATTTAGACTCACCAACATCAATTAATAGTATGGTCCACTTTCAAAAAATAGGGATAATTGATTTTTGCAAATACAATTATTGTAAAATTTGTTTTTGATTCATACACCCCTGAATGCTGGACAGTGGACTTTTCCATCAATATAATAGGGATAGTCTAAATGTGGTTTGAGGGGTTAATGAGTATCAGTTAACATCATCTGCCAAGAATATTTGACTAACTTGGATATGTCACTAACTACACTAAGTGAAGTGTCACAAATTTTGACCTGTTCTATGGACTGATGCAAAAGCAGTGAAGGCCTGTTTTATACATGTCATGCCTACTGCAACATTAGTCTCGATTTGAAGTCTTGTCCAAATAGACATGTGACTTTACCTTTTTATGTTGATTGCTTGGCAATGAAACAGTTACTTCCCATTTTAAAGATATAAAAGGGGCCTGGCATCAATACCCGAGGGTTTTCAGCTCACAAAACTAAGGCTTTAAATTAACCCTTTTAAGCACTATAGACCATAATGGACTGGTCTTAGACAAAATAGAAGAGCGTACAATTTTATGCTTGGTGAGAAAAATTTTTTTCGATATGACTTATAAAAAATTCCCGTAGTTTTACACTTGACCGACTTACAATTTTCTGTATTGTCGTTTCTTTTATTTAGGCACACTTGGACCAGTGCAGATACGATTCTATCCAGTGTCCGAACAAGTGCTCTAAGTTGTTATCACGTCTCTCATTGGAGGACCACTTGGAGTTCGTCTGTCCAAGACGATTGGTCATATGTGAATATTGCAACCAACAGTTTAATGGCGACTTGTTTGAAAAGGTAAACCTTTACAATTTCTGCAATTCCCGTTGTCTGCTCATCCATATTTGTTCAGTACATTTGATTTAGTGTGCCCATAAATTCATAGAATTAGTTTTCAGAAAATATTTGTTTTTGTTATATAATGCCTACTCAAATGACAAGAGAATAGTCTTACGGAAAGCATATTTGTGTACTCTGCACTAGCTGTGTATTGATTTCCTTCTTCTAATCACACTCTGCACATGAACATTATTTAAATTTCTGAGCTTGTCTAAATAAAACATATTTCATTTATTACATAACATGAATTCAATTACATCACATAAAATATCCATCTTAAAATGATCACTTCTCATTGTCTTTCAAGACAGGTACTATTGTACTTCTCTCTCCCTGCCCCCACCCAAAAAAAAAATGGTAATCCACTGTGCACTGGTTTGTCCAGATATAGTCACTCCATTGACACTGTATACCATATTTAAGTATCATTTTGAACCTTTTCATCCCCAAGTATCTTATTGGTATACTCTTTTCTGTTTTATTGGACCAGTCTATTTTGGTCTTTGGGGTTGAAAAGATTATTTTGAAATTAATTAAGATCACAAATTTTTGTTTTAAATCTCTTTGCAATGTTAAATAATTTGTTTGTGATTATGGTGGTTAAGATCTAATTATATTTGAAATTTCAGCAACATGCCGGAAACTGCCCCTACGAGGTTACGTGGTGTGAGAATAAGTGTGGTGCTAAATTAGAACGAAGATTTTTGGCCAATCACATGAGGAACGAGTGTCATAAACGAACTGTCCAGTGTCAATTTTGTACAAGGGACTTCGTACAGGAAACATTACAAACTCATCAGTACCAGTGTCCTCGCTATCCTGTCATCTGTCCAAACAGATGTGATCCCACAAAAATTCCAAGGGAAGAGGTGGAGGTCCATGTTCTGGAACAGTGTCCATCAGCTACCGTGTCGTGTTCATTCAGGGAAGCTGGATGTAAATACAAGGTAACGAGATATATATGTAGACTGGTGTTTATATATTATTGTGGTCGTTACTCTGAAGTTGGCATATATGAATAAATTATTGCCAAAAAATACTATTGTACTTTCTTTATAATGAATAAACTTCTCTATAAAGGCCACCTGTCTATAACGGCTACTTTTGCATGTTCCCTAGAGTGGCCTCATAATTATAGACAAGTTTGACAGTACTGACTTTGTTCTGCAGTGTCTTATTCTTTTGAATTTATTTGATTTTGTTTGTTTTAAAATTTCTTTCTGTACATTACAGTGTCCAAGATTTAGCATGGACAAACATCTGGATAACAACACGAAACATCATCTTCAACTCATGTGCGACCTCGCACAAAAACAGCAAACACAAATTACTCAACTGTGCAATGCATTGTACTCTCTAACCCACGTCACAGACGGAACATTTATCTGGAAAATCACAAACTACAAACAAAAATTCCTGGAGTCTGTTTATAAGAGTGTAGAGATTATTAGTGAACCATTCTATACCTCAAGATACGGCTACAAAATGGCAGCATCCATATTCATCAACGGCAACGGAGCTGGAGAAGGAAAATATTTGTCCGTTTATATCAAACTGTTGCCTGGTGACTATGATAACATGCTCGACTGGCCGTTTACGCTGCCAATTTCATTCTCTGTGTGTGATCAGTGCGCGGATCCAGACTTAAGAGCAAACATTATGGAAAGTTTTGTTCCGGATCCGACTTGGAAACATTTTCAGAAGCCATTAAAAGATTTGGACAAGGACACCCTCGGATTTGGGTATCCAAAATTTGTGTCACATGAGATTCTCAAAAACAGGAACTATATTCGAGACGACTGCCTGATTCTCAAGGTCAAGGTCGACAACAGCAAATTTATTTCACCTTGACTTTGCCAAGGTCAACAATCATACAGTTTAGTGCTCAGCCATCAATAGTTTATTTTTTGTTTTTTTTGAAAAATGCAGCATAAAATATTTTCATCATTTCTCAAAATTGTTTAAATCAGAATCGGTACATGTTGAATGACATGTGCCCAACTGAAAAAAAATGTTTGTTTTTGTTGAGAGAGTAAGAAACTTTAGTTTTACATTATCTTATAATGGTCTCTGACATTGACCTTAAATTTAGATGGTCCTCCAATCAGGTTTGATGTAATATACATGTACGACATATTTTGTCTTGTCATCAGGAAATTTTGTATTGGTGTCGTTGAATGTATGAAAAATGTACAACGTTTACTATTTAAAAGTGGAAAAATTGGAATGGGTAAACATTGAAAATGGAAGACATGTGGACAGAGCCATTATAAAGCTTCTGACAGTATGAAAAAGACACTGATAACAGTACATGTATATCTGTATTTATGTACAAATGAATCCATGAATTGTAAATGAACTTACAAGTATGAAATCATGAGTGTATATCTGAATCATGGTGCTCATGTACTTGTGAATCCTCTGAAATTATTTATAGTAGAAGTATACAGGAAGTATATTTGGCCTATTATGAATCTGCTCATGGTGCGAAATCCTAAGTATATTATCTGAATCCGAGTGTACATGTCTATACGAATCATAGTCGATATGGATTGCCTCATGAATTCACTTTGCTTTAATGAATTTGTGAGAGTACAACTGAATATACATTAACAGATATAGGCCTTGTTATGAATCTACTCAAAGTAAGAAATCCTGTGTATATGTCAAATGTCAAGAATGGTGGCAAAGTGTTGTGTGACATAGAGGGTGTAAATGTTTGAACATATGTAAATGGTTTCCTTATTCATTTTCAAGGTCAACCCCTTTGGAAATAATGGATTCTTCCATAGTATGTTAAAGACCATTGTAAATATGCATTTGTGTGGAAATGAAAAATTGTTAAAACATTCATGTTACAGTATTGATTTGAAATTGTTTTGTTTTGGAAGTTGGGAAGAATTCTGAGAGCTCATCTCTAAATCTAACTTTCTCTCTAACATTTTGATTTTTGTTCCAGTAAGACAGAAATACCTGTGTTTTACCTGTATGTGTCCGTCTTTCTGGTGTTTCCCGATATTTGAAACACGGTGATATTACTGAAAAAAATCAAAAGAAATTTTGTTAATCTTATGAGTATCGACATTCAATTGTACGTACATGTAGGCCAGATTGTTTGATGTTATTGTTAAGATTTTGAGTCTTAACGCAAGTTTTGTTGGCTCTGTAAAAACATTAAAACAATACCTTTATTTTTAGTACTAATGTTGGAACCTTTCTGAGACAAGAGGGTAAAATTTTGTTTTTTCAAGAGTTTCATTTGATTCATTGACCAACAGAAATGGTTCTCTCTTAAAAGATGGGCTCAACAGAAGAATATTTAAATTTTCTCCATATTTGTACTATAAATAGATTATGTGTTGATGTTTGAGGATTTCATTATATTTTAAACACATTATATGTTTGAAGTTGTGGGGTGAATTTAAGTACACAAATTTAGTACAAAAAGTTCTTTAACTTTATGATCAGCTTACATGTA
The DNA here is from genome assembly GCA_030159075.1 of Atrina japonica. Taxonomy (NCBI): domain Eukaryota; kingdom Metazoa; phylum Mollusca; class Bivalvia; order Pterioida; family Pinnidae; genus Atrina; species Atrina japonica. The sequence continues at coordinate 98,311 of BROG01000614.1, forward strand.
CATTATGTAGCTGTTGGAAGCTTGTGAGAGTTATTCCCCTTTATGGATAAACTACATACCGGTAATATACACCTGTATCAATGATAAAACATCAGAATACATCATCAGGTTCTCTTCAATCTAATTGATAACAGGTTCTGAAATTCTCACTGAAATTTTTTTCTTCAATTTTTGTAATTTATCAGCCATTAATTTAAGTTATAATTTATCATTTTATTCTAGAAGTTGGCTTACAATCGGATTTTTATACATAACATTTCAGTTAATCTTCAACCCTCAACAATCTCTGTTGTACTGTTTGAAAAATATAAATGTTTGCTGCTTTCAAAAGTTCACAAGTGTGAGTGTAGTGTGTTAGGCTTAAATTATTATGCTGAAATGGCGACAACTACAATGATGCTTTACTTTTGTACAATATGAACTGGCAGTTCTAGAATTCTTTCAATGTACACGTAAGCGATAATGTTCATTACTGGAATTAGCATATGTGGGCTGTTGTATGCATATAACAAGGGGAGATAAACATTGCAGCGTTTGTGTTGGCTTGGCTAAATCCAAGGATTTTCATGTTCATTTGAGTTATGTCAGTTTCATGTGCACACACACACATGGCTCTAGCACCAGCCCATGTAACTGGGCAGACATGGCAGGAATCTCATGTCGCATAAGTACAATGTATCGGTATATATAGTATAATAATGTTAGGGTCACATGAAAATCCTTGTGACATGACAGGAATTTCATGTCACATAAGTACAATGTATCGGTATATATAGTATAGTAATGTTAGGGTCACATAAAAATCCTTGTGACATGACAGGAATTTCATGTCACATAAGTACAATGTATCGGTATATATAGTATAGTAATGTTAGGGTCACATGAAAATCCTTGTGACATGACAGGAATTTCATGTCACATAAGTACAATGTATCGGTATATATACATGTAGTATAATAATGTTAGGGTCACATGAAAATCCTTGTGACATGACAGGAATTTCATGTCACATAAGTACAATGTATCGGTATATATACATGTAGTATAATAATGTTAGGGTCACATGAAAATCCTTGTGACATGACAGGAATTTCATGTCACATAAGTACAAAGTATATATAGTATAATAATGCTAGGGTGACATGAAAACCCATGTGACATTGACAGGAATTTCATGTCGCATAAGTGCAAAGTATATATAGTATAATAATGCTAGGGTGACATGAAAACCCATGTGACATGACAGGAATTTTATGTCACCTAAGTATACCATATTCAGTGTAATAATAAGAGGGAGACATGAAAATCCTTGCCTTCTGTACTAGTCCATCCTACATTTTACACAATAACTGCGACGTGAGACAATCGTGAAATCCTTGCATCTAGCGCTAGCCATTTCTTACTCAGGTGACATGTTAATTTTTGCCTCCAGGTGGCAATTGGAGATTACTTGTTATTACATATTTGTGTATAAGGATGAAGTCAGAAAAGATGCCATAATGTACAGGTGCCTGATTTCGCAGGCATAACAAATGTGTAAATAACTGAATATTTTATTTATCACACAAAACCCCATACACCATAATTGCAATGGCAATGTTGAACATATGAAGGGAGACAATCCAAATTTAAATTTTTCTCCTGATAATTTGTTGTTTTGTAAAAAAGAGCTACTATGCACCTTGTTAAATTTATATTGTGAAGAACTTGTATACCCATTCTTTTTTGTGTTTGTTTGTTTTTTAAGCCTGCTGTTACTAATTAAATTACTCTTTAATTTGTTCTAATTAATTCAGAGAACAAGAAATAAAAATATCCTGTGTTATGACTCTTAACACAGATTTATTCAAACTTTATCAGCTGTTAACTCATACATCCCTAAAGACACATTTGGACTGGTCTTTGTCATTAATTATTGGTAGAGTCAATTATTTTCAGTGGTACATATATGTAGATGGGTTAAAAAAACAGCTGAAACCTCAAATATCAACTTTTTGCCTTCATATCAGCTATAACTCTTCCAAAAGGTTTTGAAATCTACATGTAAATCCAACAATCTTTTGCATAGTAATGTAAGTTTCATCTATCCAGAGAAATACACTATATCCTTCTTCCTATATTTATTTCCTGTTTGTGTTTTAACTATCTATGTTACTATGGAGTTCTTTACCATTTCAGCAATGATGTATATGTTTGAGAAAACCAATATATTGTAAAATGTGTGAATCTAGTCAACATCCAATGCATTTTAATTGGAGAAACCTGGTTGTTTTTTTTCGCCATACATCAGAATTCTCCGATTTACTCTATGTATTCATCTTTCCAGTACTTCCTTGATAATAAAATCATGTAAAGTCGTTCTCGTCTTTTTTTCTTTCTTTTTTTTTGTGTTCAACAAGATGCACTCGGAGTTGACTTTTTGATTGTCTTTGTTTTACACAGATACAATGACGAGCAGTATGTTGTTGGGTGACAACTTAATTTTGATGTACAGTAAAACTTCAATGAGTCGAATTTCTCAATGTTTTGAACTATTGACAAAGTCCTGATTAATTTTGTTATTTAACGTTAATTAGAACTTTTATGAGTCGAATTTCTTGATGTTTCAAAAATAATTTTGGAGTGGAATTCCTACAAATAATTCAAAGTCAAAATTTAAATGTTACGAAATTGACTAATGGTAATTCTTCTCCTTCTTACAAACACTCTATGTTTTAATTTCATGAAAATTTAGTTAATTCCAGTGCTGATTATTAATTATAATGAACGTATATGTCTTATATGGTTTTGAAGCAGTCATATACACCTTGCAGAACCTTTGAAACTAAAAGCGTATGATTCTCCATTATCATCCATGAGTCGAAGTCCCGATGTTTTGAACTTTTCTAGGTACATATAATCCCATGAACTTCTACTCATCAAAGTTTACTGTACATGTACATATACAATGAAAAGACCATCGATTTTTCACAAGTAAACTGTCGAACTTTCTGGTATTATCTGCTTAGGTTCCAGCGGGGCGAAGCTGTGAACTCTTCTGGTGGTAGAGTGTTTGACTCTCAAGAAGAAGGTGCCATGTTTGATTCTTGGTACTGGGTCATACCTGAAAGACAACTGTATACCTGGAAATTTTTTGCCACTGTTTGATTCTCACCATTTTCTCTCTTAGAAGAGACAGTGAATTTAAAATGAAAGTGAAAATTTCAATTTAGATAATTGAAGCATGGAAATACATACCATCCTTAAAAGTATGGTTATTTAGGACAAATTTAAGATGGCATGCGGGGCATCCGTGGCCGAGTGTTTAGAGCATTGTGCTTTAAATCACAAGGCCTCTCACCTGTAGTTCGAATCCCGCTAGGGTCATTTTGAATTAAGTGGGAAAGTTTGGCAGTTTTCTTGCCGGTAACCGGGGTTTCTCCTCCACCAATAAAAACTGGACGCCATCATAAGACTGAAAGATTGTTGAGTATGGCGTAAAAGAAAAAATCAAATCAAATCAGATCAAGATGGTGTGAATTCGTTTTCTGTCATAGAAGAGTGAAAATAACCAGGGGCAAAAATTTCCAGGTATAAAATAGCAGGTACTGGGTTCAAATCCCAGTTTGATGGGGCCATTTAATTGTGACATCATAATGGAAATGTCAGTCAAAAGCTGCCATGTCAGGCCTTTCGATAAAGTTCAGTTACCACAGGTGGACAGTTCACAGACAGAAATTGATGACAATAAATCACATGGTCTTATACATGTAGGTTGTGGTAAATGAAATGTGACAACCAACTTCTAATAAGTTTCAGAAAAAAGTGAAACATATGACAGAAATTATAACAGCTATATGTAAATATAAAAATATCATCTTTATGTAATATATTTCATATAAATAAGTTAATATATTGCAAATACATGTAAAAATTGCATGCATGTACAGTGTAAGTACAATTTCAAAACTGAAAACAACATATGTTGAGAAACTCTATGCCTCCAAGAACAAAGTCAATTTTGATGATTTTAAAGTCACATAACTCTGGCAAATATTGACAAATGTTAATCGCCATCAAACCGTTCTTTAGAACTGAAATGGATTCTAAAATTACCAGTACTAGTACTAACCAATGAATAATCAACAGTGACTACAATGTAATTGAATATTAGATTATCATTTGAACATTCACTCACATTTCTAGTAACGGAATAGTATGTACTGAAGCATAATTTTCCACTGATAGGCATGGAAAAGAGAATCTCAGTGGGTTAGGGAGAATTTATCCTTTAAAGGTGTCGGTTATTCTCACAGATTTTTCGTTAGTGGCGTCCCAGTTTCATTATCTCATAAATGTATGTTTTAAAAATATTCAATTAATTAAATCTCAAGACTTTTATGTGTCCTGATTTTACCTGAGAAAATGCATAAACAATAATCGGCTTGCATTGGATTATCTCTGTGTAACGAGAAGCACTAAGGGTAATTCAAGGAATGAAAAGATAAAATACACATGTCAACTAAAGAATTAAGATGAATTTCGGAATATGAATCAAATAATAGTCGAGAATATTTGAATACGGACTCCTGAGATCTGTTTCAGGTCTAACAATCTTACCATATATATCTAAATAATTTATAATATTTATAATAACAATTTATGTATACATTGTACATGTACCAAATTTGACTAAAATTTGAGGAACAAGACTCAAATTATTTTGAAAGAAAGGAAAATGCCCCTAATGGACAACCAGGGTCTATGGATAGTTACATGTATAGCTAGATATTATAGTATCAGATGGACCAAAAACACTATGCTCCCACAAACGCTGATCTGCAGGGACACAATAACATTCTGAACAATAAATATTGCATATTTCCTACTCTGCTATTTTTGAGAACTTTGACTTCTTGTTGGTGAGGAAACTTGGGATAAAGATGACAGATGATGATGCAATTTAAGACCAACATAAGCGTCTGTGGCAGCATATATTTTCTGAGTTGCATCCAAAGGATGCTTCGCCCAGTTGCTTTTTCGTATTTTGGGATCTTTGCTAATTTTACACTTCAACAAATGTTTTACGAGGCCATCTAAACTCCAGTTTTCTGAGGTTTTTAGAATCTCATTTGCGTATCTACTGAGGTCAATCATGTTATTTTTAACAATAGAATGAACTTGGATATCATAATCTCGTTCAAGTCTCCACAAGTCACACTCGATCCCGACACCAACTAACTTTATGTGTGAATTTTTAAGCAAATGTTGCAATGCAGTCGGTAAACATCCAATGCTAGAAAGATGGAACAAATAACATGTGTCCAAGGATGTACACAACTGGATTAATGCGGTTTTCTCCAGTTTATAAGTAACCGGCCATTCAATATCAAATCCAAATATGACATCATCAACGTCGCAAACCGACATTTCTATATCTTCACACAAAATACTGCAGTCATTTTTGTGATATGAATATACGATGTTTCCTGCAAACTTCAGTTCAGGTAACGACTCGTTCAGAGCTAAATTGAATTCAGTCACAGCAGTAAGTCTTTTCTCCTCCTTTAGGTTTTGTAGTTTTGAACTACTACCTGTGTATTTATTTCCATCCTCTTGTTTATCGTTTTTGTCTGAACAATTTTCCGTACAAATACTCATCCATGATGGAAGCTCTCTCTTTTTCTTCTCTGAAGATGCCATTGGCTTTGCTATCAAAAGAAATTAAACATTCTGAAAAAAAACAAAAAAACATGTATGTGTTGTCTTGCATGTACAGGTCATTTATACAGACAGATAAATAAGCATATGAACTTTGATTTTACATGTACAATGTATAATAAAGAAACATGTGCATGTGTAATAGTTGTGTATTTAAGGTGCATACATGTACATGTACGGTCATGCCTGTCAAGTCTACCGATTTCGGCGGTAGTCTACCGAATTCATCTAACACTGAGAAAAAATCGACCGAATTTCTACTGATTTTTCATGCCTGTCAAGTCTGCCAATTTCGGCGGTAGTCTACAGATTTTTCTATTCATCTACCGCCGAAAAAAATCTACCAAATTTCTACTGATCTTTTAAATTTTCAACCGATTTCTCTATATTTCTACCGCTTCTTGACCATTTTCCAGTGATCGGTAGACGCTTTTGTCAGGATTAAATGTTCTAAATCGTAATTTTCAGTCTCTTAATTGGCGACAAAAAATAGCTTGAAATTTTTGGCGCCTCCATATCACTGAAGTACTAAGAAGTCTATTCTAGGTTATATAAGTCCCCTATATTTTCCAAATAGTCATGAAGAACAAGGACTAATAATCCTGTTTATTAATTAATGTTATTAGACCATACAGAGGTGTCATTATCGGACGTGTGCCGACGGTAATTTACACAATGACCTGTACTGTGGACAGGTACCTAATATACAGATTGATTACCTGTATATCTAAACATCCACACCTATAATTACTATCCATATGTTCTGTCCTATGTACAGTTATCAAAGATTAACATCATTGATGTTATATTAATTTCATGCAGCTTCTGTATCCTCAATGATTTTACTTTAAAAATTTAGCCGAGAAATATCGAAGCGAGATCGTGGCATCTTCTATGACGCACTCCACATACTATACAGTTTATACATGTATCTTAAATTTGTGATGATTTCAATACAAAAACGATGTTTTATTTCATTTACATAACATTTTATAACACATTTATATAACCTCAATAATCTTTTTTTTCTTTATAAAAGCAGATTTGATTTTTCTTTATCAAATCTCATTTTTTTTTAGTGAACTATTCAGTCATCATTTGTTGTTTTATCTTATCAATTAATAAAAAAGGTACAATATGAAGATAAAAACCTAAACCTTCAAATAAATATTTGAGTATGCAAATATTTTGGTAATAAATGTTCAAATCTCAAAAAAAGAAAAATAAATAAATAAATAAATCAAGCCTTTGGCTTTAAAAATTATCATACTTCAAAATATTTATAAATCAAACTGAGATTATATTTCTTCTAGGTAAGTCTAGTTATTTATTTTCTGCATTCCAAATCCAACTGTTATATTAGAATATTCAAAATGTAATATATTTTAAAATTTGTTATAACAAATTAAGAAATACTAAATTTTAAACATTATAATATAACACAATGACCGCAGGGTTTTTCCCTGACGCAAAAATTCTGCGTATTTAGGCGTAAAAATCCTAACTGACGCCGAAAATAAAATCTATTGCGTCCCAGTGGACGCGTTAAATACTTGATGTCTTTCGAGATCGTTTGTGTAAATAAACCAAGCATGCGACCTATTTCTACTAGTTTGCTTCTTTTTTATGTCCATGTTTAATTCTCATGTTCTAGTGCAATCCCACAAGAAAACCAAGAAACTGAATTCATCATTTTATTTATAATACAACAGGAAAATCTTTACCTCAGCTCTAATATTGGTCTAGAATCAACAAGACAACATCGTTCATCACTTTATGGGTACTTCCGGAAAATAAATTAAAAAAGGGATACCAAACCCGACTTTCATTTGAATTATGGAAATTAAAAAATAATGATGAAAATACTAATGACAGTTATATAAAATGATTTATTTACACAAATGTTTATAATAAAGTTCTTTAATACTTGAAATGGATAAAATTGATATAATTTTCAAATAAATAAATTTGAGGCATCAATTAGTAGGCTGCATGGATTTAGAAACTTTTTAGTTTTGCATCTATATTTCTAAAAACATGTAATTGTTTCACAATTTATAGATTTTTAATATAAATTTTCCATATGATTTCAAATGTAGTTAAAACAACTATATTTTATTTAATTTCTTGTAAACCTTTAATCTATAGTACATGTATGTATACAATAATTATATATTGAATTAAGGGAACTCTGAGGGTTCAAAAACAAACCAGGAAATTACGATGGTGTTACAGTAACGTATAAAAATGGCCCTGATGTTTTTATTGACATATGAGTGCGGGAAAAACTTCTCACTTTCCCGACATGATTAAGTTATGATCAGAAAATAAATGCTCCACATGTACTCTTGATATTTTCCCTATAGGGATGTCTGTAATTATCAACAAAAGTGCACATTTGACATTCAGTTTAATTCTGGTCGAATTAAAGTGGACTGCAAATGGACTCCTAAATTACCAAATAGACTCCTAATTTTGTAGTTGTGGGAGTCTATGGACTTCTCATTAAAAAAAACCCAGGGGAAAACCCTGATGACCATAACATCATTTTAGTCTCCCAAGCTGTGTGTGTACATGTATATATTACATGTATTAAAATTTCAAAATAAAGCCTATATCTATTCCTTATAAATTTCAAAGTCGACTAGAAAATTAAAAGAAATGTGATATATATATATATATATATATACATGTATATATATCATCAATATTATTGACAATAATTCCCTTTTAGATGCATAAATATTGAAGTTTAAAATTATAATTTTTACTTGTTATTTCGGAAGGGGGACACCCCCTCCCTCTTTCACTTATTTCAACGCAACTGGTACACGCATATATATGAGAATGACAACGCATTCGTAAAAAGTTTGACCATTGTACACATTTTCTACTCCAGACAAATTTCCCGCTGTTGACAGGTTTGTGTGTACGTTTAGTTTCACACCAAAAAATTATGTTGATGAAAGATACAAAAAAAATTGTAATAATTCAAAATGGAACAATCCTTTAGGGAATTTAGATTCATTGGAACTTTGGTGCATGCATCTCATTTTACTCATACTAACATTTGACACATTGAGAGTGCAGCCTATAGATGGGCATAAGGCCATCTTGGAATCTGTATAAAGTGAACTTACAATTTTACATGTAAAGTTATCCAAAATGCAGTACTATATACAATGTTTACTATCCTCTCATTTATTTTCTCACAAAACACTATTGATAAAGTCATTACTTTAGAAAGCACTGACAACGAGGTACATATACTTAACTTCTGTAATAGGAAACATTCTGCAGACTACATGTAAATTCAAGCTGACTCACTTTAACAAATTACATTAGATTTAAGATGAAGCAAGATGATTGACTGGATTTTAAGTTCCATCTCCAATTTTTATTTTGTAATTTCCATGTGGCCACATTAAACTCTTTTATCAAAAGTCGAAATATTTGTGAAAATGGCCGAAATCTGTCACCCTGGGCTGACTTCAAAGAGAGATAACTCTAGCTAATTGACTCCATGAGATTAAAAAAAAAGTTGTCTAAATTGAGATAGGGCTTGTGTCTGTTGAATTTTTGTATTAACTGTCAAAAATAACCAGATTTGTATTTTACCTAAAATTGGGCCTGGAAGGCATCTTAATGACACTTCTCCTTTGTCAAATGTTGTAGACTGGCTACCTTGAAGCCAATCTTAAAGAAACACCCAGTGTGAGAATACATGCACTATCATGCAAAGACATGATCTAAAATACTGGTAAACCAGTATTTGACACATATAATATATCTATTTTCAACTGCACTCTCTTGCAGTGTATCGGTATACTTTTTGTTCAGAATACTTTACTGGTCGGGGATCAGTAGCCGCCTACATGTAGGATCAGTAGCCGCCTATCATATGGTGTGATCTCGTCTTTATTATGTACCAAGACAGTATTTTTTTTCTTCTGTTTGGGAAAAAATGTCCATCATCTCATGATAGTTCTAAAAAATCTCACAAAATCGTGTTCTATATAGCTGAAATAATGCAATAGCTGTCTACTGGTCCTAGATGGTTACTGGTTCCTGACCAGTATAGCGGAAATAATCCAACAGACAACTACTGGTCATAGTTGGTTAATGGTCCTGACCAGTAAGGCTGTTTCTCATGTAGTCGTGGATTCTCGTTGACTCATGGGGTCATAAATAGCGTGTGTAAGTTTTAGTTTGCACACTTGTCATCACTTCTTTATGATTCAATTCTAATAAAAAGACATCCCCTGACTTAAGAGGATGTAGTTTGTCTCTATATGTCAAAAAACGGAGTAAAAACGTAAAAATGTAAAAAAAATCTGTATAATTTGTACCAAATATTAATAATGGTACCATTACAACATTTTATTTGCTTTAAAAACAGTTTAATATACCGTAAACTTTTAAACATGTTCTATGCAGCATTTAAAATGCACCTGTTACTATTTTTAGACCAGCAACGCTTTCGGTTGGTCAATCCAATCATAATCCACGACTCAATGAGAATAACAACAAGGAAGAGAAAAGGAATACAGTCCGTGTTTAACAAGTCTCCAAATAAAAACTGGCAGCCTGTAAAGAATAACTTTTAGTACGTAAACTTATTAGGGCCACACCGACTCCATTTAGTAATTTGTAATTACAAATTATCAATTTGTAATTACAAATTAATAACTTGTAATTACAAATTAGTAATTTGTAATTACAAGTTAATAATTTGTTATTACACGTTTACAATTTGTAATTCTATGTTAAGACGGAAGCCCTGGAGGGACTTTTTAGTTACTAGTTACGGTTTATAAATTAGTTTTTACTTATTTGTTATCATTTTTTGGTTATCAAAACGCAGCATTTCACATTAAGGAAGCATGCTTCAAATGTTGTTCGGCCATTATGGATAATCAAAGGCAAGATGATGGATATGACTTTTCATTCAGTTCATAATCAACTGATTAAATTCTGTCAACCAATTTACAGGAATGACATTGTGTGTCTTATTGATAATGACGGTATACATGTAATAAAATAACCACTTTCGATGAGGTCATCACGATGTACTCAGTCTCCTCAACCTAGCAATCTCTGCGATCTGACACATTGATTAACCAGGTCTTGGGTTCTCATTTCATCATGTTGACCTCAAAGTAATTAATGGCCACCTGATGGTTTGAAGTAATTTTTCACTTTGTAAAATGTACAATCAGAAACTTTATATAAGACTCAAAATATAAGTGTTATTCTTATTCATATGAAATAAGGAAAACAATGACATTAATAGCCAATTAAAATCTAGAGACAATATAAGTCCTGGATGACAGGTGGGTCATTTGGTACACCCCGTTGGGTAAAATGGTCACCTAACACGAGACAAAATGGTCAACAGCAGGAGTACAAGTGAATTAATTATCTGATTGAAGACATATTAAAATGCAGTCCTAGTTGATTTATTGTGTATATGTAGGTATAAAAGAATATCTAACGACAAAGGTCAAACACAAAGTTGTCATCAGCATCACAGACTCCGGTTCAACCATCATGAGCCCACTTCTTGCATGTTCAGAGCTCTGAATATAGAGATCAGTGGGGTGTATTTTGGGGTCATGGTATCAGAAAATAATACACAAAAGATGGAAATGAGTAGAATGTATCTTTATTATTGTTTATTTAAAAGATCCATGTGACTAGGAGCAGTCAAACTTGTTATATAAGTGAATCTCCAGATTTTGAATATTCACATGGAAACATCTGTTTTCGAGAAAACAAGAACACTGATGTATTAAACACCTGATTAGTGTAAATTATGTACCTCTACACTGTCAAAACAGAGCTTAAAAATAAAACACCTCTTAAATTTGTTTAGATTTGGCCTCAGGGGAAGATAACCCCACAATTTTCACCAACTTGAAGCTGCTTCCTATGGGGATGCCTCATGCCAAGTTTGGTTGAAATTGGTTAAATTTTTCTTTGGAAAATATCATTTCTAGAAAATGTTCACAGACGGATGGGCCCACAGCTGCAAATCATATAATGAAAAATTCAATATATGAAATATTTTTATAACATCATGAAATTATCTATTATTACTTATTACTTATACTTGTTATTTCTAAATTGTTATTACTTATTTGTTATTGCTTATTTGCTATTATTTATTTGTTATTATTACTTATTTGAATTTGTTTTTATTACTTATTTGAATTTTTTATTATTACTTATTTGAATTTGTTATTACTTATTTGTTATTATTTATTTGTTATTTGAATGTTATGCACCAGATATTAAAAACATACATATATAAACATCATAATGTATATTATAATATGCTATTGTATATTGTTTGTATCATATGACATTGGTGAGACATATACGCTGCGTTTTGATAACAAATAACTAAAAACTAATTTATAAACCATAATTAATAACTAAAAAGTCCCTCCAGGGCTTCAGTACTTGTACTTACAAATTATCAACTTGTACTTACAAATTACTTATTTGTAATTACAAGTTAACAATTTGTAATTATAAAGTAATAATCTGTAATTACAAATTAATAATTTGTAATTACAAATTGATAATTTGTAATCACAAATTACTAAACAGCGCTGGTTCGACCCTAATAACCTTCCGTATTTTAGAGAAAAGTACGGCTGTATGAAATGTTTATTCACCTTAATACTGTTTCATTAAAAAAATATTCTGTTTGTTATTTTTTTCGTGAAATGTACTTTGCCCCACGACATCATGGAAACACAGGATACAGTGGTACCTCTCTAAAAAGACCACTTCTGCCAATGAAAATGCAGACATTACAGTACACGTGGTCTTACAACACAGTTGGTCTCTCAAGAAAGGTTATATCCAAATCATTATTCAACCATGTGGTTTTCACAATGTCGTCCTCCAAGTTCTCGGACTGAGTAGTTTTCACAAGACAGTACATTCCACTGTAGGCCCACTCTCCCAGTCTCTCCACTGCAGTATCGTGGTGTCGTCGGTTCTCGATCACCTAATGATGCCCAAGCTTCGCATTGATTAAAAAGACAATATGTTGAGAAAATCACACTACAATACTTTAGAAAATATTATTTCTTAGAATTATCACCCATTTTAATAACAAAAAGTTGGGAAATCTTACTTTTGGCTCGTGTTGAAAAATGCAGTCAGCGTCCTCTGCAGTGTATTCTGTTCTCGATCACATGTGATGTAGTCCGAGAACTACCGAAAGGAAAACGTTTGAGGCTCAGTATGGATTGACATCAGTTAGTGATGGATGTCTTTTGATTGCTGTATGATTTTTTTAGCGTAACGATGTATAACAGATATATATTATTTTTCTTTCAGTGTTGAAATTAAAAGAAAGCACAGGATAACAAGCAAACAGACAAATTAAAATACAATCATGTTTAATATCTTCAAATTAAAAATTATATGTAATGTGAATACTGATGAAATACCTTAAAATAATGACTGATGATAAAATTGAGTTAAATGGTATTGAATAATAAAATGATTATCGAAAAGCACAATTTATATAAATTACAAATTATAATGAATGGATAAAAGTGAAAAAAAAAATAAACAGAAAGGAAAAACTTAATGACAGCGAGGGCAAATGAATTTAGAGTGTCTACTGACCACTCTGATTTCAGAACTTCAGTGTCCACAGTTGTCACATTGTGCCCATTTCACAATAACCAGGTCTGGGCAGTCTTTAAGTCCTGGTGGTGAGTGTTTGTGACACACACAGCAATCTCCTTCTGTGTCGTCGTCGTCGTCATCAGATGAAACATCAGAAATATAAACAAATGTTTTTGACGGACCAGGTTGAGGCTCCAGGACACTGTCCTTTGCAACCTTTCCCTTGACAAACTGACTTTGGTCTATAGGTTTTCTTTTGATGGATTTTCCCTTCTGAGTTATAGTTTTCTCTTCAGATTTTCTTTTGTTCTTTGTTATATTTGTTAATTATCAAAGCAGTGTCATCCTCAGTAATGGCTTTTCCACCAAAAAAAAAAACAAAAAAAAAACAACAAATGCAACCCCCCCCCCCCCCCATTTTTTTTTTTCACAAAACTGGTAGGCGGAAAGAATCGGGTTACCCATATAAAAGATAAGTCTGTATTTCTCAAAGAAAAGACTAGAACTGAAACGTAGACCAAAATTGGCATCCGAATATCCGTGACTATACTTATCGACTCGTGTTCGAATGTCTACCATTTGACCTTACTACCCAATAATATGTGAAAGAGTACCTTTAATTTATCAACCCTTGAAGTCACATTTGTAAATGCCCATTTTAATGAATGGTTAAATCCACTGTCAGAATTCAGGGTGTATGATTTAGAATAGAAATTCTATAATAATTTTACACGTAATATGAAATTTATTCACTCCTGAATTATGGCAGTACACCATACTACTTAATAAGCTGGGTGAGTCCAAATTTGACCACAGGGGTTGATGAGTTAATCCGGAAACAATGTCCAGTATCCAGTTTATCATTTCTTAGTCCGATAGGATGCAAAATGATGTCACACTGCGTGATAAACTAGACATGTGATCAAATATTCCAATGGCAATATTACATTCCAATTCAAATACAATGTTTTCATTCGCGAATCTTATTCGAACATTCGTTTCCAGATCTAACGAAAAGACGATGCATGCATATTGGACGATCAGACTTTTACCACCGAGGTTGAGATTTCTCTGTCCATTCACCTTATATACCCGTCTAACATTCGACTACTCTTACATGTAACATCGATAATAACAATATCAGTAGTAATAGGCAGCTCCATGGCGGGCCATTTGAATTTTGCCGCTAGGGGGCGCCACCAGTGGCGCTGTTGATGACGTCATCAGAATACTGGCTTCTGATTGGTCAATTCAAATGGGCCGCCATGGAGCCGCCTGTGACGTCACAACCGGAAGTGCGTCATACCGGAAGTGAGGTCATACCGGAAGGTGAGTCATACCGGGAAGTGAGGGTCATGTTGTCATGGCAATAAGGAGAAAGAGCCAATCGTTGAGCTTTGGAGGCGTGTCTATGACCGGAAGTAGAAGGTGTGGGGGCGGCCATCTTGGCTAAGGAGCCAATGAGAGCCTTCGTTACAAGAGGTTGGGGTCACGAGAGTTCACGAGAGGTCACGTGAGTTCCCGAGAAGTCAACGGGAAGAGAGAGAAGATGGGTTTTTCCAGTTTTGAGCTGAGAGTGAATCTATTTTTAGAACCGAAACTTTGGGTTTTTCCAGTTTTGAGCTGAGAGTAGATCTATTTTTAGAACCGAAACTTTGGTTTTTCCAGGTTTGTGAAACTAGCAGTTGGTGGCGCCACCGTCGGTGAAACTAGTAGTTGGTGGCGCCACCGTCGTTGAGAGTTGTGTATCATGCGCATGCGCGAGAAGCGATAGGCCGAGCTCGACTCAAGCTTGAACTAAGACTTGTACTAAGGCTTGTAGAGTGACGAGTATGTACATAAGGGAGATCACTCTGTATAGACTTTACAGGTGAAACAAAGGGAGATTACTCTGTATAGCTTGTATGAGTAGGACTAAAGGGAGATCACTCTGTATAGACTGTATAGGTAATACAAAGGGGAGATGGCTGTATAGACTCTATAGGTGACACATCACTCTGTATAGCCTGTATAGGTGAAACAAAGGGAGATTACTCTGTATAGACTATAGAGATGGGGCAAAGGGAGATCACTCTGTATAGACTGTATACATGAAACAAAGGAGATTACTCTGTATAGACTCTATAGGTTATACATCACTCTGTATAGCCTGTATAGGTGAAACAAAGGGAGATTACTCTGTATAGACTATAGAGATGGGGCAAAGGGAGATCACTCTGTATAGACTGTATACATGAAACAAAGGGCGATTACTCTGTATAGACTATAGGGGTGGAACAAAAGGGACGATGACTCTATATGGGGTGTATACACTTAACCAGAGAGGGAGGGTGGGTGGGTAGCGAAACAGAAAGTATAGGAAGGGTAGCCATCTTGGGTATGGAATCATGGACTGACTAATCTCACGGCAGGAGTGAGAACCATAGAACATGAAAGTGTGTAAACGTACTCAAAGTTTGTCAAAAGTGATCAAGTGTGTACCGTTCTCATGTTCAAAGTTTGTCAAAGTGATCAAGTGTTTGTATCGTTCTCAAAGTTTGTCAAAGTGATCAAGTGTGTACCGTTTCATGTTTCAAAGTTTGCAACGTGTGCAACGTTCTAAGTTATGAAGTCTCAAAGTGACAAAGTGATACAAGTAGTAAAGTGTAAAGTATGAAGTTGTTCACTTACATCGTTTCAACAAGTATCAAAGTTTCAGATAGTGAAAATAGTATCTGTATTATTTTTATATTATTTCTTGTACTACTGTATATAAAATAAAAAAATTAAACACTCACCCAGAGAGAGTTTTTCTGACGATGTTGACCTCTCGAGCTTCGGCTGCCAAATGAGCTCTCAGTAGTCTAACTGAACTTATTTTCAAGTTTTTAATGTTACTATTTTAGAATTGATTTCTATCTCATAAAATTTATTCAATCAAGTAAAAGAATTAACTTACTTACTATAGGCTAGACTTACCGCTACAGTATAACACATACAAAAACTGCATAGTTTCAGTTAAGGTTTCTTTTCGTGTAAGTTAGGTGGCCCTTAAAAGGGCCGTTGGTATATAATGGGTTGTTAAAACCCTTTACAGCAAGCAGCAGCAGCCGCAGGCCCGGCAACACACCATTTTTTTTTCCCTTTGTCTTGTTGCTGCACGGGCCTCAGCTACACGGCACCATCTCTCAAGCCGCCTTTCTGCTTCTCAAAATACTCCCACTCGTCGCTGGCCGTCTTCAGATTATCCAAAATGTATTTGGGCTTACTCGCCCAAAACTTCTCGACATCAATCATAAGTTCTGAAGTTTGTTTCGTTGGCTGTGCCATCTTTCTCTGTTGTCTTCTTGATATGAAGCGCAGTGAAATGAGACGCGCATGGCTTTTTATATGAGCAGTATAGTGCACGCGACGTACTCCGTCTCGTCAACTTTGACCTCTTTGATGATTGGTCTATGTATCGTTGGCAACGTGATTCCACCAATGAAAACGTCAAGAGTGATAGACGCCTAGGAGAAATCAGTCTAAGAGTGATAAAAATAAAAAATGTCAAACATGGCGTATACTATGGAGTACACTATGGAACAAGAAATCGAACCTGTTCTAATCGAGCCTGTATATGATACTAGGCAGATTATTCGTGATACTAAAGATAAGTTACGAAAGATTGATCTGAACTTTCATCAGGGAAAAGAAGATGTTCGCCTGAGACGAATTGTACTTCTCAATTCTGTTTTTACGGTTTGGTAGAGAAGAGAGAAAACGTAAGCAGATGGATGAGAAGTGTTGCCGTTTAAAAAGAGATTCTGTACATGAATCATGGCAGATATGCAAAAACAACGGTCCTTTTCAGGACCACTTATATCTTACGAGAAGAAACCTTAAACTGAATGTGAAGGTATATATATAAAAAATGAGTTATAGGTTTATGAGACAAGAATATGAGTGATAGGGTTTATGACACAATAAAATGAGTAATAGGTCTATGTTTTATATAGAGTAGTAGTAGTATAGTAGATGTAGCATATCTCAATACAGTTTAGATTACTTTTCTAATGAGTTGGGTGGCCCTGAAAAGGGCCGTTAGTTAGGTTACTAATATTGACAGTAACATCTCTTTTTCAGAGGTAAACGGCGTTCTGCTTCCAGTAGATCATCTATCTTTCTCTTGATCGTCATGCTGATCGGTATCTGTTGTTGACGAAAACTACTCTAATCTGTTTTCTAGTAGAAACATACTGAGCTGACAAATACTCTAAACCCTGTCGGTACTGCCTATCGAAATCATCTCTGACTTTCTGCGAGGTTTGCTGATGTTTCAATTGCCTCCATCTCAGATTCAGTTTTGTCAGTAGACTCTGATAGTAACGATTACACTTCATGGTACGCCACTTGGTCTTCTGTTGTAACAGAATAATTTTGTAAATAGCTTCTGTATAGATACTCTCCATTTGGTTTTTGTTTTTCACTAAGCGATGTTCAACAAGAAGGAGAAGAAGAAAACGCTCACGCGACGTGTGACGTCGCACCCTGCCGAGTATGTCTCAGAGTCTATAGTCATTGTTTGATCATGGCTGACTGTGTAACCATGTGGGGCGAAGTACAAGACAAAGAAGAATGGCTGATATGTGCCGATACAGTGGGAAGAAAGGTGGGCTGGTTATCAAATATCGACGAATGGATTGAGCTCGTGAAGCTTGAAAAAAGAAAAAGAAAAGACGGCAGAGAAAACGGACAAAATGCTTTTTATGCCATGGCCTATAAAGCCTAAAACACCAACGGCCCTTTTCAGGGCCACCTAACTTTTACGAAAAGAAACCTACGACTGATTAGAGCAGTAATAAAACATAGATTCTTTTGTATACCCTTATTCTGTATCTCTTTCTCTGTGTATCTCTTCTACTCTGAGTGTTATACTTTTACTCTTGATCTCCTTCTGCTCATAGTTTTGTTTTTACATTACTCCTTTATGTCTACCTTGTAGATACTAGAGCAAAACTCTAAGTGTACTCTTAGTGTACACCTTATACCCAGTAGGTTTAAACTCTAAGTGTACTCTAAACGTATACACCTTTTAGTCATAAATACACAAACACCAGATTCAATTTTAATAAGTTTAATGCCCCGCTAAAAACTTTTTAGATAGTCGACAGAGGAATTAGGCCGTCCCTCTGTGACTATGTACAATACATAAGCATGAACTATGAGAACATTAACTATCAGAACATTAATTATGAGAATACTGATTCACTTTCTGTGACTATGTACAATACATAAGCATGAACTATGAGAACATTAACTATGAGAACATTAACTTTGAGAACACTGATTCACTTTCTGTGACTATGTACAATACATAAGCATGAACTATGAGAACATTAAACTTTGAAAACATTAACTTCATGTTAAAACGTTTCATCACAAAAACTTTGAGTCACTTTGTCTCACTACTACGGATTGATCTTGCCCATACAGCACGGAGCAAAAGAACGTTAGCTTTTGTCCTAGATCGGTCGGTTCGGATTCCTTGACGCTGTGACACTAAACGTATTTACATTTTAACAGTACTAAAACATTCACTGCTGTTCGTTTTCCACTTTCCACCTTTCTTGGTGACTTTGCCTCCCTTCTTGAGCATCAAGTTGAGTTTACGTTTGGCCCCTGTTGAAGTCTGTTCGGGACATTCATAAGCCCAATGACCTGACTGATGACATTTATAACACTGGTCCGATTGACGAGATCGATTTTCTACTTTGTTCTCAGGCTCTACTTTTGTTGCTGTTGTTGCTGTTGTTGTTGCCCGACTCGTTATTCTTAGGACATCTAGGAGACCAATGTCCAATTTCACCACAAATGAAACAAGGATGAGTCTGGGGCGTAGGCTTATATTCGTACCCCATATACGATGTTCTGACTCCTGGCTGTACTTTATCCTTCAATTCTTTCAGAGTAGTTTAATAGTCGTGAGTTCTTCCCTCATTTTCTGTAATGTGGATAGCAAGGCATCACGTAACATTCCCTGGGTCGCATCATTTTCTTGTTTTTTCCTTGCAACTGGTCTAACGTTTTTGAGAACTTCATCAAACTCATCGGCCCCTTCTATGTAAGGTGTAGTATTAGTGAATAATTTGGTACGTCTGTGACAAGCCTGGATAACTCATGTTGATGACTGATTCAAATGATGTTTGGTCACTGCACTTCACTTTACTTATAGCCGTTCTTTTTCTTCTTAATCTATTTTTAACTCGTTGCCGTCAGTCACTTGGATGTTTCCAGAAGGGAGCTCCACACAGGGTTTTTTGTTTTTGGTTATATCAGCAATTGACTGAAAGTACAATCTTTAGACCAACGTCGATGTTCTGTAAAAGCATTATCGTTCCATTCCCAATCTTTTAAAACCGATGCCACAAGAAAAACACTGAACGTGGTCACTGTTCCCTAAATACACAAATCCTGCTCTGGCTAATTCTGTCTGTTTAGGTCCGGGTAGATATTTGGGCCAATGATCTTTAAACGTCAGGTACCTGGATTCATACGTACAAAAATTTAGGCAAGGCTAAAGGTATTCTTAATATCCTGATGAAACGATAACCCTCTGTCGGTAGCAGGTCTTAGTTTAAAAAAGTGGTCACACCTTGTCCTCCTTCGGGAAGGTGGAGTCCTTGTCACTTCTATCAGATTGACTCTCGGTACGCTATCCACTTCAACCGATGAGCTCGTGGTACACTAATCTACTTCTACTCGATGAATTCGTGGTACACTATCCATCATGTCTCGGTTCGTGGGAGCACTAATCTGTGACGATCTGACTAGCATCCATCGTCGATGAAAATAAAGTTTCCATACTTGATGTTCTTTCCATCGTGTTCTGAGAGTGGAATGGTCCCTGATGTGCATTCTCACTTCCTTTTTATAAGGTCCATAAAATCTATTTTTAGATCAGAACTAAAAAATCATATTTTTCTACGTTTTTTTGTCCTGAAACACAAATTGTATCATCGGTACGTCTACATGATGACCAAAACGATCCCATGCTACTGGTCGTTGTTCTTTTATGCACATGAATACATCATACCTGCTCGATTGCCATTATTATCATTTAATTGTAAATGAAAAGTGTCACCGTACAATGGGAGACTGACGACAATCGCTTAACCATTGTCGTAGAAACATTAAAATATCATGAGGTATTTCTTCCTGTTCTACTTTTTCGTGGTCGTCCCCTTTTCACTCCTTCCCTCTGCCCCTTTTCTTCTTCTTCTTCTCTTTGTTCTTTTGTTCTCTCTACGGATACTTTGCGTGGACGTCCCCTCTTTCTTTTCATTCTCTGTTCTTTTCCTTCTTCATCTCTCTGTCCTTCTGACTTTTTCTCTCCTTCTATCTTTTCCTGTCCTTCCATCGTTTCCCCTATTCTTTCTCTCTGTTCTTCTTCTTCTCTCTGTTTCTCTTCTCTCTGTTTCTCTTCTCTCTGTTTCTCCCCTTTCCACCCCTTTCGTCTTTTCATATCTTCTTTTCTTACGGCTTTAGTCATGCCATTTTCTCTTTTCGTCGGATTCATATTGATAAATAATACAAGATGTGAACACGATGACTCTCGGTCATCAACTGACCCAAGTCCTGTGCTGCACTTCATTTTAATGACACGACACACGAAAATGAAGTTTGGCAATCACTTTTCTCCTAGAAAATGAATTTTACGTCCCATGTCATCTCTCAATTGTATTTCAATGGTATCAAAATACTTTTTATTTAAACCCACATAATTGTAATGAAAAGGTTCCCAATGTTGAGATGATTGAGCGATTGACCCGTTTGAAAAAGGGACCACACGTAATAACGGGTAACGATTGTGAACCTACAATTTGACTTTTCGGCAATGTTACTGTAGACATAGATACCACTCATACCAATATTTAAATCGGGTGATACTTTGGCATGTGCGTGACATCGACCCATTTCGTCATCTCCTCATTCATGTCAACGGCTTCAAAGCCAAGCTTATAACCTAGTAAGACTTGGGAAAACGTATTAAAAAGGGAACGGAATAGATGGATCGGCCTTTAAACTCAATCATGAATCGGATCTAAAGCTGAGTCATATCTGAATTTAATAGTATTTTTATGAGAGAGATCTTCTATCCCATCAATGACATATTGAAAGGCTCTAGAAAAACCAACTTTCATCTCTTCTATTAAAGCGACAGGAGACGCATAAAACCCCGAACGAAATTTAAGTCTCCAATACTTCCTACAAAAGCGATCCCCCGATTTCGTATCAGTTTTTAGAGATGACATGATCAAATTGGGGATCATCTAACGAGACGTGTTTCTTTAATCAATTCTACAGTAAAACGTTCATGTTGGCGATATTTTCATTTCCTTTTCTTAGGATACGTAGGGAGGGTGGTCCTGGGGATTTTTAGGTGTCACGACGGATTCCAAAGGAACGTGAAGGGAACCAGGACATCTATGTAATTCTCATCTGATGTTATCGATTCTATTAAGTTGGGAAAGATCAATTCACTCAACGCTATTTCCCACTCACTATCCATCATACTTAAAGCTTGAGGTAAATGAGTTTTGAATTCTGTTAAGGTATTATCGGGAAAGACTTTTAAACTAGCATCGCTAGGTAAAGTCATGTAAAAACTACCATGATCTTAGAATCGAAAGTCGCCATGATACGTGTAATTGAGATCAAACTGTATCAATGAACCCCTACCCTTCACTGTTCTTCTGTTTTATATCATCAACACCAACACCAAAGTCAAGTTTCATACATTTTATTACTCAAAAAACTTTATTCAATAACCATAAGGTAAAGTACAAAAGTTTTCAATGCATGTCTCTTATCATACACGACACGCACTTCTTTAGTCATCGCCTGTGTTTTGTTGTTTCGTTCGCATGATCTTATGAGGGTACGATACTATCACTTTCTTTTGTTGACCACGTAACAACTGTTTCAAATGTATCTACGTTGACTGTCGAAGTGGTACGACTATCAAAAGTGATTCCTTTGACTTTAACACACCGTTTTGTCCTGACGAGTCTTGTACGCATAATTTTTAGGACCTCCCGAGACAAAGGATAAGATAGAATCCCCATCTAATTCGTCTGTCCATCCTCCTAAACTGTTTATGATAGTAGGATTCCACTGCTGTGGATCGTGTTGATAAATGATACTGTCTGTATCAAAATATAATACACGTTTGCTCCCAAACCTTCTAGTGTGGCATAGAGATGTAACCGTGCTAAAGACGTCGTAAAGGCTGCTAGCACTACATTTGCTAAAACCATTGGGTTCATCAAAGTCATCCTTCGTTTTTGAATTCACCAGCATCATGTCAAGCTCATCATGGCCTTCGTCATTGGGAATCAGTTCTAAATGTAATATATCACGAGTATCATCTTGAAGTAAACTGTTGTAATGCTCGTAACTCTCCACATACTGTGTCTGAGGTAAATTAGTTCGTTGAGCAAATTTTTACCCCACAAACAGTTCAGAAACAGTTTAGCAATGGTCCGTAAGATAGGATTCTTCTCTACATCTTCTTCTCGTATGATCAGTTGTTCTCTCTCGTTCAATCTCTTTGAGGTATTGACGACGATCTTCTACTGTTTTGACAGGAAGCAGGAAAACAACTAGCTTGTTGCTTAATCTGGAGAAACTGAATCAATATAGCTACGAAATAAAGTATTGGAACTGATCAGGGAAATGCCATACTTCAAAGATACGATCGATCACATAACCTTTTTTTCTATAGCTTTATTCAAATTCACACGTCGTCCCATGTACCTAACAAACGTCGTTCTTGATTCGTATGAGAGCATCGATAACTCATACCCAACCTCCTGTTCGATTCCTTGTTGAGCACAAGTACGACATAAAGGAAAAAGTAGCTTTCCTCCTGCAAACCGATAAGGTAACACGGATGAAACAGCTGACGAGGGGGTATAACTCGACATTGTACCAGTCCAAAATATTGATCTAGACTTTTGAAATCATGTGTAATCACGTCTGGGTGTCCAATGGGAAAAAGTCCCATGTTTCAAGACAAATGGGGGGGGGGGGGGGGGGGGTGGGGGGGGGGGGGGGTGGTGGGGGTGGGGGGTGGGGGGGGTACAAAGAACATACATCCACGTAACGAATGTCTCCTTCTTCACAGAGCAAACGAGTAGCATTCGTTCGACCTCCAAATAAAGCATCTTTAGGAACTAACGGGTTGGGAAACTCCTCATACGTTTTATCAATGAAATGTTGAAACTGTGGATCCCGTCTTGTACCTTTGACGGTAGTCATGTTCCCACAGCGTTTCTACTTGATAGTGTTGACGCAAATACTGATCTCTCTCTAAGGTCTTTTGATACACTTCTTCATACGTCAAAGAAGGATGAAACGGGTGTTGCTCTTGCTTTAAGTTAGGAAAACACAAGGGGCATCCGTGCCAAAAACAGCCATGAAACTCGTAAATGGTGCGAGAGTCTTCATGATAACCATCCACGCGATAAGATCCTACTTGGACTTCCCCTCCCTGACGAGCATGTCTAACGTTTGACCATTTTGTTTCATGTTCTTTCCAACTCAACCAGCGTAATGCTAGGTGGAATACTGTCGTGTGAAGGATATCCCCGCGGAGGTATGATACCAATCGTATCTTTTTGCATATGATTGCGAGACGATAGGCTATATTCCCCACCGTACTGGCAAACGTAATCGATTCAGCAAAGGGTCCACACATCGGGGTTAGTTTCAACACATGCTTTGGAAATGCATGCAAGCTTGTCGCAAAATAGTCACGTCCGATTCACAGTATTCTTCTAATTCGCATTGCAAATGAAAAATCTCACCCTTTTGAATTTGGTCTTGATACCATGCTTCAAAATCACGACGGGACATCAGGTTTCATACCTTCTGGGTTTGTAATACATAGCTGGGGGATATACTCCTATGTAATCAGCATTAGCTTCTGTATTGAACAAATGCGGAAAGTAGCCTTTCTTGAGTTCAGTCAATCCAAAAGCTTTAGGTAACGAAGATAAAGGAAATGCCAAGAAATTACATGAGTCTTTAAACCTGATGTTTCCTGCCGTCATAGACATAATCTTAGAACCGTTCATGATCACATCAGGTTTTTTCACAGGCATGATGTACCAGATGATGTAAAATAAACTGTCCATCGTACCCTTTAAAGTTATGAGCAATAACTATAGCTCCATCATGTAAAAGTTTCTCTCTTTGATGTATGTCATCATACACGGTCGTTTGAAATAACCAAGTCAAAAAATCAGTGAGTGTCGTGGGACCTCGGAATGTAATACGATGATCTTCCATGGTTTTACATTGCTCACACCAATCATCGGATGTACACTGGGACATACACGATGAGCAATACATAGATTAGGTTTGTGTTCTCCGGTATCCTGGGTACACTCAAAATCATAGAAAATGTAATAAGGGGGTGAAGATGATTCATCCTGAGAAGGGATCCGTTGTATAAAAGCAACGATGATCTAGATCCACGATCTGTTTACAATGGCGACATTTTTTTCTTCTTTTCTTGACAACAGTGTTGTGTGAATTGTTTTCTTACTCATCCATAATTGACAAGTGGGACATCGAGTCATTAGCTGACATGTGAGAGTAGTGGTTGTATTACTACTATAAGGCTTCAAATGATTCTCGTAACACCGAGTCGATGTGAATGTCCCCTGACAATGTGTACATTCTATAGGTTTATCGTATTGTCGGGGAACACAGGGGCCACGGTGCAAAACAACGAAAGCAGCATTGAGGACATCGGTGATCTTCTATATGATCATAACCCACATCACAACGGTCGCAATAGTAATTACATTCCAAGAGTCCAGGCATAGATACGATACAATCGTAATGGTGATCATCGTACAAAACGTGAATGGAGGCCCCCGATCCCACACCACTATACAGTACATTTAATGCCAATCGTTTTTGTGTGGTATTCAACTCGTAGATTTTCAAACGGTAGTGGGGTAACAATGCGGCCTGAAAACATTGCCATTCTTCAGGTCCACTCTCTTGCTGGGGATCACATCCAGCTTGTTGCATTAAGCATGAGCTTCTCGTCGTTGAAGAGTAGTCCTTTTTGGCATCACCATAAATCAAAGTTTTCCAATAGCGTTGCCAGTTTTTGTACTTGTCTCCATCTCCAAGTCCAGGTTTCTGACAATGAAAACGACCAACTACAATAGCACGAGCTAAACAGGTCTTGTCTGTATTCTTGATCTGTATCAAACTTCTTTTCTTGTTCAGCATGGATTTTTTATCAAGACTGAGATGATATTTTCGTTTTCCACCCCCGCTACCTACAGGTTGTATGACATGGATTACTGACAGGGTGGTAGACCCATCTTCTATTCTAAAATTTTCATTACTCTGTTGCACTTTCTCAATTTTTTCCATGAGTAGATCAGCATTCAGGTCTTTAGCATCTGTAAAATTACTACCCACACTTCACTTTTTAACGATGGATGATGTATATTGACTCGCATCTTATCCCGATCTTCACACTGTAGTTTGTTCTTAATAGAAGTCAACATATGATCTATTACTTCTGATACTAAGTGTATGGCATCTTTAGAAAAATGCTTAAACTTGACTTGGTACACACATTCGAGGCCGTTTTAAACTTACGTGATTTACGCTCACTCAGAGTGTCTACTTCATAGTAATCACTATAATCGGCGAGTTGTCTATTGGCATTAAATCCATCACCCCGTTGATCTCTCTGCTGAGCTTTGCCTTTGACTTCTCGCCTGTTCTTGTCTTTCATTTAACAATAAATCAAAGTTTGGTAAATTAGCCATTCCGTGCGTAATGCTTCCGTGGTCAAATCTAAAAATGAAGTACGGTTACTGTAGACATGAATTTATAATAAAAAAGAAAAGAACTGTATAGATACTCAAACGAAAGTATCATCACATTTATATAGTCTTTAATATTCTAGTCTTGTATGTTTTATAGATTCATAAACTATTTCGTTTTATTTTCATATAGAATAAGAAATATTAAAAAGGAGTGACAGTTTCTGTCTTATAAAACAGGTGGTCAAATCTCTAGACGTAGATGTCTAGACAGACTACAACAACAGGTGGCCAGATGTCAAGTGGCAAAATTGTCAACAACAGGTGTTCAGATGCCAAGTGTCAAAAACAGGTGGGCCATATGCCAAGTGTCAAAAATGTCAAAAACAGGTGTTCAGATGCCAATGTGTCAAAAACAGGTGTTTCAGATGCCAAGTGTCAAAACTGTCAACAACAGGTGGCCAGATGTCTAGACGTGGGAAAAAATCAATACGTGACGTCATTCACTCTATATAAGCTAGTACTGTCTAAGTCTCGGTGTTAGTTCATTATCATGGATAACTCAACTGATATGGAAATGCAACCTGAAGAGAGAAACTTGCGAATCATTCTCACACAGAGGACACGTATTGTAGTAAGACCACACAGCCCGATCAATTCTGATGGGACCCCTGTGACACCTACTTACACATCAGGAGGAACCACCTAGACCTGGACCCTTCACTTCCAGTACCTGTACAATACGTACTAGCTCAGGAAGCATTAACCAATCTTCGACAACATAAGGCCGAGATAAATCGAAATGATGATAGAAAAAGAAAGAGAAGTTCGGCATTGGCGACGTCTACTCGACAGATATTAGGAGTCTCTCTTTTATTCAGCTTTTCGGAGAAATCAACGGCCTTTTAAGGCCACCCAACTTATTCGAAAAGAAACCTTATCTGAAAGTATGTATTATTCTGTAGCGGTGAGTTTAAAAAACAGCGACTAACACACTATTTAGTCGCGTATATTCAACATTAAATTTTTATTTTGTTTTTTGTTGTATTCACTTCATGAGATAAAGTCTAAATATAGTAAGTCATGTGACTAGAGAGAGGTTCAGTTCAGCTTGTGAAAAGTCATTTGAGATCTGAAGCTCGAGGTGTTAACATCATAAGAAAAATCCACTACTTTTAGCATAGGGTAAGTGTTTCATTTTTTATTGGATAGGACAAGATTATTTTCTATGCACTAAAAATAGAAACAAAAAAAAGTCACATGACTAGAGTATAGGTTCAGTTAGACCTCTGAGAGCTCATTTGCAATCCGGAGCTCGAAGAGTCAACATCATAAGAAAAAACTACTACTATTGGCATAGGGTGAGTGTTTGAATTTTTTTATTAGATAGGACAAGATTATTTTTTTTCATGCACTAAAAATAGAAATAAAAAAAAGTCACATGACTAAGAGAGGGTTCAGTTAGACCTCTGAGAGCTCATTGCAATCCGAAGCTCGAAGAGTCAACATCGTCAGAAAAAACCACTACCAGCATAGGTGAGTGTTTGAAATTTTTATTTTACTCTACAAGTCTTAGTACAAGCTTTGAGTCGAGCTCGGCCTACCACTTCTCGCGCTTGCGCACATTGAAACAGGACTCTTGACGACTAACTCACAGATACGGGCTCGGCCTACCGCTTCTCGCACATGCGCATGATACACAACTCTCAACGACGGTGGCGCCACCAACTGCTAGTTTCACAAACCTGGAAAAACCCAAAGTTTCGGTTCTAAAAATAGATCTACTCTCAGCTCAAAACTGGAAAAACCCAAAGTTTCGGTTCTAAAAATAGATTCACTCTCAGCTCAAAACTGGAAAAACCATCTTCGTCTACTCTCTTCCCGTTGACTTCTCGTGAACTCACGTGACCTCTCGCGACCTCTCGTGACCCCCAACCTCTTGTAACGAAGGCTGTCATTGGCTCCTTAGCCAAGATGGCCGCCCCCACTACCTTCCACTTCCGGTCATAGACACGCCTCCAAGCTCAACGATTCTTTCTCCTTATTGCCATGACAACATGACCTCACTTCCGGTATGACGTACTTCCGGTATGACCTCACTTCCGGTATGACGCACTTCCGGTTTGTGACGTCACAGGCGGCTCCATGGCGGGCCATTTGAATTGACCAATCAGAAGCCAGCATTCTGATGACGTCATCAACAGCGCCACTGGTGGCGCCCCCTAGCGGCAAAATTCAAATGGCCCGCCATGGAGCTGCCTATTACTACTAATATCCACACTTTATATCTGTTTACCACGATCCTATAGCGATATGCCTACATTTCTTTTTGAATTTTATTGTGCGTAGCTCAAAGTAAGGATATAAAATCGAGATAATTCGAATGAAATTGTCCTTCTAGGTCTGTCTTCCATGTGTTTACCTGACACCAAGAAGTCTAACAGACATGGCGCGTGTGACCGGACAACAAGGGGATGCATCTCACTCCGCCGTGGCACCTGATCAAACGTCTGGATTTTCGGAGGTCCATGTGTGCCCAATTGTCACCTGATTTGTATATTTTCTCGTGAACCTTCTTATAATTTGAATACATGTACTTTGGTACTGTGATTTTCATAAACATACTAATAGATCACCGATTATCTATCTTCATTAAACATAATCCATGTAAGAGATAAATGTTAGGGTTCTGGGGCTATGCTCCCTGTAAAAAAAAAGATTTTTGCAAGACATGAGAGGTTTGTTTGTAGCTTCCAGACACTGAAGTATGTCCTTTCAACCCTTTAAAATATTTCATTGATATGTCCTTTATTTCTTTCTTGACAGATAGACTAATGACTAATTTAATTTAATTTGAAAACGGAGGAAAATTCAATCGAATGCGATGGTTACAGATGTACGCTCCCAGAATTTGTTTTCTTTTTAATGTCACAAGTCCTAAGAGGCCTTTTATAGCTTCCAAACACTGCATTACGATGTGTTCATCTTTTCAAATGATTAGACCTCCAAAATGAAGTGGAATTCAACTACGAGCCGGAGTTTGGCAGTTTGTCCCGGGAATTATTTTGGAATTATACATTCTGGAATCCTGATGAAAAAAAAAATTTCCCCGTGGTCCGACCGGGTATTCTTCCTAGATTTTTTAATTTTAAAAGCCCAGAGATGTAATTACCAAATTGAGACTTGTTTTATCACAAAATGTTGCTTTTAATTGACATATTAACAATATTTACCCACAATGAATTGAGTTTCAGCAAATATAACTTTTTTCAATCTATGATGGGGTCCAGAACAATTTTGAACTTTAAAAGCTATGGAATTCCAAATTCTAAAGCCATCCTCTCTAATGTACATCACTGATTTATTTCATAATAAAAGAATCTTCAACACTGTTTCACTTCACATCTTTATTAAAAAAAAAATGCCAAATTCAAAGGGGTGCAACCCCGTAACCCTCCCCTCTAGACCCGCCAATGAGTCTGCAATACTAAGTCTGCAGTTCTGACTAAGGGACTGTCATCCCGAATTTTTCAGTCTACTCATACGGAATTCAATCTCAGTTCTATTGTCGAAACCACCAGCCCTCAATTCTCATTTTGCAATTCGAACCTTGGGTGCATTCGAACTTTTTTACTCGACCAAATTACATTCAATTATGAAAACCATGCATATCTTAGTTTTTAAAATAAAATTTATCAAGTTTACAAGAGAAAGCAATTCCACCAAATATCATATCCATAAAATGTAAAAGAAAGTCTTATAAGAAGCGAAAGTAATTAAAATATCACGTCCAGTCACAATCACCCAATTATCCGATGAACCTTATGTCCTACGAGAAAATATAGAACAGTGAACTTGAAAATTTCCATATCATATAGTGCCCCTTTCGTATAACTTCTGGTAAATCGAAGTATTAATATGAGTTTAGCATTTGGACTATTTTAAAAGTTTTCCAGAAAATTGTTGTAGATCTATTACAAAGAAAAGTCGGGTTTGTAAATTCTGGAATGTCGGATAAAAACTGGAAAAAAATGATTTGTTTCCATTTCACTTGTAATTATTTAAAATATGGTACCAATTGACGGCATATTGATGGATATCTTACAGTTGACTTTATTTTTTCAAGAAAATGTTTCGAACACGACCAAAGTTGAAATGCGGTTGAGACATGCGGAATGACAGTTCTGTACACCGGATTGCAGAGTTACAGACTAGCTTCATCAGTAAAAACCACGTGTGACTCCGACGCACCTTGCTGTATGGATCTGCTGTAAATTCTACAGGTATGGACTATTTTTTAAATTTATTGTTTTATTTGTTGACATACGGTGGTGTGAGCTGAACGCTGAACAATTGAACACGGGCTCCATTCTCGACCCTCCATTGATAGAAACAAGTGTGTGTTAGAACTTACATGTCGGCATGGATCATCTTCCCAAGTCGAGGCCTAGATTTTCCTGTCCACTCCGTTACTCACAAACGTGTGAGTATTAACGGAGTCGGTCGGAAAACTTTGACTTGGGAAGATGGGCATGGATCCTGTATTTTTCATAAATGGTAATTGGTAAACCCACACTTTTTCTCGCCCTGTTGTATATATAATACTACAAAATAAGATTCTGCTGTTTTGTAAGCATGTTATGAAATTTCATTGTTTTGTTTTATGGTAACGATTAGTTTTACAAGATACATAGCTTTGAAGCCACATTCCGGGGGAGTAATATTCATAAATAAACTTTATGCATATTCGTATGAACTTTCGTCAAATTTTTAAAGTCCTATTCCAACTAATTAGTTAATTAGTTAATCAGTCATGGAAAACACCTAACACATTGATCTATTTATAAATGGTAAGGTGTTACTGGTCACGTGGTGACGCTTTACTGAGCACGTTCGTTTCACTGTCCAGGACAATCCAGACAAGTGGAACACCAATCAAATGCTCTGGAACACTGTCCTGGGCAAGCAATTTAGCCATAAACTTATGTGAATTATGTAAATTTTATCGACATCTTTGAAATAACTACTTCCTGCCCTGGTATATTCGAGAACATGTTCTGAGACTGTGCTGGAACAGGATTCTCACATTGAATCGAGCACACCCTTTATATCACTAGTTCACCAGGGTAAATTTAAGAATTCGTACGGTATCCCCCATAATAACTCCATTAATACATCAAATTTTTTGAATTTTTTTTATTTTTGTTGGTTAGGAGTGGTTTCTAATGAAAATGTCAAAAATTGCAATAACATCCAGAAAACTACAATAACGTCCCCAGAATGTGACATTAATGTCTCCTTTTGATATATGTTAATAGGAAATTCTGACAAAGAATTCAGTTTTATGTTTAAATTGCTGAATCTTGAAAACAGAAAACTCAAACATTATGAGCAAATACACAATAAAAATACATGTATTAGATATTATGAGTTTTATGGTACATGTATAAGTTTCATTAAAATTGATTTAGAAATGACTCTCCATGAAGAATTGAATACCGTATTTGTCCTTGAAAGGGCGCCTGCTCTAATAAGGGTGCCCCTGGATATTTTTTTCATGTAGATCTATTGACTGTTTGAAAAATTTTTACCTTTTTATTTTTAATTAGTTTAGATTACCGCCCGACATCATCATACTTTTTTCTTTTTGGTGCAATAAATATCAACTATATCTGCAAAATTGCAAAAGAACATCTTTTAACTACATTGTAAGCAATACTTTGGATTCTATCAGTGATTTCTTTGATGCAGGGAGGTCGCCATTGACGTTCATCAACAAACGAAATGAAACCAGTCATAGTTATGTTTTTTTTTCTTTTGTTAAATTCCTGTCAATTAAAATGTTTTCACTATCAATAAATAATACTTATCGCAATTTTTTCTACAAAGAAATATGAAAATTGTCTAATTATTTGTTTACTCCGTAACTTTATAAAACTGAATTCAGGTTCGGGATTTCAAGTGAGCCTTGTCAATCAAACTTCCCATTTTTCTACTGCTGTCATTTTAAACCGTCACAATTACCAAAATCTCGCATAATACCAGTTTTACACTTTTAATGTCAGAGATCATATTAAATCAAAGAAATTGTCCAAATTGTCGGTTTCACTGAACTTGAAGCATCTGTGTAAGGCATGTATCACTCGTACTCATAATGCCTGTTTCCTGATCTCGCAGTTCAAAAGGCAGTCTATGCCAATAACATCGGTCCGTCGGATCTGACTGACAAAAATCCGTTCGGACCGATATTCTTCTCCCAATTTCCGGATCGCATGACCGATGCCGTTTTGAGTAATAGTTTTCTTTGATTATGCACTCGTAATCTTTTTTTTAACGCCAAGTCATTACTTGTTCGTAACAAAGCTCTAAATCATTTGCAGATGCGACCATTTTTTAGGTTTTGGCGAGTGTTTAGCTGCAAATCAATCACATATCGCGACTAGTTTCTACTGAACCAGAAATTGAAAGTTTTCCGTTTTCAAATTACATCACCGAAATCATGGTCAGCTATGCCCTTTACAACAATGCATTTGACTATTCAGCCCCCCCCTTTTTTTTGCAAAGATAGACATAGGTGTTGAAAATTGGGGCTTAGCCCCCCAGACGTTTCTGGCGTGTGTGTGTGTTTTAAGTTGGTTTAGCCCCCCCACTTTCAATTTGCTTCCGACACATATGAAATGTACATGTGTACGAAATTGCCCCATGATACATGTATTTCCTCTCCTTCTCATAAACACTCAATGTTTTAATTTAACAAAAGTTAAATTTAGAACTACTTATTAATCATAATGACCGTATGTGTCTTAAATGGTTTAGAAGCAATCCTATATACAGGCCACAAAATAACAGAAATCATTGTAACCCATTTATATGGGGCGCCATTTAAGTATTTATTCACTGTTTTCTGATATCAAAAATTCATTTTTTGATGTAAAAAAATTGAATTTCTGATATCACAAATTCATTTTTTATATCAGAAATACAATTTTTTGATATCAGGAAATAGAGGTAATATCAGTTTGTTTGTCTATTGTTGTTTAACGTCCCACTCAAGAATATTTCACTCATATGGAGACGTCACCAAATGTTTTCTGATATCAAAAAATGAACTTTTGATATAAAAAATGTTTTATGATATCATAAAATGAACTTTAGATATAAAAAATTGAATTTATGATATAAAAAATATTTTCTGATATCAGAAATGCGATTATTTGATATGAAAAATGAATTTTTGATATCAAAAAATAGTGAATGAATACTAAAAAATGTTTTCTGATATCAAAAAATAAATATTTGATATCAAAAAAATATTTTCTGATATCAGAAATTTGAGTTTTTGATATCAAAAAAATGATTTTTTGATATCAGAAAATGATTTTTTGATATCAGAAAATTTCGAATAAATACTAAAATGGTGCCCCATACATTTACAGGTTACACTAAAAGTAATAACCGTAACCTTCAGGTTATGATAGCAATAATGAAGACCTAAAAATGAAATTTATTAAGAATGAAAAGGATGGTATGTGATTTGTATTTGTCGTAACCTCCACGTAACAGTTACCTGAAAGATCGCTTCTGTGTTATTTTGTGGTCTGATATACATATTAAAGAACCTCTGAAACTAAAAAAACACGTACGGTCCTCGGTAACCATCCATGATTCGAAATCCCGATGTTTCGAACTTTTCTAGGTGGTCCCTAGAACTTTGTCTCATACCTTATGTACCATATTAACTCATCCACCCCTAAAAACACATTTGGACTGGTCTAAGTCATTGATTTAGAGAAGAGTCCATTGATTTTTCTGGGGTTGAGGAGTTCAGTGAAAAATTCTTGGCAGGACAATAATGAAACAAATCAAATGACAATATCTTAATTACCTATAACAGTGAGATTGTTTGTATACAATGTATACATGTACATTTCAAAGGCAAAGATAAACAAAACTATCCGATGCATTCAAATCTGAAGTTATTTAAGCTATATCAGATTTAACTTTTTAAGCTCTTCTTGACGTGTTCTATAAACTGCCCGCGAGAAATATTAGTACTCAATTGAAAACCCATGCTCAAGTTTCTGTATGCTTTTCTTTTAAATTAAATTGAATTAAGCTTTCAAAATAATCCCTTTCCGCCAGAGAGAAATGACTTAAATTTCACAAATATGTACTTAGTTTACGTAGCTGATCAGATTTACCCAGTATAAAAGCAAAAACATTTGCCCCCAGAAATGTTATTCAAGATCGGAAAATAATTTAATATATATTTACTACATTAACTAGTTAAATGTCTGACTTAAAGAAACTCTAAAATTATCTTCTTAATGTATAATTACAGTAAGTCATTTGTAATGAGTTTTTTTGGAAAACAGTTTATTGTTGATGATATAAATTTGCATAAAGTGGTACTCTAAACAAGTATCTTTGTTTTTTTTTGGTGGTCAGAAACCTCAGAATACATGAGATTATTTTTTTATTTCAGTTTGCATGTAGATAACTATTGTGAAAACATTTCAGGGGTGGTGATAAGATACATGTATATATAAGGCAATTGCAAATATATGCAGTAAGTTTTAATACAGGCATCTAACCAGCTGGTGCAAGAGATATTTCAAAAATTTTGTTGTTGCAGCAATTGGATGAAGGGGATTGGTTGAGAGCTGTCATGTGTCAGGGAGACTATACTTCATGTCTCCCTCGCGTGCATCATATCTCCCTCGCATGCGTCAAGTCTCCCTCATGTGAAAACCTTTGCAGCTTATTCAACAGTCTTTATTGATATTGTATTTTGGTATAATAAACAATTTATTGCCCTGGGGCCTGTTTTACGATAGGTCGTAAGTCCTCAATTCTAAGTCTTAGTCCTAATTGTCATGGAACTAACCAATCAGCGATGCGTTGCCGTGGTAGTTAGGACTGACAGTTAGGATTTAGGTATTACGAACTTTCATAAAATGGGCCCCTGGTTGCAGGGAGACATGAGGATTTGTTTACCTGCGACAAGTCATATTTCCCTTGGGCTTCTCCCTCGGGAAATATGACATGCCTTGGGTAAATCCTCATGTCTCCCTACAACCAGGGCAATAGACATATAATGTCAGTGAATTTGTTATATAACAATGTTTCAACTCCATGAAAAGTTTTATTTCTTTAGTATATAAAATACAGTGAAACCTGTCTTAAGAGACACCTGTCATGAATGACCACCTGTCTTATAAGACCATAATAAGAACACCGTTCTGTAAAAATAACCCTTCAATCAAAACTCGGTTTGCGAGACCTCAGATTGGTCAAGTGGTCTTCTCTCAAAACAGGTTCCACAGTAATGTGGTAAAGTTGTCAGTCTTGAATTTTTATTTATATACTTTCGTAAGTTGTATTTTGGAGATGTTACATATACGTTGGCCAGGGATAATTCATTTTCATTGCTGGCTTTTAATCTAGCAGAAGAGTATACAGTATGAATTATTTATGAAGTATTGCATCAAGAAGTAAGGACTGTTATTAGGGGAAGTTTTATTGATATAATTTGCACCGTAGGCCACTTAAAACAAGCAACTTCAAATGAAATATTTATGTAATTTAAGACTGGATTGCAACGAGAGAAGTCGTAAATTCTCCTGGCAGTATCGGCATCGATAGATATTAGATCAAGATTATGTTGTCTCTAGATAGAAAACTTAGAGAAAAGAAAAAGTCCACACAGGTATGTAGCTTTAGATTTTGTACAGTGTATCTATCTACTTTGTACAATGTATCTATCTACTTTGTACAGTGTATCTATCTACTTATTTGTTCATCTTTTTGTCCATCTGTTGTTCTGTCTTGTCCATCTGTCTGTCTGTCTGTCTGTCTGTCTGTCTATCTATCTATCTATCTATCTATCTATCTATCTATCTATCTGTTTATCTGTCTATCTACCTATCCATCTGTCTGTCTGTCTAATCCATCAATCTCTTTATCTAATTATCTATCTATCTATCTATCTATCTATCTATCTATCTATCTGTCCATCTGTCTGTCTTCTATATATATATGTAAGCCTTTCTGCCTGTCTGTCCATCTATTAGTCAGTCAATCTGTCTGTCTATTTGCTTGCCCATCTGTCTATCTGCTTGCCTGTCTGTCTGCCTGCTTGCCCATCTGTCTATTTGCTTGCCTGTCTGTCTGCCTGCCTGTTTACCTATCTGTCTATCTGCTAGCCTGTTGGTCAGTTAGTCTCTGTCTATCTGTATGACTGTCTGCCAGTCTATCTATCAGTCAATCTGTCTGCCTGCCTGTCCATTTGTTTGCCTTTCTCCATATCTTGCTCTCTCACTTTGTGTGCCTATTCTAGTTTAAATGTATTTACTTGTAAATCTTACCACCTGTTATTGTACCACCATATTAGCATTCAAAATCACACAATAGGAACATGTTTTAGCAATAACCATGCACAGGAAAATTGTGGCTCAATACATTAAAATATCTTTTGCTTTAGTCCTTTTCAATCCTTTGATGTGTCTAACCAGAATCTCTGCTGAATTTTTTGGGAAGTGTAACAAATTGCATGTGGCAGGCTGGTGTTTTCCTAGGGTACAACTTAACCAGGTTGTATCCCATCCTACACAGGTGTTTCTACCATATTGCCAAAAATGTAAATGAATTGTACATGGCAAATTTGAACTCTGAAGTTATTTTAAACAGTTGAATTTGCCAATGTCATTGATTTGTTTTCATGAATTTATGCAAAGTATAAACCAAGTGATTAATAATTCAAATACACCGAATGATTGATTATTTGTTACTTAAATTTATGTTGTGAGAACTACAGTAAAACTTGCTTTAGCGACCACCTGTGTATAAAGACCACCTGGTCATTAAAAACTTTTGTTGTTGTCCCCAATAGTACCATTTGTGTACATATCAATCTCTATATAAAGACCACCTCCCTATAAAGGCTGGTTTTGTTGTGTCCCTAAGAGGGTCTTTATATACAAGTATCACTGTACTTTGTTGTTTTCGTGTAATTACTCTTCATGCTGTGTCACAGTAAGAAAAATTATCAAACCAGTCATTTGCTAAGATATCAGTAGGGAAACATATAATATATACCACTAGCAGAAATGTGGGGCAAAAATAATCATTCCCCCATTTGACAGATAAGAGGCAAGATTCTTCAAGACTTGGCCATGGAAAGAAGCCTTGGGCTAAAAAATGAAGAATCGAGATTTTTCTGTCTTACCTTCAAAGGGGAAAAAGATTCTGTTGTAGCTGAAAAAATTTATAGAGATTTGAGGCATTTTTTATAGATACAAAAATGTATTTAGTGAAATTATGGCACGTCCATGTTACACAGTAGTCAGTTAAGTTTTAAAGTAAATTTAATTGATAACTGGTGAGACACTAAAAACTGAGGTCATGTGTCACAGTAGGTGTCGGCAAGTTCAGAACCCTCACTGCACAATGGCTGTAAGTGTCGAGCATAGGCCAAAATTTGAAGCCCTTCTCTGGCATTTGGTGACGTCTCCATATGAGTGAAAGATTCTTGAGTGGGACATTAAACAACAATACAACAACAACAACAATATTTGATAATTGAGATAAGAAGGTAAATTGATTGATTTTGATTGAAAATTATTGATCATTGTTTCATCGTCTTCCTTTTGGTTTTTAAATATGTTCTTTGACATCATTTTATAAAATCATATCTTTAACTCATTTACCCCTAAAGACACATTTGGACTGGTCTTAGTCATTGATTTACAGAAGAGTCCATTGTTTTTCAGGGGTGAATGAGTTAAACACCTGATTATTTACACCAGACTATAAGACTTTTTAGTCCCTATGCCCCTGAGAATAAAGATGGGGTGGGGTAAGGGGGTGGCACACTGTTCATCTGTTTACTCAGTCAAATAATTTGAGTTTCTTTCCACAAATTTTAGCCAAATTTGGTATACTGCTATTTATCCATAGAATGAGTTTGATTTATGGTTTACGTTCAGCAATATTTACCAGAGTTATGGGCCTTTAAATTCACCGTTATCAATGACTTAGCATAGTGCTTGATCATTTTTTTTTTTCTGTTGTCAAACAAACACAGATTTTGACACTGTGGTAGGAATTAGATGTTGGTGTCAATATTGTAAACGATACTGAATAAGGGAAATGTATAAAAGTGAGCTCCGAAGTCAAATATTTGAGTTAAGAACTGAATTCTCCTTAGTGTGTAAACACACTGTTTAAATATTGTATCTTAATGAAATCTAAATGTCTCCAATATCAATAGCAGATGTAATTGAATCAATATTTGATAGACATATTTTACCTGTATATTGAACAGGTAGGTAAATAGGTAAAGAAGTTACATCATTGTAACTTCCAGTTAAAGGTCTCGGACAAGTAAAAATGACTAACGTACATTGCGACCTTGTTTCATTTTGTTGGAATCAGTTTCTGGAATGTTTTAAAAAGTCCAACTAGGACAAAAATCAGACCTCAGTTTTGAGCCATATAACAGCTGTCGGGAAAATAGGATATTGTTTCTTTATGTTTAATCTTCACTGGCTCAGTTGGTAGCGGACTCGACTCTTGATCGCAAGGTCATGATTTCGAGTCCAGCCGGTGGTAGGTTGGTTTCCTGTCCTTTGGATGAGACAGTAAAAACCGAGGTCCCGTGTCACAGTAGATGTTGGCATGTTAAAGAACCCTCACTGCTCAATGGTCGTAACTGCCGTGCATAAACTAAATTTGAAGCCCTTCACCGACAGTTGGTGACGTCTCCACATGATTGAAAGATTCTTGAGTGGGACGTTAAACAACAATAAACAAACAAAAGCTTTTAAAAAACCTGTGACTTGGAGGTTTGTCGCACCTCGGTCATATAGAGGGGCGTATTCTTTTGGTCATGAGAATCAGTCATGGATCACTCCAACAATGTTCGTTTGATCCAGGATCGATTCTGCCTCTCCGTTTTAGACCCAGGTAGTAATCCGAAGAGATCACGTGACAAGATGACGTATATATAATCAAAGTTGAGAAAATGTTCATTGTCCGTATCTAGTAGATTGTCTACCATCATGATTTCCATCTTTATACCTTTTATTTTCAAGGCTCTCCTATTTTCAATTAGGCGGAACTGGACATTGTTACCATTACTTCTGGATCAGTTCTGTTGCATTTTTTTTTTTAAACATTTTGGATTACTTCCTTGAAATAATTAATAAAACATAAACAGAAGCAATACTGGAGAAAAACAAATCCAGGACTAGTCCATTTTTGCTTTTTTTTATGCATCGATCATGGAGAGCTCCGGAAGTGATCAAGAAGTGACCAAACGAATAAGCCCCAGGTGTCTACTGGACTGGGAGAAGACTGTAGAATTCTGTGAAAAATTAAACTCTGTTGGGGCTTTGGAATACAACTTTATTTATACATGTATGGTGGAACCTCGCCCAAAGAGGACCTCACTTAGGTGACCACCTGGCATTTTTGACCACAGATATTCAGTCTCTAGTGAATTTCTTTATATATATGAAAGAGTGGCCAGACCCTCAGTTAAGAGACCATCTCTTTTCATCTTTTTCTACTTTTACTACTTGTACTTGATGTACAATAACAAATAAGGGCTATACACAGGCATATCAAATCTTATATTCCTATATATTTTGTGAAAATAGGTCAAATCCTGTGTGATATTCATATATACAAATAATAAGGTTGCGTTAACCAATTGCAATTGAAAAAGTAACAAACCTGGATGGTTTCTCGAGCAATTTTCACAAAATATATAGGAATTTTTATGCCTGTGTATATCTCTTTTCTGTTATTTTATATCCATCTAAGGAGTAAAAAATCGGAATTTATTTAAAAAAAATCCACAGCTAATGCCCCTTTTAGATATACAGTAAAACCTGCTCTAGCTACCACCTGTATATAAAGACCACCTGTTCACAAAGACCATTTTTGCTGTCCCCAGTATTATCATTTGTGTACAAATCAACCTCTATATAAAGACCACCTCCTTATAAAGTCCGGTTTTCCTGGGTCCCTAGAAGGGATTTGTTTTATATACAAGTTTCACTGTATGTAAGTGAATTGAATGAATAACTACAAGAACATGTATGATTATTCCGGTGTGTCACGGTTATTGTAATCGTATATAATGAAAAAGTGTACTTTGTAATGCATATGAAATACTTGTATGCTTAAATGTATCGCTAAACTTGAATTTTAAACTATTATGTACACCATAGATAGACGTGAAAATGTCTGTCTTTAGTGCAATATGCAAATAAATCAGAGAGAATAAGGTTTAAATGGTTAGCTAAACATGAATGTTGTAAATTTCTCTAATTGTTTTTATAACCTTTGTGTTGAGTTGGTTATTATGCGCATATTTAAAACAAATTATCCGAGACTGGACAAACATGGATCAGCTGAGTTGAATAAATATTTGAGAATTACAGGACACAGGTGGTCAGTGTGAAGGTGGTCCTGAAATAAGGACTTGACCAGGTGATAATTCATAACTCTGTTCGTACTTATGGATAATTTTCATATTTGTAATAAGGTGTTGGTTTCTATATATATTTGTATTTTTGTATGTAGCCCATATACAGGGTAGGCGGAAGTTACAAAACACTGCACTTTAACCAAATTTAATTCTGTTTGAGTGTCCGTCGGTGGAAATTAAATGACATTTGTCATTAATATGACTTGTGTAGATCTATGTATACAGTATATATATATATATATATATAGAGGAGATTCTATTTCACGTCTGAAAATGAAGAAATCATGGAGTGTAATTGAGAGATAAATAGAAGAAATATACGTATATATTTTAGGGAGTCATGTGATTAACCTTTGCATTAATCATCCAATGATATAATGGAAAGAAATTCCAATATTTCCTAATTAAAGTGTTTTTTTTTTTTTCTCTCTGTATGAAAGAAGAGATTTCATGTGAAAAAATGCTGATATTCGAGACGGGTATCGGAGTAAATACTTGCAGTGACAAGTTAATGTGTGAGGACATATCATATCTCTAGGTCTCGGAGACTTTTAAAAGTTTAAATTCATATATATCAGTCAGTGCACAAATTTTGTTTTTTTTATTTAGGAGAATAATTCAACTGAATAAACACTTTGTGTGAGCTCAAAATCAGGGAGCAGTCTGTGGAATGAAGTGAGAAAAAAATAAATGACAAAAGAAGTGTGTCTTAGTAAATCTGATACAATCTTTGTGATCGATATAAATCAGAGACCAAAATTTACAAGACTTCCATGGAGGTAAAAACGCGTAGAATAATGTGTGAAGTAGAGAGAAAAAATACTTGAGGATTTATTTTACAGCTGTTCACGGGTTTTGACAATATGTGAGGTAAGTTTAAAATATTTAGTTTTCTTTACTTGAAATCGGCAAACAACGAGATTCCGGTGGTACATGTCGGTATATGTTTTTCGGTAATTCGATAGTTTAAGGAGTGTGATGTCTTTTTAAATGGCTTGAGTGTTAGGTCTTGTCTGATGGTAAGTGTGGGGGAAGATGCTGTCTCTCTTTGGCAGTGTGGTTTCACCCATTCACCCCTAAAGGCACATTTGGATTGGTCTAAGTCAATGATTTACAGAAGAGTCCACATTGTTTTACAGGGGTTAATATTGATGAGTTTGAATAACCCAAGTACTGTAGTCGACTTCAAATACTGGTACATATGTATATGTACGGTAGATATAGGGATCAAGGTTTTGAAGAAAAACATATATTACATGTACTTCATAAATTTAAGAATTGAATTTATGACTAAAACAAATCTTTAATTTAGGAATATTAACTCGAGCAGCCAGTGGCCGAAAATTCTTTACGTCCAAGGTCCAGGAACTACATATTTTACTTTTGGAACCTGTCATTTTCACGCCGTGTCAGTCCAAGGCCATAACAACTCTGGTTAAGTGAATGTCTACCAGTATTCTATCATTGTTTTCTTTTTAATTTTTTTTTTGTTACCATTGTAAAGTTCAACTGTACATAATTTCCATTGTATGGTCTTAGTCAAAGGTAAAGAATGCTTAAAGGGGCATTACATATAGCTCTGTGTGTGTGTGTGTGTGTGTGTGTGTGTGTGTGTGTGTGTGTGTGTGTTCCATTGTATGGTCTTAGTCAAAGGTAAA
Source organism: Atrina japonica (assembly GCA_030159075.1). Lineage (NCBI taxonomy): Eukaryota > Metazoa > Mollusca > Bivalvia > Pterioida > Pinnidae > Atrina > Atrina japonica. The sequence goes on from BROG01000614.1 coordinate 140,640, forward strand.
AAGAATGCTTAAAGGGGCATTACATATAGCTGTGTGTGTGTGTGTGTGTGTGTGTGTGTGTGTGTGTGTGTGTGTGTGTTCCATTGTATGGTCTTAGTCAAAGGTAAAGAATGCTTAAAGGGGCATTACATATAGCTCTGTGTGTGTGTGTGTGTGTGTGTGTGTATGTGTGTGTGTGTTTTTTAAATTTCTTTCCTTTTTTTATGATGTACAATAACAAGAAAGAGATAAACACAAGCATAAAAATTCTTAAATTCCTATATATTTTGTGAAAAGTGCTTCAGAAACCCTGGTATGACACTTATTCAATTGCAGTTGATTGAACTCAACCTTACTGTTTGTATATGAATACCACACTGGACCTGACCTTATTTTCACAAACTCTATAGGAATATGATTTTTTTATGGTGTGTAAATTAAGTAGGAAAAAAAATCAGAATAATTTTTTTGGGGTAACCACAGCTAATGCCCCTTAAGCACACGTAATTGTAAATTAAGACACGAAAACCACTGAAGTAAAAATGAGGTATTTTTTTTTTTTTTTTTTTATTTTCTCATATGATTTTTGCACAGATTTGGGTTGGTAGTTGTGTTTTTACCTTAAATAAAGAATTCAGCTGTTTTAGGTCATCTTAAAAATCCGACTTAAAATCATTTATAAATCCAACTTGAACCCAGATGTAGGATGATTGGACCCAGGCAAAATTGAATGAAAACGTCCTGGAGAGAAGCAGCTGAATGAAAATTTTCAGCCCCTCACGGCTCATATTTTCGAAATTTAATCTCAACTTCCGCTAATACTGAAATCTGGTTGGCTGAGCAGGCCATGTTAAGAATGTTCTTGGACAAGTCACGTGGGGCTTAATCTCACCTTCGTGGACCAGATAAAGCTTCGAGAGGACAGAGAAATGTATGTCACTGGTTAAAGGCTACAGTTTTAACTCATATACACTTGAAAAACAATGGACTCTTCTGTAAATCAATGACCAGTCTAAATGTGTCTTTAGGGGTGAAATACTCTGTAATAAAATACAAATTGATGAAGCTTCGGCTTGGGTTTAACAATCTCATTTATAAAAGGATGAAATAACCTAGAAATTACTTCTGAATAATTGTTAAAATGGAAGTCTAATTTGTTGTTTGATTTATTTTTTGGAAGATCAAACTTACTATATACATTTGTATAATTCTTGATTCATAAAAAATGAAAATTCTACATTCTTGTTTGAACTTTAATTTGAAGCAGTTTAAAAGAAGGTCAAATTTACATCCATCATGTATACGATCCATTAAACATTCTAGGACACCATGTTTTACTTTAAACTTTTTCAAATCAGATACTGAAAAAAAAATTGTGACTTTAAATGAAATATATAAATTTTATTGCCTTTATGTGTGAATGATGTACAGGAGTGTTGCAGGTAAGAGTTAAATATTTGCATTTTAAGTCATAGGTAAAATTCTCTGTTTCATGTGCAGTTTAATATATATATATATAATATATATATATATATATATATATATATATATATATATATATATAACATTTACCATATTTGACCCAATAAGCGCCCAGGGCACATTTTACCATATTTGACCCAATAGGCACCCAGGGCACATTTACCGTATTTGACCCAATAAGTGCCCAGGGCACTAAAACTGTGAAAAAGGGTGGGCCCTTATTGGGACCAGTTAAGAGTAAAATTAATGTAAAACATTTAATTCCTTTATAAGGCACGATGGTAAAGTTGTTGCAATTATTACCGAGGACACCTATAAGTATTCTTCAGTTGCTGTGGACTAGAGATGAACTGTTAATTATGTTTTTCTCATCGACATCTTGTTGAATCGACTAGAATGGATTCTTGATCATGTGTAAGAAAAGATGAATTAATCTGAACTATATGGGGATGGGTGCTTATAGGATGTTATTGAAATATTCAGTATTATTGTCCGATTCACATAAGATGACGGGGCGGAGTAACCTTATTATTATCATACGGATGATTCTACTCATTTTTCGGTAATGACAAGCTGCACGAGAAAAAACGTTTTATTCTTCACTGGATACTTTCTTTTGTATGGTGACAAGTAGGAATGATTACTCTATAGTCAGTGTAATTTTAATGTTGTGCTTTATTACCTAAAATTTAAACTCGTCCAAGTCAAAAAAGGGTTCACAAGACTCCGCCCCGCCAGGTTATTTGGATTTTACTATACTAGGTGTAATTTATGTAAACTTTCATCATGGCTTTAATTTTGTTGATAAATGAAAACAACGAAATTAAAACAAAAACAAAATTTTCCGATTCTACAGAATTTTCTTCATGTAAACGTATATCCAGCTACTACAGAGAATGATGATTTTTTAAAAAAATTTGAATGATGTTGTATGCCACACTCAATAATTTTTCATTTATATGGTGGTAGCCAGTTTTTAATGGTGGAGAAGAGAACTGGGTTACAATATATCTGGGAAGATACCACCGGCCTAACGCAAGTAGCAGACATGAAACAAACGTCGCTTTATCTTGGCCTGATAACACTTATCGGTATTTGTGGTTGACTTGTCACGCTTTGTTTCAGGTGGTGATATTGTTTGTATCTGTGTTAGATTAGGCTTGTCACACATTGATACACTGATAAATTACTCTCACCTGTACAGTGTTTACAAACGTAGTAAAGATCAGGATGTTGCAGAGGTGTGTGTTAAAAATGTTTCAAAATTTAAAATGATGCAGGTGTTATACATATGCATAACATTTCAATGTTTGCTATCAAACAGAGCTGGACTTCTTGAATTCTACTTGTGAAGGTAAATCAATGGATTCGTCAATTATATAGAACACATTTGTGTTGAAGCATGGACTACGTCAGTTTCTTATGTTAACATATTTGTTTGTAAACAATTCTGAATAGACTGTAAGCAAAACGATTTTCAGTACTAAAATGAAAGGGACATTAAAAGTTTGGCAGTAAAAATTGATTGTGTCAATAGATTTAGAACAAATGGCACATATTTTTTTGTTTAACCCATTCACTCCTAAAGAACACATTTGGACTGGTCTAAGTCATTGATTTATAGAAGGGTCCATTGTTTTTCAGGGGTTGAGGAGTAAAATGGTTGTTTTATGCTACATTCAACAGTTTTTTCGGTTATATGGTGGTGGTCAATTTTTTTAATGGTGGAGGAGAGAATCTTGGTTCCAATGTTCGAGAAAAGACACCACCGACCTTCTGCTAGTATACTGACAAACTTTATCAAAAAATCAGTTTAGATTCCCACGAGGCTCAGTAGTATATTTATCAGTGTAAATTACCTCTAGGCATGAATAAAAAAGAAAAACTATTAAATATAGACAAATATATATCGCCGATACCTGAGAATAAAGTTTATCCCAGCCTGTACATTTGACTCATATAGTAAACCCCTGAAAAAAATTGGCTCTTCTGTAAATCAATGACTTAGACAAGTCTAAATCTGTCTTTAGGGGTGAATGGGTTAATACATAGACGCAATGATCAATATTCTTAGTCTATTATGTTTTTTATGATGAAAAAGACAAAAAACATTTCCCCCCCCCCCCCCCCCAAAAAAAAAAAATAGCAGTTTGAAGTGAACCAAAGATACGGTAAATACTACTATTAGGTCAGTTAGACACACAATACTGTGAATCTAAAAATCTCTGGACTTCAAGAAGACATGTACATTAAATTAAAAATAAAACACTTGTAATTAGTCTAACACAGATTTTCATAAAATTCTGTTGATAAATTTTCCTCTACATTTTTCAGTCTTTCTGTGTGTCTGTCTGTCTTGTTCTTGCTCCCTCCGTCCCAGTCTGGTTTTCTCTCTCAAACTCTCATTGACTGTCTCAAACTCAAGCTGTTTGCTTCATGTTCGTACGGCTGATGAGTCAAGTATATAAATTAGTGTGAGGTCAACTTATGGTCTCGTCCCGGGTATATTGTAACCGGGCTCTCTCCTTCACCACTAAAAACAGGTTAACATTGTACGAGTGAAAAATTGTTGAGTTTGGTAAAAAGCAATGTCCATTCTTGAAATTCAAATTCAACATAGGACTTCTTTTGTTTTTTTGGCTTATTGACAGGAATAGAGAGACAGAGACAGAGAGACAGTATTACACTTTCTGGCTCTGTGTCTCTGTGTCTCAATTTCTGTCTCTGTCTTTGTCTGAGATTCTTCGCTTTCTCCTGTACCAGAATGATGTAGATAAGTTCCAGGGAGTACCTGCATACACTACACAAAACGATGTTTCTTGGGTTAACTTAGGACCTCTTTTGTTTTTGGCTTGTTGGGTCTTGCACTATCTGTCTCTCTGTCTCGGTCTTTGTCTCTCTTCCTTCTCTCTTCTACCATAATGTACATGTGTAGGTAGATTGTGATTAGTACATGCGTACACTATACAAGACAATGTATCTTGGGTGAACCTAAGACCTCTTTCGTTTTGGCTTACACTCCTACTATCTGTCTCTGTCTCTGTCTCTGTCTCTCTTCCTGTATCTCTTGTACCAGAATGATAGGTACATGTAGTTTCCGATGAGTACATGCGTACACTATAAAACAATATGTCTCTGATGAACCTAGGACCTCTTTTTGTTTCAAGTACTTGTGTACATATTATCCTTGTGAAAAGCCAGTTCACTCAATCACTTATAGATTAAATACAAGTCTTAATATTTAAATCCAGTTGTATGGGGTGTATATTATACTCCTGGACCGATTGTTACAGCTACATATATGATCTTATGTCAGCTGTGAAACGCACAATATGTCCATTTAAGATAGAATTAGCTCCAATATCTGATCATTCTATGACTTAGGCAGATATTTAAAACTAAGTAATAAGACAAACAGTTTTTAGTTAACCTAACACAAAGCACGCTTTTGAATATTAATACACACAAATGATCCATGTAAACTGTTTTGTAATTGTATCCATACATGTTGAAGTTTGGTTAAACAGTTTTTTTAAAGCATAGAGTGATTGGGTGTTAAAGGATAGCCCAGTAGATCACATTGACAAACATTGATATAATTTTGCAGCTATTTTATTGAAAATTCTGCAATCGTTTGCATTTTGATAATTTTTACCTGTCTGATGGGGTATTACGATGGGTAGTTTTTTTTATTATTATTATTGGACATATTATCAGAATCTGCGTATGTATGTGTCACTAATGGAACTATACGATGTAATGTGTATCGTGATGTTGTGATAAATGCATGTATTCAAACACGCACATCGAAAATATCCAAAGGATATGAATGTTGCATGACGATACTTCGCTGACGAAAAAGTTCTAATTAACTACGTGAGATACACAGGATATAATTTGATTGGTTGTATTGAGTGCAAAGATTTCAAGATGAGGAGTACGGAAAACGCGGTTGGTGTAAGTTGATATTTTTAAAATGAAACTGCCAATATAATTGTCAGAAATTTATCTTTTGTTTGATTAAACTTGAATACGAGTGTGCATTATTTCTCGGTAATTAACTATTGATTTTAGTAAACATGAAGTCTCCAGGTAAATACATTTGTTTTGTCCAGTTTATTGACAATGTGGCGGATATCAACTATGTACGTAACATTTATAACATAAGATTTTATTGATTTATGCATATTTTTTTTTTATAAAACCTAAATTAGTCTGTGACCTATATTGTGGTCTGTTGCTGTTCATGAATTATGTGAATGTGCATCGTGGGTAATTTTTGTTAACATATTAACTCCTTCTCAATAAACCAGTGCCCCGTTATTCTCTTCAAATTCAGAAGGCGACTTTTCTGGAATACAAGTGACAAAACTTGTAAATTTTGTGATCTTTGGTCAAGGATTTTATAGATAGGATAAGGGACCCAAAGGCTCTTTCATTGACCCTGTTTTTAGATATATACACATGTATTGATTATTGTTTTGAATGAAGATCTGATGGTTGTAGTGTGGGTCCATTTCTGAGATGAAATTGAAGTTGACCTAATGACTTTGGTCATATGATTGTGACCTACTGGTAACAACTTTTTTTACTGATTTATGCAGTTTTAATTAAACTTTAATTATTATATTTGACCCATTAAGCGCCCATGTCTTTATAAGCACCCCTCTCCCTTTAGTGTACATGATCGAGAATCTTTTCTAGCTGGTTGACAAAAAGATGTGGACCTGAAAAACCGCAAGTAACAAGTTTATCTGTAGCCCCCAGCAACACATGTCCTCGGTAATAACTACAACAACTTGTAACCACTGTGCCTTCTAAAATTTAACTGTTTTATGTCAATTTGACTATAAAATTGGTCCCATAAAGTGCCCACCCCTTTTTCCTGATTTCTGTAGTGCCCTGGGCACTTACTGGGTCGAATATGGTACTTGCGTGACCTATATATCGGGATCTGTTGCTGTTCATGGAAGTGGCGATGTGTTTCAGGCCATCATGTGTATCATATGGGTGATTAATATATTTAACCTATCTACTCCTGAAAATAATGGACTCTACTGAAATTCACTTACACAGACCGTTCCAAAATGTGTCTTTATGGGTGTACGAGTTAAATATCTGCAGATTATCTCCTCAAATGACAGTGCCCATTCTCTTCAAATTCAGAGGATGGTTTTTCTGGGGTACACATGTCAAAAATTGTATTTTGATCCTTGGTCAAGGGTTTTATTGATATAGGGTATTAGGGACTTGAATGACCTTTCACCCATCTTCTTTTTACATGATATACACGATATTGAGTATGGTTTTGAATCCATTATCAGTAGATAAGACATTCTTAGTATTGGATTTTCTGTTATGAAATTGATCTTGACCTAGTGACCTTGATCAGCTGATTATCCTACCTGTTAGGTATTGATGTCATGTTCTTTATATTAATATATTAAAGGGGCATTAGCTATGTCCCCCCCTCCCACACACACACAAAATTCTTTCTTTTTTTTATTACTTAGATTGATATTCAATAACAAATATGAGATATACAATACACAGGCATGAAAATTCTTAAATTCCTATATATTTTGTGAAAATTGCTTGAGAAATCCAGTTTGTCAATTAGTCGTTTGCAAATGATTAATTTGATCTTATTGTTTGTATATGCATACAACACTGAACCTGACCTCATTTCCAAAAATATATTAGAATAATAAATGAATATTTATGAATGTGTATATCTCTTATTTCTTATTGTACATCAATAGTAAAAAACAAAATAAATATTTTTGGAAAACACAGGTAATGCCCCTTTAAGAAGTGGGGCTTTGTCTACTGAAATGTCATCATGACCCCCAATTCACCAGATTGACTCGGTGTTGAGGATTGACAAACTTTTGTTTTTAATAATTTTTAATTTAAGATAAACTAACACACAGAATTTATGTTGTAACGATACATTTCTGTGTATTTATGAACACACAAAATCACATTTCTAGGTCAGCCTTACGACTATTCAATGTGGGTAATAACTGTTACAGTCATTGTAAGAAATGAAAGTCAAAAGTCTGTCAAATGAGAGTTAAAAGAACTTGGGGCATCAGACCTTAGCACAGGTCAAAATCTATGGGACTTCACCTAAAGCTAATGACATTTCCACATAATAAAAAATTCTGGGTGTGACTTATTGAAATCTTGCATGACACAATATCTTATCTTAGAAGTTATGTGATTAAATCTAAAGAAATTATCCCTGAAAAACATGCATGATGACCTGAAATCCTTAACATTAGTGGAATGGTCCTGCCCAACATTGTGTTTCGGAATGAAAAAGTTGATACAAATAGAAGTTTCGGCAGGGGATGCTGGATCTGACCTAGTTTATTACAATTTGACATTCAGTCCGTCCCTCAGTGTTTATTTTAATGTCATATATATATATATATATACAGTTGAACTTGCATTACAGGCCACCTCCATGTAAAAGGGCACTTGTTGATAAAGGCCATTCAAACATAACCTTTGATAACTTTTCTATAATGAATTAACCTCTTTATAAAGATCACCTGTCTACAATGCCTATATTTGCCTGTTCCCTTGGGTGGGTTTTTAATAGACAAATTTTATTTGACTATCTTCTCTGGAATGTCCTGATTAAATTTTACCCAAGAGATATTTGTCTTAATTAGTCAAAATTTGCTGATGTTATCTCTACATTATAATTTAATCATTTTGAGGGATGTATCAATCATGAAAAGCGATCAGGTTTCACAATTTCCGGACTTTTTAATTTGATATTGCAGTAAGTCGTTAGTGTATATGTTTCTAATTTATCTTAACTCTAGACTTATTATGTAACAAAAAAATCTGGCTCCTAACTATGTTTGCTCAAGTCTAATTTATTCATTAAGTGTTTATGTTTATCTTGACAGAGATGAGATTTCAGGTGCCGACAGAAATTTCAAATGTTTATTAATGGAACCTTTCATCAGCAGTGCTGTGCTTCGGGGAATTCTCATGCATATATGCATACTGTATTACATCTTTTCAACATTGTCAATAGAAGAATTTATTGGGGGGGGGGGCAGACATGAAATGTATTACCTTCCAACCATCTTTCCTTCCTTCCTTTCTGTGTACAGAGCATCTATTTAGATAATAAAACTTGTCTGTCCAAAGATCCCATTTCCAGTCTAAACTGTTAACTTTTTCCAATGAAAAAAAAAAAAATAAAAAAACAAAACATAATTTTCCCATGTTAAAAAAATTGAATTCTAAAGTAAACACCCAGTTTCTATTATCCAAGTGCAAAACAGAATTGAATTTTCTTTATATTCAAAGCATATACATTTCAGTACAGTAGTCCCCCTCTTCAGAGGCCACCCCATTTGCAGCCAAAAAGTGACCTTTCAAATGGGGTGGCCTCTCAAAAGAAACTAATCAAAATTCAAAATGGCCGAAATGATCTTCCCAATTTGGCTGGCCCCGACCCTATTCCCAAATTCCCAAAATAAGGTGTGAGAGGCCTTAAGGGTTGTCATTTCTACAATTTTAATTCCTGCTGTACATGTATGTACATAAACATGAATTAATTTTGACAGATACATGATGTACAATGTACATGCATAATGCTGTACATGTATCAAAATTTGGAACCACATTTCGACCTGCCTAACTAGATGAATGAATGAATAAATAGGCGATAAATTTCAATGTAAATGTCACAGGTAAAAGAATTACCGGTAAATGTATACAAACTGTGAAAACACCCTCACTCTTAAAACTATTGAGGGTGCATGCATGCCCCAGGATTATATGTATGAGTGTAGTAGCTGCTACTTGTACATGTACTGTAAAACCGAAATATTCTAAACGCTGTTGTCGATCTAATTTTAGAAAATTTCAACCAAGGATATAAATGTGCTAAAGTTTGCAAGCAGATATCAACAGAGATACAGCAGAACCTGTCTTGAAAGACCACCCCATCTACCACTGAAAATGTGGTCTCTCAAGACATGTGGTGTCTCAGTAGAGGTTTTATTCAAAAGATTATTTAACCAAGTGGTGTTTAGAATGAGGTCACCGAAACAGGTGGTCTTTCATGAGAGTACGTGGTCTTTCAAGACAGGCTCCACGGCACTCAGATAATTTTGCTGAAGTTTCTTTCAAATGAGTAATAATTTTCAGCATTATTTACTATTGCATGAAACTGTCCAATTACAGCATAAATTTTGTGATTTTACTATGAAAATCGTAAAAATATCAAGCTTGATTTAGATTACTGTGTAAATTTGGTGACTTATGGCCCAGTTTCTGAGAGGTCAAATGGAGGGTCAGATTGACAAGATCACTGTGCTACTGATGTGTACTTAAAGTTAATTCAACATAAAAACATCATAAATCAAGTCACAATTATATGCGCATATTTATTCAACTGATATTTATAGGGGCATAATCATTTATTAAATTGATTTAAGCGTTGATAAATCTCCTATTCGGTTTACCTGCAATGGTTCAGGATGATAAATAATTAATATGACGATCATGTCGTTTAAGCGAGTATTTAACTGACATACCGATTCTGCTACTGTGAAAGGCATACTATCATAGCTCACACAAATAAACGTTTAAATCGCTTTCGTAAGCAGAATTCTTGAATAGTGAAAGAAATCAAAATTTTCTATTGACCCCTGACCCCCCTCCCACAGTATGATATTTAAATTTGAGTATGTACTCAAACAGTTTTGATATTTCTGAAGTTTTCTTCAAATAATCAGTAATTTTTTCATTGTTTACAACTGTATATCATAAATATATGAATGTTTTGAGAAGCAGCATAAATATTGGTTTTTTTTTATATAAAAAATCATAAAATATAAGTTAAGTTGGAGTATTAAATACATTTTGTGATTTTGGGGCCACATTTACAATACTTTCAAATGTTGAAGGCACCGTTAAAGAAATATTTTTGAAAGAGATCATTACCTATAAATGTGCAAATTTTATGTAAATTGTTATGACATTATTTTAAGTAGCAGCCTACCAGGTGAGGGAACTAGTGTCTCCTCTGACCTAATTCTAAAACGTGAAGACAGCTTGTGCATGATATGTTAAATGCTAAAAGCATTTGAAGTGCTTCAAATTAACATTGATATACATACATCTGCATAATAAATAAAAAACTGAATTCTCTCATCTCTCGCACTTGATAGGAATAATTTTTCTTTATAATCATTTGGTGTGCTAATCAACAACAATAGGTCACGGAGAATAATATATTACCATAACAACAAGAAACATCATCGGCAGTAGCAGGTAGATATGATTTTTTATTGGCGGTGATTGATGGAGTAAGTTATTTGTCTCAGCGGTTCTTTATTAATATCTGTCTCCCCGAGGTATTATTATCTTCTTAAACCAATTTGAAAGTGCCATAACAAAACTAGCCATCTCATCCATATTTATTGTCTAATTACCACAAGATTTGACCCCCGAGGTCAAACAGTAACTGTAATGACTGCCTTTTACCTGTTTTGTATTGTTGTTCACTGACCATTACCTGTGCTCAGGTAAACATAGGTGAAACACGAGGGAAGACGGTAAACTTTTGACAAATGTGATCATTCTTGTTGTTCATCACTATCTTTTGTTTTCTGAAGTTCGGAGTTTATTCTTGGTACCTGTTGTGATGATTCCGGAATGTTTATGAAAAGTTATTGTTGCTATAATGATGGTTTTATGGAGTTAATTCTATCACAGAGTGTTTCAGTTATGGATGTTTAGCAGTGCCTTAGTTTTCTTTACTTTTGTTTTGGAGTTTTAAAATGAAATTTACGTGAATATATAGGGATTGTAAACAACGCTGTTTATAAAAACACAAAGGTAAGGAAGTGGATGTTATATATATATATATATATATATATATATATATATATATATATATATATATATATATTATATATATATATATATGGCTTATATTATATATATATATATACATTGTATATATATAGATATATATATATATATATATGCATACGCATATATACCTGTACACTGTGCATGACAACTTTTTTTTTCTTAAATGTAGTAAATTAATTTAGTCAAATAAATTTTGACACAATTCGGTTATAAAAAATGAAATTTAATGATGTTTCGTCACTTTATAACTGAATTTTATGAATGCATGAATACAAATCATTATTTTTTTTTTTGTACAAGAACATGTTGATGTTTAGTAACTAATAATTACAGAGTTGTCGTAAAATGATTTACTAGCAAATCTATGATTTATCAGCGATATATTTGAGCTTGATATATACAGTAAATCCTGCTATAGCGGCCACCTCTATATAAGGATAACTTGTTTATAAAGGCCAGTTTTTTCAAGTCCCTTGACTGCATACTTTAATTAGATTGAACCTGTGTATAAGGGTCACCTGCACATAAAGGTCAATATTTTCTGGTCCCTTGGGTGGCCCTTATATACAGGTTTCACTGTATTCATAATGCAACGAGGATTCTTTAACATGTTGTATCCATCATCATTCATGAGAGGGGGGGCCTCTGTCTCAAAGGTGCTCTTTTGCAGATTGTCGTTAATGGGTCAAAATCTTATTTTTTCGAAGTGTCAATTTAAATTTTCAGTATAATCTTTATAAGTTGCAGATACAGTAGAACCTTGCCATTAAGACCGCCAAAGTGATGTAAAATTTGACCGTAAAGGGACACTACCTGTTTTTGTTTTTGTTTTGTTTTTAAATATTTTCTTTTTTTACTATCTAGATTGATATAGATGTACAATAACAAATAAAAGCGATACACTGGCATAAAAAATCTTATATTCCTATATATTTGGTGAAAATAAGGTCTGGTCCAGTGTGGTATGCATATACAAATAGTAAGGTTGAGTTACTAAATTGCAATTAAAAAATTTGCCAAACTCAGGGTTTCTCAAGCAATGTCCACAAAATAAATATGACTTTAAGAATTTTTATGCCTGTGTATATCTCTTTTTTTGTTGTTATTGTATATCAATCTATTTGGTAAAAAAGAAAGAATAAAATTTTGAAAAAAAAACCCGCAGCTAATGCCTCTTTAAGTTACCTGAGAATCTATACAAACACGGATATAATTTTGTGAACTTCCACTTGACTGTAACTTCATACAGGTAAAACGGTTCATGGTCACATCAAAAACAAAGAACCGGCAAATTATTTACAAGCCTAGCATTATTTTCATGTCATATGTTGTACTTTAATTTATAGCCCTGTCAAATGTTCCAACCACCCAGAGGATGGGAGAAACTAAAGTGACTGACCCAGGATGGCATAGGTTTTGAAATAGACTGTTCAGTGTAGAGGAATGAGTCACCCGCGTGTGTCTACTTAATTCTGAGTGTGAAATATATAAATTTCTGTTTAATTCATTTCTTACAAGAGATGTAAAAAATCGGTGAATGACCATTTATCACGGTATTGAATACGAGTGACGATTGAGTAGAATTTTACCATTGCAAAAGCCTGAATAGATATTGTGATAATATTGTGATATTGATTAATTTATACAGATATTATTGAAATAGTCATTGACACCTCAAAATTTCTGAATTATTAACTGAAAATGACTAAATAGTCTTCGTTTTGTAAACTAGGGCAAATATATAGGTTTTCCTGTCTATTTAATTACACCCCAATCCCACCTCCTGCAAATAAAGTTGGGGGGTACATACATATATGAATCACTCTGTTTGTCTGTCTTTCTGTCTGTTCATCTGTCCATTTATCCCTGCCCAGGGGGGATATTTGTACTGTTAGATAGAAATTTTTATATTATCCATTGAAAAATTCTTGACAATCTGACATTTTCAAAGTAATCTGTAATGTCGTAAATGAACACTTTGAAACAAAGATCTGTGAAAAAATAGATGTATGTGACATGTTTTTTATTATCCCTGGTTACTTTAGCATAAGTCCATAGAACAGGTTTAAATTTATGACAATTCACCTATATCTGATGACAGACTTCCATACGGTGGAATATCGAAAACAATTTCAACAAACAAATTTATCCTTATTCACAATCAGTTTGTTTGAGATGTAAACAAACAATGGCTGGTACGATTTAGCTGACGTCAAGCAAACCAGGGTCCAAGGTCACAAAATTTTCTCACTAACTCATGGTCATCCAGGTCCCAAGTTCACCAAATTTACTCACTACTCAAGGTCAACCAACTTCTTATGTTTTTTTTAAATGAAAAACCACACAGTAGATGTGCTGCAACTGGACATGGTTTTATATTCATGGCATCAGTTGTAAATAATGATGAAATCTGAAAAAATAGTTTGAGTACATGCTCGTATATTTTGAGTATCATACTCAGTGTATTTTTCATTTCTTATGGGAAAATCATAAATATGACCCTTTGTTTTTGATGTGATTGTAAAAAAAAATATATGTGTTCTATTTAGTAACAACCAGAAGATTGACATATACATGTATAACAATACTGGTCCGGGACCAGTAACCGACTGGGACCAGTAGCCGGCTATTGCATTATAGCATTATATAGCATTATTTTGGCTATATAGAACACGATTCTGTGAGAATTGTTTAGATCAATCATGAGATGATGGACATTTTTCTCAATTAGAAGAAAAAAAATATTGTCGTGGTACATAGTAAAGATGAAATCACACCATAACCGGCTACTGGTCCTAGACCACTACTGGTCTCCGTCCAGTAAAGTCATAATTATAAAATAAAATACGAATTTGAGTATTGAGTAAATTTGGTGACTTTGGGACCTCTCATTCATTCATAAACATAATTCATTCAAATATTTCTCTCCTAGAAATATACAATATATGATAATTTGAGGCTCGTCTGATTACGAGCGACATGTACATACCATCTGCCCAGACACGACCACACTTTTACAAATGAATGAACAGCTCATAACAATTGGAAATTGATTATACATGTGTAACATACATGTTAAACACTTCATTGGATATCTGGAGGCAATCCAAATATTTTGTCACCGATTATAATTGATATTATACAAGTTCATCGTGAGTGATCAGTTTATCTAGATCAGTAGATCAGAAGTTAGTTGCGGGGTTCAGTGACTATTTTTAACACATTTACATATTTTGTTGAATTACTGGTAATACAGTTAACCCATCAACCCCTCAGGAAAACAATGGCCTCTTCTGTAAATCAATGACTTAGACCAGTCCAAATGTGTCTTTAATGGTAAATGGGTTAAAGGACCTAAATCAAGGGGGAGATCAATCTTCTGTTTATGATTTAACTGTGGTAGGAAAAAAATGACAGTGGAACCTTTCATTAAAGACCACCTCAATTAGGTGACCATCTCACATTTAAGACCAAAGGTATTCGGTCTCTTAAGAATTTCCTAATCAATATTAAATGTGTAGGTCTACAGATCCTCACACCAAGAGAGGTTTTATCTCAAGGATTATTGAAAAGAATTGCATTTTTTGGTCTCATAAGACAAGTGCTCGTTCATGAGAGTGGTCTCTTAAGAGGGACATCACTGTACGAAAAATTTCCATTTAATATAAACAGATTTATTGTATGGACAAAGAAGAAAATGTATTTTATAAAGATTGGGGTTGTGGGGTACCGGGTATTGTCTTTTAAGTCTGATTTTTTTGCCCATTTTTCTGTTCAACTGTTTTTGTCTGATAACGTTTTTTTTCCCCTCAGATTTAAACAAACTTTGTCATTAACTCATAAACCCCTGAAAAACATTGGATTCTTCTGTAAATCAGTGATGTAGACCAGTCCAAATGTTTCTTTAGGGGTGATGCTTTTATCACTGCAATCAAGGATGAGTTCGATTATGACCACTTTATTTATTTTATCTATTAAAATTTTTTAAATATTAGAGTTCATATTTTGGCGTCAATCTTGGAGTACGCGTTCCTCACTCTCAACTCATTTTACCGGTCATAAAAATGTAAATACAGCTAATATTGTCATTCACATGGCAATTAAACATTGAAAGCTCTATATTAAGTAAGATTTGTCTGTTTACAGAGTGTTGTGGTCATGTCACAGACGAGGACGACATTGTGTGGGCAATGTAACTGATGTCTTTATCTATTATTCCACATGTATTTTATCGGAGAGTAAATCATAAATAACGTCTATGTTTAATACATGTTAGATAAACCTGCCGAATGCCATGTATTGTGGGATAACAGTGTTAGTAGTTTGTCAATTCTTTGATGTTTATGCAAACACCTACATTAAAACATCATAATAAATCCCACGTTTTTTTCCCCATTTTACATGTAAGAACTTGAGATTTTTAACATTCATATTTCATACAACTTGAAATCGTCGGGAGACAAGTAAACTTGTTGTAAGAATGTGAATATCACAGCATCGCACTTTGCTTGAGGGAGAACGGATCCAAATGTTGAAAAACAGATGGATCTTGAGAGCAAAAGGTTTTATACAAAATTTTTGCCCAGAGCATTGATAAAGAAATTATATGTAATTTGTCCTTGAACTTAGCGTAATTAGTGTATATTGCTCTGGGAATATATATATATATATATTTTTTGTGGTGAATTGTGTAAAGTTTGAATTGTGTTATAAGTAACGATGCAGGTAATCCATAAACCATAATTGTCATGTTCACGAGCGTTTCTGAGGTAACAATTCTAACATAATCCAATATTACATAAAATATATTTTATATATATAGGAATATATATATATATATGAATTGTGGATTTTTTTTTTCATTATTGACCTGTGCAACCTGACAGAACATATATAATAGACCAGTCTATGACAATAGAAAGGAGAATACTATTTAGATATTTAGGGGCGGCAGTTGTGGTTTATGCCACAGTGACATACTCAAAAATTTTTTAATTATATGGGGATGGCCAATGCACCCATGAAAAGACAACCGTCCTTCCACAAGATAATTGTAAATCGCAAACTTTCTCACATATTAGCTTATGTTCCAGCAGGTGTCAAATGTGCACTGACCAGTGGTCAAGTCTAAGACTTTGGGTTTAAAAATGTGATGTTGTAACCACTTGACCATTTAGCTCCCCAGAAATTATAGAACAAAGGTCATCTCTATGATCACACGTATTGGGGCATGTGTATAAACAAGAGCTTTACGAGATTCTGATTTAGTTTAGTAATCTTTTCGATACATGTTGGTGGGAGAAAGGGTGGCCTTTCAAAAATGATATCACTGTTATGATATTTCAGATCATATTGTAAATGAAGTCTTGTGCCGAGGCTTTCAGTTTCAGTTTACTCCTTAGTATTAGATATATTTTGTTTTCATTTCAAATTTGCTCTCAAATTCAAGGTCAAAAAAAGCTCTATCAACCAATCACACACCTAATGAAGTACAGTAAAACCTGCTTTAGTGACCACTGTGTATAAAGACCTCTTGGTCATAAAGACTGTGTTTTGCTGTCCCCAATAGTACCATTTCTGTACAAATCAACCTCTATATAAAGACCATCTCCCTATAAAGACGGGTTTTGTTGTGTCCATTAGAGAGTCTTTGTATACAAATTTCACCGTATTGCAACGTGTCACAAAATTGTACACATTTTTTTTTCACGACGTGACATTGGTCAGCTTTTAAAGTTAAACCTCTTAAGGTTTATCACACATTGTTTTGACAAATCTACATGTCTGTTGTGAATATTCTGTAATAAACACATTTGGATATTTAAATCCCCGTACATGGTATTAATTTCAGATACCCCAAAATTCTCTCTGTTACGATGTATATCATTTCTTATGTTGACAATAAAAATGGAAAATGATGATTTTTGCTGCCTGCACTTGTGCTTTCTCAGGCCAAAAATTTTTTGTAACTCGTCAACCCCTGAAAAATAATTCCTCTGTAAATCAATGACTTGGACCTGAGTCCAAGTGTGTCTTTAGGGGTGAATGGGTTAAACAAAAATTATGATTCATTGATATTTGTGGTTTTAAATTGTTATTTTTATTTCTTTTGTTTTAAATCTGTCTTTTGTAAACACAAAAAACTATGAGTAAGTTCAGCTCAAAATATTTGCAAATTTTTCAAAATGACTTCACTGTCGGCTTAGCCATAGACATACCAATCTGTTTATATGTATATGTGTTCTAACTCCGTCTGTCGGTGGACATTTGTCATCGGACCAACAGACTAATCCAATTCTTTTGATACACAACAATCGGCAGGTAGGAAGTGTCATTACGAGGACATGTTCAATAAATGTTTCCTTTGAAATCGATGGTGTTAGATCCGATTATTTAAACAGATTATATGTACTCTTGCAAGGTAAATCCTAAAAGTCAGTGAATGGCGGGGAGAGAATTAAAATTAGCAGGCATTATGTCAAATTGTGCCTTAGTTTGTCGCTTATTATTAAATGGATGCATACACAAACTGACTGACTGGTACCGTTACATTTTCCGTTTCATTTTTTTCTTTTTGCATTATGAGGATGTCGCCTGTGATACATTATCTGTCATGATGTCGCATAGTCAGCATGACAAACATCTCCGTAACATGACAGTCGATAGACATGATTTTCGTTGTATGTAAACTTCAGAACAGGTAAAGTTTGTTTTAGTATCGTTTATATTGTTGTTTTCTAGTATGATTTATCACGTCGTTGTTCTGATATCAAAATATTTACAAATTTTTGTTTGTTCATTTGAAAGAGATAAGCTCTAAAATCTGTTCATTTGAACGAGATAAGCTCTAAAATCTGTCTCCTGACTTCCTGTATTTGCGAGCATTCCATTTTCAAATGTTTCTGTAAATCGGGACAATGTAGCTAATATTTTTTTTTTTTGGCTATACATGTATTTATACCAAGTCTGTCCAGGGTTCATGCACTCAAATTTTTAAATTGACAGAATACATTCATAACTCGGAATTGGAAACTATATCGGGGTGATAGCTAATCAGGTTTGAGGATGACACCGTTATAAGGAATCATTTTAGTGCTGACATCTAAGGTTACAACATACCAGCATCGTTCACAGTTAACAAGCACCCGCAGTGGTACTATCTAATCTTTGGGCGGAGTACTTACTAAATGTCTCACCGATGGAATTACTGACTTATAACACTTCATATTTTGAATACCTGAACTCTAACCTTTTTGCATTGGACATTACCATTGCTTAAGCCTTAGCCTAGACATATTCATTGCAAAAAATGTTGAACTTTAACCTTATGTCTGTGTGTGGGTAGTCTTAAGATGTGATTTATTTAATGTAGAACTTTTATGCTGTTTTTTTCTCTCTCTGGGACCATCATAAAAATTGTGTTTGTTTGATGTACTCCAGCCAGTATTTGTACAAATGGAACGGTCAGTAAGCAACAATTTTTTTCCTTTTTCTTTTTAATTTTTATGTAAATGGGACAAAATTTCTGAATTTTATTAGAAAAAAAAAAAAAAAAAAGTCGGCAAAATTGCTTAAAAAATTATTGTGAGGGCCTTTTAGATGGCCCAGTCATATCGCTTCAAATACATTTGCAATACAATGCTGTTTAAAAGAAAATTGAAATTTTGATGTAAACAAACTGTTTTAATCATCTACAAAAAAAATACATGTAACTTTATATTCATCAACATTTTCGGCTTTCTTTTTTTATTTTCAAATTTTAATGGAAACTAAATTTCAAAGAATACTTAAAGAATTTTTCAATTTTGTCTGGTTTTCGTATAGAACCTAGAACCACTGTTATAAGTCATGTTCTGTATAATTGTATAGACGCTTTCCATGCTTTCATCAGTTCTATTTAAAAATCAAGGCAGAATAGGTGTCCTCGTATTAATTTATCTGCCCGAAGCAAGGTCTGGTCACTGACCTGTCAATGGGCAGTGAGTGAGACAATCGTGAATGTCAGGCCACAAGCTTATTTTTCTGCATCATTGTGTTTTAATGGTTGGAAGCTTACCACAGCAGAACCTATCTCTTGAGGAACCACAGCCACAAAACATTGGGATTCACTACAATGAAAATTATTTTTGATGAAGCATCTGTCTTGAAGCACAACATTTTCATGTCAGATTGAGTATGAACTCAAGACTGAATCCATTGTGGTTGTTACACTTATTGTAAAACATGACTTTTTATGTCTAGGGTAGGTTGGGATGGGGGTAAGGGATATTGTTTTTAGTCTGTTTGTAATATTCTGAGAAATAACTTGAGTTTTTATTTTTTCGCTCAAATTTCAACTAAATTTGGTACTAGGATGACTTAAATTATAACCAATTTTGAGCCGGCTTGACTCAGTCAGTAGCGTGCTCGACTCTTGATCGTGAGGTCGTGAGTTCGAGTCCAGCTGGCGGCAGGTTGGTTTCCTGTCTGTCGGATGAGACAGTAGAAACCGAGGTCCCGTGTCACAGTAGGTGTCTGCACGTTAAAGAACCCTCACTGCTCAATGGCCGTAAGTGTCGAGCATAGGCCAAAATTTGAAGCCCTTCACCGGCATTTGGTGACGTCTCCATATGGGTGAAATATTCTTGAGTGGGACGTTAAACAACAATAAACAAACATTAACCAATGTTCTGTAATATTTGCCAGAGTTATGGGACTTAGAAAAAAAAATGAATGGCTTAGCTCTTAGAGTACTAAGGTAGAACACCATCAGAGAGTTACTCAGTTATGATGGTGTTCTTTTTGTGGAATAAATGTACAGATATCAAGTATCGAACAACAACAGCAGTCACAACTCGTCAACCCCTGAAGTCACATTTGGACCTGCCCATTTCAAAGAATGAATAAGTCCACTGTCAGAATTCAGGGGTGTTTGATTTAAAACCAAGATTTTATAGTAATTTTACATGCAAAACGAACTTGTTCACTTCTGAATCATGGTAGTAGACCATACTTTGGGTGGGTCTAAATGTGACCACAGGGGTTGACAAGTTAAACAGATGTAAAAACAGAACAAATGACAGCGAATATATACTTCCTCTTGTAGTTGTTGTGTAGACATTTTGTTTTCCTTGTAATGTTTGTAGTGAGACATATACTTGTGACATTGTTCTCAGAAATAAAGTGTCCTATATATGTGTAGTAATACATGAGTATTAACTCACCAACCCCAGAAAATCAATGGACCCTTCTGTAAATCAATGACTTAGACCAGTCCAAATGTGTCTTTAGGGGTGAACGAGTTAAGAGACTTCACGGCTGAGTGTTTAGAGGAGAATCAAGTTTTAAGTCACACAATCTCTCCTTGATAGTCATCGTAGGATCCAGCCAGGGGCAGTGAGACAATCGTGAATGTCTAGACTTGAGCCTGTTTTTCTGCATTATTGTTTAATGGCTGGATTTAGCTCACTGCAGCCCACTACAGCAGAACCTGTGTCTTGTGATCCCGACTGACATGACTGCCATGAAATACATGTACCAGTACTTTCATTCACCATAATGAAAAAATATTTTTGAAAGACCACCTGTCTTGAAGCACCACATTTCATGGAAGATGGGATAATCTCTTAACCCATCAACCCCTTAAAAAAACAATGGACTCTGACCTAGACCAGTCCAAAAGTGTCTTTAGGGGTGAATGAGTAAAGATTAAATCCACTGTGGTTACAATTGAACCAAAGACTATTTATACAGTACAATGTATGAGGAAATTTGGCAGTTTGCAAAGGACCACCCTGCTTAATTAGGAAACCACCTAACTTAAAAGACTATAAATCTTCATTCTCCAAGGAATTTCTTAATAGATGTAAAACAATTCCAGATCCCCCAAAAAATTGGAGCATTTTTTTGTCAGTTTATTAGATGGTCACCTTGCCAATTGTGGACCATTCTTTTACATGCAATATTAAAATTGCTTTTAAATTCCTTTCTTGATCAAAAGTTTGAATTACGCCATCAAGCGCCATCCTCCACTTTTTCCCACTTTTAATATTTTCGTTGCTGATTTTACTAATATATATTATTATGATATGGACTATAAAAATTAATCAAGTTTCAGCATGATTTGAGCCAAAGTCCACCTGAATTAGTAAAATCAGAAATAATTTGAAATTATGATGTTATATCAAATTTGAATTTAGGGGAAATATTTCAGAGACAAACACTTGTACTCAGTGACAACACCAATAATTCTAGCAAGATTTTCAGTAATTCTCTAGGTCACTCCGACATCAAATTTCAATTTTTCATCTTTAAGATGTATAACATTAAAATGACCATCAGCTATTTATAGGTCAATATTTTATCAGCCTATGAGAATCTACAGTGAAACTTGTATATAACAACCTCCTTAGGCACACAAGAAAACAGGTCTTTATATCTTTATTTAGACTTTGATTTGTACACAAATGGGGGACAGCAAAAAATGGTATTAGTGACCGGGTGGTCTTTATACACAGGTTGTCACTTAAGCAGGTTTTACTGTAGTTTAAACTTTAAGTTTTGTATGGAAGACTTTAATTTCAAGGATGATGGTGTTTTAAACATGGTTATATGTCACTTAAGATTTTGTGTTTTTTTTCTTTCTGTGTGAGAAAATTTTTATTCTATAGGCTGTTGAGGTTTGATATAAACTTTTATTGTTAAAAGTTTTAACTCATTCATCCCTACAGACACATTTGGACTGTTCTAAGTCATTGATTTACAGCAGAGGCTATTGTTTTTCAGGGGTTGATGATTTAAAAAAAAAAGTGAATTATGCTGAAGTAGTGTTAACATTCTACAACAAAATAAGAAAAATGTAAGATGAATTCATTTGACATGTATGTGTTAACTGATCTGCACTTTTAACCTCACGATGACTCACTTAACCAAGTTTTGTTTAAAAAAAGAAAAAAAAAAAGAAAATGTATCCAATTCATTTGACAATGATGGGTGAAGTGAAGCTTGCTTTAATTACAACCATTCACAAACAGATGGTAATTGTCCCCAAACTTATTTTATTTGTGGTATTTTGTCGTTCTTTCACTTTATCGTTGTTTGTCATTTTGCGATATGTTGCTGTCCATTGTTGTATGATATGTGTCCCCCCCCCCTGATTTCTTATCTAATTCTCTTCAAATTTGGTATATAGCTTCTCCACATTATCAATAATATAAGATTTGAAAGTCGATATACCAAAACTAAAAGATAATGCATACATATGCGGAGTCCATAAAAGTTGTCTTCTTTACTCTTTGGTATATAACAACAATATGTGTACATGGTCATATTGACCTAGTAGGCCAGATATATTGACCATGTAAGCCAGTCATTTTTACCCAATAGGCAAAGTGATATTGACCCAGTAGGCCAGGTATATTGACTAGCTAGGCCAATTTGATAGACCAAATAAGTCAGTTACGTGTACATGTATATTGACCAAGTAGGTCAGTTATATTGACCGAGTAGGTCAGTTATATTGACCCAGTAGGCTAATCAAAATGACTATCTAAAACAGTTATATTGATCCAGAGGGCCAGTTACATGTAGATATATATTGATCATATTTTTATTTCTGATTGGAATGCAAAAAATCTGTGACTTTCACTTTGTTTGCCAAACATTTAGTGAAAGTAACAGTCCCCATATGGGGGCCTCCGTGGTTGAGTGGTTAGAGCATCGCTCTTTGAACCATGACGTCTCTGACTTCTGGTCAGCGCAGGTCTGACTGAGCCGCTGGAACCTAAACTGACTTTTTGTGAGAAAGATTACCAGTTAACTTGCGGAAGACCGGTGATATTTTCCCAGGCAACTGGATTCCCTACTCCACCATCAAAAACTAGCTGCCACCATATAAATGAAAAATTATTGAGTGTGATGTAAAACATTATTCAAAATAAAAAAAAACCCAGTCCCAACATTTTTAAAGATATTTCAAATATATTATACTCAAATTACAGAGCCACTGACTCCAAATGTTACCATACAGTTTTACATCTATTCTCCCCAGACAAATTCTCGTCTCTATTGAAAAACCTCAATTTTCCTTTTTGAAGATTCAAATTTCACCACACTGTTGACAAAATATAAGCAAGATTTTTAATCAAAATCAAAATATTAAAAAAGTTTTTAATTCATAGACAGTATTGTTATATTGCACCATGTTCCAATATACATATTACAGTGAAACCCGTCTTGATAGAACACCCAATCTGCCACAGAAATGTGGTCTTACAAGACAGGTGATCTCTCATGAGAGGTTTTATTTAAAGGATTATTTAACCAAGTGGGAATTTTCATAAGACAATGAGAGCTTTTATTTAAAGGATTACTTAACCAAGTGGTTTTCAGAATGTGGTCTCAGGTGGTCTTTCATGAGCATGGTCTTCCAAGACTGGTTCCTCTGCATATTATGGGGGTGAGCAGTTCTAGGTAAAATAGATTATGTACTGAAACGTACCTCCCGTCCTTCAGATGAGACAGTAAAAACCTAGGCCCTGTGTCACAGTAGGTGTCGGCATGTTAAAGAACCCTCACTGCTCAATGGATGTAAGTGCCGAGCATAGGCCAAACTTGGGAGCCCTTCACCGGCATTGGTGACTTCTCCATAGTAGTGAATGATTCTTGAGTGGGACGTTAAACGACAATACAACAACAACTGAACCATACCCTGAGCACTATTTGTACACATTTTTAATATTCAGACGAGTATTATACATATATAAATAATACCGTAGCTCATTTATTGAAATGTTTTAATTAGTTATTCATGATATGTTGCTTCTCAAAGATCCCTATTTCATCTATTCTGAAGAAATTTGTCTGTTTTTAACTCGGCAGGATTAATCTCTCTTTTTGAACAGAGAAAATAACACATTGCCAATGCAACAGTGTGGAAGGGAGATAACTCCATCAGCTTTATCAATTTCTGGTTGAATTTATATACTGTACAGTCACTGGATATATATCCTTACTGTTCATTTATGTTATAATTTGGTCAAAATTTATATGCATAAAAAATATTTGGGTCTAGATTGCAAAGATGAGGACAATCAACGACTTGTTTACAATAACTTGTCCTGTTCCGGAGGGCCGATTTCATCTTTGTAATAACATACAGAAGCACGGCAGGTGTTTTGAAATGATATACGTACATTCTATCCATGACTGACTGAGTTTCAATAGATATAATTTAATGCCAAATATAAGGGCTGTCACTTGATGTCCATCTTTTTCAAATGATGCTGGTTTTTTTTACTTTTTAACATGGAGGATCTATTTCAGATTTTTTCCAGGTCAATTGCGAAAAAAAACATGTGATCAAGATGCCATGCATAGGGATGAAAGAAGAGAGAATTTGAATTTTTTTAAAAAAAAATATCTGCCCATGATACCACTAGGAAATGAATATATTTGTGAAATAGATTGAAAATGTTGATGTCGAAAGGTGTTTGAACTTTGAGCCAGTGTATGTATGTTAAAGGAGTAGTAACACTATAAAAATGGGTTGCCAAAATATATTTCTATAGTTGAAAGAAATACCAATGTTATGTCATTCATAAACTACTGTATTTTCCATTTTATGAATTACAATTCTGAAAATATAAAATTGTAATTACAAATAAACATGTGTAGTGTTACTTATTGGCAATTAATTCATCAACCCCTGAAGTCACGTTTGGACCTGCCCATTTCAAAGAACAGTTAAGTCCACTGTCAGAATTCAGGGGTGTATGATTTAGAATAAAAATTTTACAATAATTTTACATGCAATATGAACTTGTCTCCTTCTGAATTATGACAGTAGACTATACTATTTATTGATTTGGGTGAGTCTAAATGTGACCACAGGGGTTGATGTGTTAAAACCAGAGAAGGAATTTGATTGAGTGTACTTCCATAGTGTACATGATATTCTAACGAGACCTTTCAAGTAGTGGGATAAAACTTTGTACCACCCCTGTAGGATATAATAATAGAACATTCCACTCAGAAATGGAAGGTCCCCTGGTTTGATTCCCTTTCTAGGATCATACCTCAGCGCTGTACAATGCGACCAAATCACTCGCAAATGCGACCATTTTTTAGATTTTGGCGAGTGTTTATCCTCATTCAGTCGCCACATTGCGACCAGTTTTTCCCCCGAACCGGAAATAGTTTGTCCGACTGTGATAATTACATATCGAAACATTCACTTTACAGCAACCAATTTGGGTTATTCAGTTTTGATAAACTAGAGCATCCCACGTGGAATTTGTATAAAAACCACGTTGTATTGCTCTACGTTTTCGACTTTGAAATTTTCCTAACACACTGATGACATTTTTTTTTTTCGGTCGATTTCGAAAAATTCTACTAAGTTTAAACTTAAAAGGAATACCCTTATGTCAGTATTTCGACTAGGCCGAACTTTCTGCCCCGATTTCGATTTTAAGATTTTTTTAAGTGGTTGACAGAGTCACTGTCGGCCTAGTGTTCGAGAGGAGGACACAGATCACAAAAACTCAATTAAGTCGATTTTATGGGGGAACACAATAAAACAGACAGAATCCCTGATTAACCACAGTCGGAACTGGAACATGTAAAAAAGTAGAGAGTCAAACACCCGATTGTCGACAAACACCTATAAATTAAAGAACTGTATATGATGATCAGGTCACTGGACTCTAGATTTTAACTTCAAAATTTACAATTCTTGTGGGCAGTCTCCTTTTTGTAAATTCTGTCGAAAAGAAACTGGAGCTTTTGAAAGTTTAAGTTGCAATATTAGAGCAACAAATATGAAAAATATAGGTGAACACACTCCTGGATTGATAAAAAATGCACAAAAAGGGCAGTTAATAACCTTGTTTGAAACAATAAAATGTTACATAAACTTAGTCCAGTGGAAAGAACTCACACACACACACACACACTGCATATTGGCGAGTGTCAGTTCCTGGCATAGTAAACATTTCTGGTTCGCTGGCCAATATTTGTAGAGCACTAATACTATTTAACTGACTTGCCCTTTGTCACGGGGTTGACTTAAGAATTGAGAGTCACTGTGGGTCTTTCAGAAGACAATGAGAACTCAAAGTTCTTTATCACAGCAGTTGTGGCACATGAAAATAAACCCTCACTCGATTGATGTGTGACTGTTCCTTTTCCGGGTCACATGTTTTTGAAATGAGGCTTAAAACTAAGGTACACATGTCAAGGCAGGTTTGACACGTAAAAGAACCCTCGCTGCACTGGTGTCAGTCCATAGCACTGGTAAAAAATTTTGGCACTTTACCTAAAGCCGGTGACATATCAATGTAAGTGAAACATTCTTGACAGGATGCAAAACAAAAACAAAGAAAAAAAAAAAAAAGCACATTCTTCCCACACACCGTAGATATACGGTGTCTGGGGGGGGGGGGGGGGGGGGGGGGGGGGGGGGGGGGGGGGGGGGGGGGGGGCCCAGGGCTAGGATCTGATGACAAATTTGTAGTTTTTCAACATCTTCAGCCTTTTAAAGAAAAAGATATTTATACACTGAGCCTGTGCTTTTGCAATTGATTATACTTTTTGATGTACATTTCTAAATATTTAAGTATAGTGAGAGCATTAGTAAGATATCCCACTCACAAAACCAAAACGTGTCATCAAATTGTAGTCCCGCCAGTATAGTTAATTTATGTCATTCTTACACCGTAAATTACGGTTTGAAATGTGACGATTATCTAACCACAAGAACTTAATGGTTACCTGCTTGTATTATCTACAGAAACAGGTACAGAAAAAGAAATGTACAAAATGGTTCATTTATTGTTCAATAACATCCGATTTAAAATTCATTTTGTGATATTAAAGGATCGATAGATTACTTCTTAACTTATATCTTGAGTATGAATGAAAAAATAGAATTCTTATCCGTAGTAGGGGGTGGATTTTGAAATCAAAAGAAGTTAAAGTTGTTGATAATAAATATTTCCTAAACTGCACGGGCTTGCAATTTATGCTTTTGTCGAAAACTTCGGACTGAATATCGATAGGCGTAATTGATAGATTTATTCGCCCTATGCATCAATAGTTCCAGTTCATGAGATTCAAGATTTGCAATTAATTATGCTTTTTGATGTATATTTCCAAATAATGAAGTAAAAAGGGACGTTTAATAGATGTCTAGGTCACAAGGTCAGAGAGACAGTTGGTATTACCGATGTTTTACGGCTTAAAGGTGCGCGGTTTGTTGTGTGTAATTTTACTTTTCCTGTAAAATCACGATTTTATTTAATTACTTAACATAATTACAGTGAATTTAAACAATATGAATAAAAAAAAGCTATAATTTGACATTTTTTCTCACATGGGATTTATGTATGTGTAGTCTATTTATGGAAATAACTTACAAAGTGCCTTAGATATTTTGGCTTCTTCCCCCTCCCCTGTCCCCCACTCCCCGGGAAATCTTAATTTGGGGTTTTGAGCAATGCACTGAGTGATATTTTCCCAGTAAATGATAATGTTTTGTACATGTGAAGTATGTGTCTTGCTTAACAAGAATATTATTCTAAAATTGACATTAAATCATCATTTCATACCATCACTCCCTCCCCCCCAAAAAGTAGAATATTTGTACAAAGTGTATGATGTACCCCCAAATTGTAATAAAAAAAGGGATAACACTGCTACAATGATGATAAATGATGCTGTTACAGGTCTATAAGGAACAAATCAAATAATTTTCTGAGGATTGATTTATCAAATAAGAAAAAAAGATGTGTTGATATGCGCAATGATATAATTCGTGTGTGTGTGTAATAACTTCAACCCTTTCACCCCTGAATATCTGAGTGGTATGCTCTTTTCTATTGTTTAAGGCTAGTCTATTATGATCTGTAGGGTTGAAAGGGTTAAACACATACATGCATGCACACACACATGCACACATACACACACAGACACACTCATTGAAAAACAAACAACTAATTGTCGAGGAACTACATCAAACAGATCAGTACATATGTATTTGTCAATACCAGTGAAATAGATCATTATTTTGATGTGGATACTGAAATAACACATGTCAATTTCATGTCTAGACCAGTCAGATAATCTGTTGATATAAAAGTTAATTGATTACCCATTTCTCTCTCTTTTATCATTTGTCTCATACCTGTGAAAACTGAGGGGTGTGTCTAGGTTCTATCTACATCCATCTATCAGTTTTTTATCTGTCCATCTGTCAGTCTGTCTATCCATGCAGTTGCAGTTTTTGTAAAAAATGTAAATTACCCACCATTCACTGAATAATGGTGTTTGATTTCTGATTTGTTTTGTACAAAGGTTCTCTGAAAGACTAGCATAAATACATCATACAGTAAAACTTGCTTTAGTGAGCACCTGTGTATAAAGACCATTTTTTGTTGCCCCAGTAGTACCGTTTGTGTACAAATCTACCTCTATATAAAGACCACCTCCCTATAAAAACCAGTTTCCTTTGTGTCTCTAGGGAAGTCGTCATACAAGTTTCACTGTAGTAAAAAAAAATTTAAAAAAATATATATTTTTCAAAAATTTTGTATTGATTTGAACATTTATTTTTTCCTCAATATTTCAGGTTAACATTTTGGTTTAAATTGAGGTAGGGGGCAGGTATTTATTCATCAATACTCTTAGAATGCTTTTTTTCAGTTATTCTCTTTGAGATATTTTTTGTTCACTGGTTTGATATTTTAGACGTTTTGATGTTAGCCTCTTCAGCTACTTCATAGCAATGCTGAACATGTAATTAAAATACAAACTTCTACAATGATCAAAATAAACAACTAACGTTAACAAGTAGTTTTCTTTTGAACACTTTAAAACAAATATATATATATATATATATATATACAAGTTATCCATTTTTATACATAGGTCTGTATGAGAACACAGCTTGGGCAATTATTTATTGCAAATTAATGTGCAGTTAAAGAACGGAATTATACTTGTTTGTAAATGTGTTGTGAAACTCGCCATGTGAAGAAGACGTTTTAAGGATAATATTGATACAGTGATTGAACAGTAAAAACCGTTGAGCGATCGGGGAGCATCGTTAATAAGATGTGATGATTGTTATTTCCTATGACGTTTTTCCTTGATGTATTTCGTGGATATTTTTTTTCTTCTAGTTTTTAACAAACAAGATAAAAGAGACTATTTATATTCGATTTGAATTCTGTAAAGAAAGAGTTTTGTAATTAAGGTCATTAATTTGATTTAAAATAACACTATTTTTTATTTGTGAAATAACACGATTTAGCAACTGTTCTCTTAAATTTTCAGATCCTCTCTTATGCAGAGAATAAAGAAAAGGAAAAACAGTCCTCATCGAAAGACTTGCAGAGAAAAACTGATCGCATAAAGTCATATTCATTCAGTCCGTTCTTCAAAACAAGGAGCAAATCAAGTTCAGAAGGACCCAAATCTAAGTCATCAAAACGTTTTTATTCAAACGAGACCAATAATCCCGAGAATGTTGAAGCAATATTTCGGAAATATCGATCATACAGAAGCAAAAGTGATCAGTCATCTAACACTTCAGAGTCTTCCGACCAAAGCAGAAATATCTCCGAAAATTCTGACAAAGATGAGAAGCAACAATTTTCAAAATTTCGAGACAAATCTGCACCAATTGAAGCTTGGAAAAAGCTTCGATCACTTTCTGATAATTCATTGGATTTAGATTTTTTGAAAATTTCAAATGCAACTCGCGATCAACCTGGAAATAGTTCTCTTGTCAGCTGTTCGCTAAAGCGTTCATTCTTGAAAATTATACGGAAAAATTTACTTGGCAAAAAGTGTGACACAATGGAAAGCGATATTCCAAGTGCAAAATTGAAGTCTCCTAAATTGGATTCTAAACATGTTGAAAATAATAAACATGGTCTTATGAAGGATGATAAGAGATTTACTAGTTATCTTTCTGTTGGTAAATTAGGGCAATCTATGTCAAAGGGAGGTTTATCTGAGGGCTCAAATAAAAATGGCATCAAGAAAATGTTACCAGACGACAGAATATCGGATCATTTGAGAAAAGAAAAACTGGAACAAAGATTACAGGAAAACAGTAAACGAATTTTGAGTTTGAAAAATTCCAAAAGTAAACAAAATTGTGAGGATCTTGTAGATCTGCAAGGTCCTGATGATGTTTTTGTAGAAAACCATAAAGCAAGGAGGCAGTCATATGACATTTCCCATGATTCTCTGGAGAATAAAATTCAAAATGGAGACCTTAGACATGGCAGGAGAATGAGCGAACGTGAGAATATTTATAGAAATGGTATTGAAACAGGAGTAAGAAATACTTTGAATGGCCATTCTACTGAGAAGGAAAGTAACGATATTGTTTTCGAAAGAACTGTCAAAGACAAAAAGAAAACGAAATCAAGAGGATCGTTAAGCAGATCATACTCTGAAAACGCTCTTCCATTGAATGGCAAAAATAGTGACCTCCAACTCACTGAAGTAACAAGTATGCTTGATCACATGACTGTGGACAAGGATTATAAAAGTGAGGCCGAAATTTCGGCAGATATGGATGTACTTCAGAACATGGTAGGTCATGTCAGTTGGACTGTCATGTCATGACAGGATGTCATGATGGTGTTGATCTAACAAGATAAAGTGGCACCTCCGGTTTCGGTCAAAAAGCAAAATACCTTCGTCTATTTTCTGAAAAAGGGTGTACAGGCTGCATTACTGTTTTTGAGCTGACAGCTAGCCTGTCACCCCTTTCATGATCTAATTTAGACCTCATTGTGTTTATAAGCATGTGCCAGTTTACCTTGGTAAGACTTGATAGTTCTGTATTGCTCTTTCTGTCTGTTCAGTTACAAGTCCACCAATCTTTTTCATCGGCCCTACACAGATCCTTCCTTCATATTTTTTACTGCAACTGACAAATTGAAGGCCAGAGGCCATAATTAAAAAAATAACGGTAGTTGAAAGAAATAAGTGGGCAAAACTGCTGAAATTTTTAAGGATTTTGGGATTTTTAGGGGAGTCTTTCAGGCCACATCAAACAATTTCTTTTATATTATTGGCCCCAGATATGGCAATACAGTAAAACCTTGTAATACTGCCTCCATTTGTTTAGCCCAAATTTGGCATTATAAAGGGGTTAAAGATCGGTAGTGGGAAACCTTATATAAAATAATTGGGAAAAGTGGACATTAAAAAATTATGGCATAAAGCAAGGTGGCAAATGAAATGAGGGGAATTATAAAGAGGTTTTACTGTATTTAGTATTATGATATAAATGTGTGAAAAGATTGATATAATGTGTTGCCTGGAAACCACCACACAAACATTCCTAAAGTGAGGAATGAACTCTCTTTAAATGCTGCCGTTGTCCTCATTTCTCTAACTATTATAAGCATTATTGAATGAAATATATCTAGAATTATGTTCAAGCACTAAGCAACGATGATAGTACTTACCGAGTTAAACAAAGGAATATAGGATGTACATGTGTATATATTTCATATAGAATAAATTCTTGTTTTTCGTAAGTAAGTGTGTTCATTTCTTAAACAGACTGTTGCCTCTCATAGTCACCCTTTACGGGAAAATGCAATGCTCCCCCAGGGTTTTTATTACTTGTGTTATAGATAGTAATTTTAAATGATTTTTCAACTTTGATCATTATACGATTGTACGATCGTGACACAAGTCTTACAAACGATTGATTTTCATTCTCAGTTAAGACAGAGCACAGATTTTGCAGAGAGGAGAAAAATTCGAGGAATGATTCGTAAACTTCGAGAAAAGAAGCCTGGTGAGTTATAGATGTACAGTTATTCAAATAATACATACACTAATTAAGGGATTTCCACCACTTAAAGGGGCATTAGCTGTGTTTACTAAAAAAAGAAATATTTCAATTTTTTTCTACTTTTTACTACTTGTACTTGATGTACAATAACAAATAAGAGCTCAATATACAGGCATAAAAAAATCTTATATTCCTATATATTTTGTGAAAATCAGGTCAGGTCCAGTGTGGTATTCATATACAAATAGTCAATTGAAAAGGGGACAAACTTGGGTTTCTGAAGGAATTTAGAAATTTTTATATGTGTGTATAACTCTTTTTTTTTTTTTTATTATATATCAATCTTAGTAGTAAAAAAGAAAAACATTTAAAAAAAAACAAAAACAAAAAACACTGCAAATGCAACTTTAAGTGTTCAGAATTTTATAAAATGCAATCTGTTTGTTTTATTGTTGTTTAGCACCAAGCCCAAAATCTTACATTGAGATGTCACAAGCTTTATGTGAAGTGCTACAAATTTTCACCTGTGCTATGGACTTATGCCAATACAGTGAAGGTTCTTTTTAAGTCTCATTCCAAAGAATTATGTGACTTTCTCTTCTAATGCTGTGTGCTTCCAGAAAGAAACAGTTGCTACGATTTTAAAAGTCCATTTAGTGCAACTTGTTACCAGAAATCAAAACCAGATGATTATTAGTCCGTAACAGTGTTACGAGATTGGAGGGTCAGTTATATAAACTGACGCGCCATGTATATTGTGCCAGCGACTATAAAAAAACAACAACAGACAAATTAAGAGAAACAACAAGCAAACAAAAACAATGAAATAAAAAAAAGAACAAACAAGGAATAAATTATTAGCTATATGGTTTGTTGCTGACCCTCTATGGTTCCTTATTAGGTCAGTGACAAACCATAAAATGAATCTATCGCACAGAGGACCTTTCTATATGCACTTTCAGTACACTTGGAACATAATTTGTCTTGTCCAAGAGTCTGCTGTATGTATCTAAAACCGTGCCATATTTCTCAACAAACTGTGTCGCCAAGACGCTTTCAAATAGTAACAAAAAGACAGCCAAACAGATGGATAAATTAAACAGAGAGAAATGCAGACAGACAGATAGATAAATGCTAACATAGGTAATTAGAAACCTTACATAAAGCCTGGACCTCTGACAGACAGGCATATAGACAGACAGATAGATACTAACATAGATAATTAGAAAGCTTACAGGAAGCCTGGACCTGTGTCCGGGGGAGGGGGTATGTGTTCATAGGCTTGTCAGTAAAGGTTTATAAAAAAGATGAATAAGTGGAAGGATCGATATAGAAAGACAGAGAGACAGACAGGCAGACAGAGAGACAGACAGACAGAGAAACAGACAGACAGACAGAGACAGACAAAGAGACAGACAGACAGAGACAGACAGACATACGAGAAACAGAGACAGATAAACAGAGAGAGAGACAGACAGGCAGAGAGAGAGAGAGAGACAGACAGGCAGACAAACAGAGACAGAGAGACAGACAAGCAGAGAGACAGGCAGACAGATAGATAGATAGATAAATAGATAGAATTTATAGAGATAGAAAGATACAGATAGATATATATGGATGGATGAAGAGAGAGATAAATGAATGAATGAACAGACAGATGTACATATAGATAATGAGATAGATATATATTACTTAGATCAAAGGATACAAAAAAGGTTTATATCCAGTTTCTTACATTTTTAAAGGCCACTTTTGTATTTGTCATAGAAACTTCATTTGCTGTGTGTTGTAGTACAAAACGTCGACATAAGCCTGAATGAATAATTGCTATTTTGTGCTGTAAATATGACTTGATAATGAAAGACAAATGAAGACACGGAATTACACTTTGTCCAGAAAAACTTTGTAAATTGAACCAATAATACTAAACATTTCAATTAGATTACGATGTTTTATGGCAGATCAATAAGTAGGTATAACGTAAGTGTGTTCGACTGGTCACATGGTGTCTTTTTGTTGCTT
This sequence comes from Atrina japonica, assembly GCA_030159075.1. Lineage (NCBI taxonomy): Eukaryota > Metazoa > Mollusca > Bivalvia > Pterioida > Pinnidae > Atrina > Atrina japonica. The sequence continues at coordinate 174,841 of BROG01000614.1, forward strand.
TATTAAAAAACGATAAGACGATATTGATGAATTATTCATGTCCTATGGTGTAACATACACGCTACGGGATCACAAGGTCAAATTTATTTATTCGGAGATAGGAAAGTTTCAAAATCCATTGTTAGGACTTATAAAAATAATTTAAACATCAATTCATTTTCACCACAACTTTAGCACCAGTTGAGGTCTGATTATTTATTTTCTTGTTAGAAGAGGACAGATTATTTATTTTCAATAATTTTAAGGTCAGAATTTTTATATTCAAAAATATGCCAGCCCCCCTCAGAATCAAATGGTCATCCCCTAACATACATGTATACAGTAAAACCTGCCTTAATGACCACCTGTGTATAAAGACCACCTGGTCATAAAGACCATTTTTTGCTGTATTCAATAGTACCATTTGTGTACATATCAACCTCTATATAAAGACCATCTCCCTATAAAGACTGGTTCTGTTGTGTCCCTAAGGGGGTCTTTATATTCAAGTTTCACTGTACGTCAAAATGAACATCATTTAAAAAAGAAAAAAAAAATGAACTACGTCAAACTTTGTTTTTTTCATAGGCCTTCTTTTCTGCTAAAAAAAATCAATAAGCTGAACAAATTTCTTAATTTTATCTCGGAATTGACGGCAACAAGTGTCATACAGTCACTGAACTTACAATCAATTTCACCCCTAAAATCAAGAGACATGTGTTGGGAACGTCATTGATATAAGAGAGACAGTTGACACGCAATTATTTTTTGACAGTGCCTCTCATCTCTATCCAGCTTACGCTACCATCTCTCTCCCAAAAAATGTAAACACTTGAAAAAAAGTATTGATTGTGAAAGTAAACACATTGAAGTTGTAAAGATTGAGAGAGTTTACGCACCCTTTAAATCTCGAGGCCCATCAAATGAATTGACCATCAAAAAACATCTTACACAAACAAACATGCAACATGATATAACAATTTTATCGTAAAAGTTTCTACATAATATGTGATTTCGATGTAACTATTAAATGTACCGATGAAAGATTTCTAAAATACAATAATTATATGAAATAGGTGTGAAGTATTTGTAAACAAGAATTTGAAGAGCGTTAAAATACTAACTCCTTTTGCTTTTTTTTTTTTTTTTTTTGTAAGTCAGATTTAGGTTTTAAAGTTGTATTTTTGTGGAAACACTCCAGAAGAGGAATTTAATACCATGATAAAGTAATGTGATTTTAAATGATTAAGCAAGTGGTAGTTTATGGTAAAATGATGTTAGAGCAGATGGTAGTTTATGGTAAAATTTGAATTTAGTAAAAAGTTTAGGATTGATGGTAAAGCAATTAAATGGTGGTAAGTCAGATGATGGTATTGAAATATCTTCACAAGTATGAGTTTACGGGGTCCCCTCCCCCTGTAGTTCAATTGATGGACAGATTTGAGAACAGGGGGTCCTAGGTTTGAATCCTTACAGAGGGAGAAATTTGTATCTAGTATGGCACCTTAATTTGACAACAAAATCTAAATTTGATAACAAAAACTATCAAAATATATAACATTTAATTTGATAAAAAAACTATCAGAAACTATAACACTTACTCTCCCAATGTATTTGAGACTTTGAGATGTTCCCTTGTTATTGTTTGTAAGTAGACATCTTCCCCACCTGTGGATGTTTACTTTGGAAAATGACTTTCTCACCGGTTCTCATCTTCTCTTTTTTGTGTTTTTTATTGAAGTAACTTGACTTTAAATTTGATTTCTGTCTTGCCACATTAAAATGTTAATTCTTCACAGCAGATAATCTCTCTATGAATATTTAGGACATTCTTTTCCCTGTACTTCAAAGTTTTTCGTGAAATCTGTCACATACACATATATAGTGCAGAAAGGCAAGCACCTTAGCCTATGAATGTTATTGCTGTTTTGCTGTTACCATAAAAATATCATTTTGCTGAGAATTAAGTCGTATATCTTGAAGTCTGATTGCTGCAAAATAGATATAAATTGTCATTCCAATTTGTTTTATATAAATGTGATTGTATAGAGCACCTGCATCAAAGCTAAAGATTAAAGGGAACATTAGGTCACCTAAGTGGTGTTTACCAAAAAAAAAAAAAAAAATTAATTCAATTGTTTTCTTCTTTTGATATTTGCACTTGATGTACAATAATAACAAATAAGAGCTATACACAAGCATAAACAAATTAATATTCCTATATATTTTGTGAAAAGCAGTCAGGTCTAGTGTGGTATTGTCCGACTTACATAAGATGGCGGAGCGGAGTAAACTTTTGATTATCATATGGATGATTCTATTCACTTTTAGGTTATGACAAGTTGCACGGGGAAAAAACATTTTATTCCTCACTGGATACTATACTTGTATGTTGACAAGTAGGAATGATTACTCTAGTTGGTGTAATTATAATGTCATGCTTTATTACCTAAAATTTAAACTCGTCCAGGTCAAGAAAGGGTTCACTAGACTCCCCCCTGCTAGGTTATATGGGTTTTACTATATGCATAAATACAACTACATGTAATAAGGTTGAATTAATCAATTGCAAGTGAAAAAGTGCCAAACTAGGTTTCTCAAGCAATTTTTACAAAATATATAGGAATTTAAAAACTGTTATACCTTTGTTTATCTATCTTTTGTTATTGTATATTTAAGTAATAAATGTAAAACAGGATAGAAAAGTTTTTGGGAAAAAACAGCTAATGCCCCCTTAAAGTTGATAAGAGGGATATTTAGATCCTGTGTGTTCTAGGTACTGGTGACATTTCTTGCATAAATAAAAAAGTATTATTTGGGTTTTTTTTTTCTCTAACTGCTTTGAAGGGATCCAGGGTCTGTGAAAATGGGAGTTTTCATATGTAAAATGGGGAAAATATGAGAAAATTAAAGGCAATAATGATACATAGTTTATGATAATTTTATCAGAAATAATTAGGAATTGTTAAGTTACTTCATTAATTATTTCTCCTAAAAATATGATCTAAGAATTAAACTCATTAATCTTTTCTCCTGAAAATATGATCTAAGAATCAAATGTTTTATTTTTACCTTGGGCAACAAGACAGGTGTGAAAAGCCCCTCCCCCCCACCTCCCCTAAAATAAAAAATAAATAGATAAATAAAAACAAACATCCCCTCCCCCCAAAGAAAAAAAATAAGAAGAAGAAATAAATAAAACAGAAAAATTCAAAAACAATAACACAAGTGTTCCAACAAATAAACCAAAACAATAAATCAGGGAATAAAATATAAGAAAATAAACAAAAACTAACCATGCAAGGGGTCTCCATGTAACAAAATGTTAAATGATTGAGAAAAAAAGTACTCTTCATTGAACTGTAATTTTATGACGTAGACTAATTAGCTATTCTTTTTCCTAATCTAAATTTAAACATAAAATCAATCATTAATTGACTCGGCACAGATATAAATAACACTTGCTTTCAGCACTTTGACCGGAATTACACACACTTCTAGTTTTTACAACATAACACAAGATCTACGAGATTTTTAATGTTCTATCAGCAATTTTAAAATTAGACTTTGTCTTGATTTATGGACCAAATAATTGATACGATATTGCACTGAACTAAAATTTATAGAATATAATGTTAAGCGTGAATAATATGCTAATTTAATTGATAATGGATGTGAAAATACAAGATGATGCATTGTCTTGGTATGTTACGGCCCAAACGCTCTCGAAATAAACGTTACCTGTGTATACGCTCATAAAAATATCTACACCAGTATCGTAATTTGTAATAATAAATCGGTAATCTCTGGTCCAGGGATGTTATATTGCTGATAAATGCCGATTTGAAATGTTGACAATTACTGATAGCTTTATGAAATTTTGATCCTCATTTATTGCGTCTATCGAAATTTTAATCCCATGGATACTTCAGGAATCTTTTTTTCCGCGATAGCCGATTATCAAAAGAGACTAAAAAATTCATTTGTTTGGACGTATGTATACAAAGTGGATGCTAAAAAAAGATAACATTTCTCGTTGGGATAGATCCTCTCAGGTGTATAGTAAATACTTAAAGAATTGAAGATTTCATATCAGATCAATTAATAATCTTTCGTACATTGTTGACAACCAACATCTTAATGTATAAATGTCAAAACCTCTCAACTTGAGGGTTAACGATCCTGATAATTTCGCTTGGTTTGCAATTGAAAATTGTCAACATTGGTGTTTATGTTGGACAAAATAAATGTTCGAGTTGTGAAAACTTACGATAATGTTTTGTACCAACAATTGGGTCTGCGACAGAATCGCATAGAGGATTAATACGATAAGTGGTGAAGTTTGAATGTTAGATGCAATATCTATGACACTTGTGCAAGTTTAATCGCCTTTGTGTGTGATGCGGTCTCTTAACTCAGGATTAATGGTTTTCACGCAAATTTTAAAAATTTGAGCGATTTCAAAGGCACTTTTAGAGTTCAGTGAGAGGTAAGGACTATACACACGTACATGTTTTAAGATTTACAAATTGATAAGTTTGTAAGTGCAGGAATGTTATGTTTTTAGCTAGGCATATCAAGTTTAGCTTTTAGTATTGCATTTTATTGCCCCTAGTAAAATTTTGAAATTTTTGATACATATTTGTAATTAATTAACTTATTAACCCCAGATACTGACATTTTGATATTTGCACAGAGGCATAGAAATTGACAGCTTGCTAAAAATAGTACAAATCTCTTGAATTAGTGGATAACATTGACAATCATTCTCAATCGGCTTGGCTCTTTCTTTTGATCGAAGGTTAAAAGGAGATATAATAAAATTGCAAAATATGCCTCTTTTCTTTCTAATATGTATTTGGTCTATAATTTATAACCTATTGGCATAGCCATAAAACAACAATGGTAATAACACACAAATGCCCGTGCACACACACACACACACACATCCAAGTGACACACATCCACTCATGTGACACACACACACACACACACATATACATGCGTGCACACACACACACATCCAAGTGACACACATCCACTCATGTGACACACACACACACACACATACACGCTTGCACACACGCACCAAACAACAAAGGGACACACAAAATCGTGTGACATTACAAAAACATCCGTGAATAACAAAGAAAATCATAAAGCTCCATAAAGCTAATTAGAAAAAAAAAAGTTTATATACTCGTACAGTAGAACCTGCCTTAATGGACCACCCTAACTTCCACTGAAATGTGCTCTTACATGATAGGTGGTGTCTTAAAAGAGTTTTTATCTAAAGGATTACTTTACACATCTACCCCTAAAAAACAATGGACCCTTCAGTAAATCAATAACTTGGGCCAGTTCAAATGTGTCTTTAGGGGTAAATGAGTTAACTAAGTGTTTTTTTCAGAACATGGTCTCACAAGACAGGTGGTCTTCTTTGACAGTGGTCTCACACACGGCAGGTTGTCTTCTATGAGAGTGGTCTCACATGACATGTGGTCTTCTATGAGAGTGGTCTCGCAAGACATCTGGTTTTCTATGAGAGTTGTCTCGCAAGACTTGATCTTCTATGACAGTGATCTCACAAGACAGGTGATCTTCTATAACAGTGATCTCACAAGACAGATTGTTTTCAGTGGTATTGGTCTCACAAGATATAATCTTCTATGACAGTGGTCTCACAAGACAGGTGATCTTCTATGACAGTGATCTCAAAAGACAGGTTTTACTGTATTTTGTATACTCAATGACAGACACTATCCTTTAGCTGCCATTGTCTTGTCGAAATGTCTCTTCTTAATAAGATGCTGAACATTTTAAAACAAACAAATAAACAGCAATGGAATGGTTTAACACATGGACCCCTAAAGCCATATTTAGACTCACCCATTTTAATGGATGGTTGAGTCTACTCTTAGAATTAAGGGGTGCATGGGTCCAAATTTATATTTTGCCATAACCCTAGTTTTCAATGTAAACTCGGTCAACCCCTTAATGTGGCAGTAGACCATACTCTTCATTGAGTTGGGTGAGTCTATTCATAACATTAGGGGATGTCCGGTTAAATAAGCTTGACCCAATACCTGGTCGCTGTGAGTCATAATGGGTATGATAAGAATTGCTATAATTGAATGACTTAATACTGAAATACATGTCAGACATTTAATGGTGGACGGTCTGTATGTTTTATCATAATTCAAATAATATTAATGAATAGGTGTCCATCGAGTTACACAGACATGTTTAAACATAGTCTGTACAAGGAGTTTGATACCATGCCATGGTGAACTTGTAATTCCTGTAGTTCTAGGGCTGAAAATCTTAAATGTCTAGCCTATTTTTAAAATCCAAAATTGAACAGTTTTTTTTTTCTATTTCAGGGCTTATACTTACTTGTCTATAATACTAAGGGCAAAATAAAGTTTTTTTTTAAACTCATCAGCCCCTGCGGTCAAATTTAGACTCACCCAGATCAATAAATAGCATGACCTCACTGTTATATTTCAGGAGCGAACAATTTCATATTGCCTGTAAAGTTATTATAAAATTTGGATTCTAAATCATACATCCCTCTATTCAAACAGTGGACTTAACCATTCTTTAAAATGGACAAGTCCAAATGTGACTTTAGGGGTTGATGAGTTTAAAATATATACATTGTAACATGATATCAGTGATACAATTCAGTGAAACATTTGTATCATCAAAAATTATACATGTACATTAAAGTCTTTGTAGAATTATAAAGGTTAAATTTACCTTATCCCTACAGACTATAATAGACTGGTCTGAAAAGAGCATACCATTCAGATACTCATGGGTATAATGTTAATGGCTGACAATTTTCTTTCTTGCATAATCAGAAAAGTGTCACTCATGAGCGTGTTTTTTTTTTAAATTGTGGAAAACACCGTTTATAATTACCCTAACAGCCAATGAGGGGAAGGGGTGCTAATGGTTTTGTCCATGTCAATCTGTCTATTCATTCGTTCCTGGATTGGTCTGTCATTCACCCTTAAAGACACATTTGGACTGGTCTATATCATTGCTTTATAGAGGAGTCCATTGTTTTTCAGGGGTTGATGAGTTAAAAGATTTGGTTAAAGTTTTGTAATTGCTCACTTGACCCTGTCAACACTACAGACCATAATGGACTAGTCCAAGATAATAGAATAGAACATACCATTTAGATACTTAGTGTGGAACGGTTAATAATGATTTCATAGGGATAGGGAACATGTATTGATTCATTGACACTCTCAGAATGCTTGTTTTACTGTGTACTCACCTTTGTACAGGTTCAAGGTGAGCTAACCGGGGCGTAACCTATCACTTACTGTTTATCATGAAGAGGAACCAACAATTTATCAATGTAAATCTATAAACGGACTTGTCATATTTCAGCCCGAGATGTATATCGATCAAAACTTAATCTAGCAAAAAATCCATCTTAACCTCAAGTACCATAATGATTTATAATCGTCAATTACATGAAATTGATAGTTGACACACCTTGACCCGAATCTGTATAATTTTTACCTGGCATCAAATTGTACCATTGATGTAAAATTTGATATACTTTGGTTCTTGAAACTTGACCCTCCAAACAAATAATATATATCTTGAAATCTACATCTGAAAGAAACGACATTACATGATATAGACACAGATTACACATTAATTGGAATTAAATAATACAGGTGATTTAGAAAGAAAGAAATGTTTGAAATTGTAAATATGTTAGAGACTCAAAATAACTCCGTTTTGTGGCCCGCTTTCAGAGTTATTAAAGTTGATTATGTTCGTTTACCTGGGAAAGTTATGAGGGGATGTCGATCATATTTGAACTTAACAGGGAACAAGTGCAGATAGCATTTTTCCCCTCACAGTTTTCCTTCACATTTATACATGTTTCTCATAGCTTTAGAAGCTCAGAAATTCAATTACAGTTAAAGTCTTTAGAGTGACCCTTAAGCCTACCCTTAACGGTATCAACTTGCGGTGGTTTAGTGGAAGCGTGTTTGACTCGCAAGCAGGAGGTCGCAGGTTCAATTGCCTGGTCCGGGTCATACCAAAGTTTCTAAAAACGGTAGTTACTGTTCCGTCGGCAAACACTTGAGATACAAAGTGAAAGTTGCAGATCTCTTGGATGTGACTTGAAACAGAGGTCCTATGTCACGGCACGCATGGAACGTAAAAGACATCTCAATGCATTGGCATCAGTCCATAGCACAGGTAGAAAATTTTGGCACTTCACCCAAAGCTACCATTATTTTCCTAAGTATGTAACAGGAGCCTCCGTGGTCGAGTGGTTAGAGTATAACACTTTAAATCATGAAGTCTCTCGCCTCTAGTCAGTGCCGGTTCGAGTCTCACTGGAACCTAAGCTGATTTTGTGAGAAAATTTGCGGCAAGCAGGTGGTTTCTTCCTGGGTACATTGTAACCGGGTACTGTCCTCCACCAATAAAAAATGGTTGCCACTATATAACTGAAAAATTGCTGAGTGTGGTGTAATAAATAAACATTCAGAATTCAAAGTTCAGAGTTCTGCAAGTAGGCCAAAAAAAAACTAAAAACTAAAAAAAAAAAGGTAGATTTGTTTGGTTTGATCTGACTGGCCAACCTGAAAACAAACCAACCTCAAGGTTTTGCTGTTTGTTTATTGCTGTTGCTGTTAACATCACTTTCAACAGTATTTCAGTCATATTGTGGTGACATCAAGCTGACGCAGGTTTGAGAAATTTTGACGTATGCCAAGGACTTTATCCTATGCAGTGAGGGTTCTTAAACGTACCAAGCCTGTCCTTGACTCGCGACCTTGGTATTTGCTTTTGTCATGTAGTTTTGCCAACTTTTTTTGTTGTTGTTTATCACAAATCAGAAATTTTATCCAATAGATATACAAATATTAAAGATTCATTTTTAATTTGGCTATCATTGTATCAACCGACCCACTTCTACATGTAAATCTACTGGTAGGAGCATAACAAACAAATAAATTTTATGAAGGTCTGATTGACAATGGACATTTCATTGATATATATATATATATATATATATATATATATATATATATATATATATATATATATATATATATATACATATATGAATCTTTTGTAAATATGAAAAAAAAAAACAATAAGAAAAAAAAGGTACTTTTGTAATTCCAGTTCTTTGACAAATGTACTTTCAGTTTGTGTTTTAGCAACTAAATACTTCTGCAAGTCATTAGTCATTTAAACATTATCTTAAATGGGAAATATATCTTATACATAAAAGCCAAATTACATGCAGATTAATTAGGTCATAAAATACGTTATTAAAAGAGGTGACAACATATTAAATAATGGCCGATAATACTCTATCCTCCTGAGATTGTGAGTATCGTTGTGGTGGCCACATGGTTCTCTGTTTGGTATATCAGACGATACATTCATGCGGGGGTAGAATTTCTGGCACACGATCAGCACCCTGACAGTACAAATGACACCATTTTGATTCAGAATTAGATACCATTGTCTTCCGATCTTTTTGACTTCAGCGGATTAAAGATTTGGAGTTCTTTTCTTTAGACATTTAAAGATAAGCGTTTATCTCCGAAGTTTTGTTCGAGTGTTTACATATTATATGTGACCCACGCTATATTATCATCTGCCCATGTGCATACCAATCCTCTTACGGGTTAATGAGAACAGTTCCGGTACTTTAAAAAAAAGTAAATATGACGAATCGTATTATTCCTTTATTTTAACAGTAACAGAAGTTCTTTCTTATAATAGTGCTATGTGAAAAACCAAACATAACGAGTAAACAGGTGCCCCCAGGGAGTTTGAAACTGTGTGACTTTAGACTTCAAAGTGAAAAAGAGTTTTATCGGATTATAACAAAATCTTTAAATTACAGAGATGGTTCTAATTAGAGGTAAATATTGAACTTGTCTTTTAATATTCAAGACAAATTTTATTTAAATTTAAATAATTTAATTGGATTCATATTCAATGAAAATTTAAATCACTTTGAGATGAAAGTATATTCATGTAGGCTATCCAGTCCTAAGGTTTTATAGTTGTTATAATGAACTACGGAACAAAAAACTAATTGGTCTCGACTGATGTTTACTGACTAATGTTGATTTCACTGTAGATTTATCAATATTTGTGATCGCTTCATGCAGGTGTACAGTAGAGAAAGGTGACATTGGTACATGGGGCAGCGTTTTACAAAAAATCGTAAATTATTAAATGGCCAATTCTATATGACAGTTTTATGATAAATTTACTGTTTGTCCAATAGGTAACAGTAATGCCTTATGAAATAAGTCTGAGGTTTACTTTCCTCCATTTTCAAGTTGGAGGCACACTTGAGTATTACCTGTGTTAAAAAATTCTTAATATCAAAACGCTTACTGTCGGCAGAAAATTTGCATCCCTCATTAAAACAATGATTTTTTTTTCTATACTCTGACACATTCAATATTGTTACAGTCAAACTTGCATTAAAGGCATCGGCCTGTAAAGGTCATTCACATATAACCTTTGTTAACTTTTTTAATAATAAATAACCTCTTTATAAAGGCCACCTGTCTGTAACAACCACTTTTGCCTGTTCCCTTGAGTGGCCTTTATAGACAAGTTTGACTGCATATGAATTTTCCATAAATATTATTATGGTTGGATTATTTGTCCGTTTCCAACATTTCATCAAATAAGTTCCGTCTGTCTCCTGTCTTCAAATTGTAACCAAATTTGGTATAAATGAAATGTAGAATGAACTTGATTACTGTATATTTTGAAATTTCCGCCCCTACTTATTTTTGCTCTTTTTTTGTCAAAAAAAGATATTCTCCCCGTCTTAAATTCGCCCTAAATCACCATGGTCTCGTGTCGGAACCGCTAAAATCGCTAGGGAAAATTTAGCCCCCATTCACCCTTTTTTGGCAAAGAATGAGAAATAGGTGTTGAAACATTAAGGCGTTAGTGCCTTTTTTTGGCAAAGATGTTTGTTGAAAATGGCGTGATGTTTTTTCTGTGTGTTTTAAGTTGGTTTAGCCCCCCAACTTTCAGTTTGCTTCCGACAGTGTTGCAGTAGGTGAACATTCCTCTATACTGGCTCTTACTGAGTTATGGGACTTTAATTAGCATCTTTCTGAATCGATAAGACCATGGGAGGGCATAAATGTTTCTTAAAAATATTTCACTTTTTATAAAACTAAAAACAAAAACTAATAATGATAATTTTATGTTTGAATATACATTATCAGGCAAGAAAAATGGGACATTAAATTTATTCGTTATTTCATACAATTATCATTTTGTCTCTGTATGTTAAAACTGTCAATTACCGGTGTTTGGTTGATCAGAAAATGTGCTTATGGTATTCATTCTTTTTTCTATGTTTCCTCTAAAAATCCATCTGATCTGAAATACATTGTTACAGACTTTTAATTCACTTATAAATGGACTTCCGCTTAACCCATTCACACCTAAAGAAGCATTTGAACTGGTCTTATTCATTGATTTACAGAAGAGTCCATTGTTTTCAAGGGGTTGCTGAGTTACAAGTTCTTGTTTCTGTATAGATATTGTACATGTATTAACAGTGGAACCTGTCTTAAGAGACCACTTTTATAAAAGCGCACCTGTCTTAGACCACATTCTGGAAACCACTTGGTTCAGTAAGCCTTTAAAAATAGAACCGCTTTTGAGAAACCCTCTGTCTTGAGAGACAACACTTCAGTGGAAGGTGGGTGGTCTTTCAAGTCAGTTTCCACTGCACTATTTTAAATCATGTATATTACATGACAACTTTATTTCGAATACTCTCCTGTACAGACACATTCGTGAATACACAAATTCGTGAATTTAAACATACAAAAGACCTAATTTTTGGCATTTTCATGGCGTCATCCTTTTTTCTGTATTAAAATTTTTGTTTCAGTCCATTGTGGGCAAAGTACTGCAGCTACAGGAATGAAACTTCACATGCACATTACCTAGGGTCATTACTCAACAATGCAGGGGGGGGGGGGGGGGGGGGGGGTTTCTGTTGCTGTGACCTCATTTTGACCCAAATTTCTAGCTTCCTGGACTTAGTCATTTACTATATGAATAGTACTACATTAAGCTTTTTGTTTCAGTCCACTGTGGGCAAAGTACTGTACTGCAGCTACAGCCATGAAACTTCACATGCACACTGTCTAGGATCATTACACAACAATGCAGGGGGATACTGGTTGCAGTGACCTAATTTTGACCCAAATTATAACAAGCATAAAACAGGCTAGCTATATGGTCTGCCTCCGCAACCAACTATTTTGTGGGTTTTAACTATTTTAAGACCCCAGGACTGTCCTGTATTTATTATTCTGATAAAAAATTATTCTTACTTGCAATATGAGGATTACCATGTCCCATCTATGCATGTTTGTGTGCCAGTCTTACATTTTTTTTCCGCACTGCTCAGATTTTACTCACTGCACTTAGATTTCCCTCTGCAATGCCAAAAAAAAAAAAAAAAAAAAAATTAATTTTCAAATTTTTCTGTCGTTTAAATGATTTTAATTGATTTCTTCAATATTGATAACGATTGTCTGTTATTGCTGGTGATAATTTGTAAAATATATTCTCATGTCATTATATGCCATGAATCAATTTTAAATTATCACAATGCGGCTTCCACCCAGAACATTTCTGCCACCCTGTTCTTCCCGTGGTTATGCCTGTGTTTATAAGATCAGAATAATTTGAAAATGCACAAATGTATATTTCATATACTGTAATCATGTCATCTAAAAATAGCATTTTTTCTTAAAAGAAGCAGACCCCAAAAATATCACAAAAATGTCAATAATGGTATTGATTGTGGCAAACGATGAAGTGAAAAAAAAATTGACATATTGTACAAAAATAATCTTCATGTAGGTGTACAGGAGTTCGCATAATTTTGCCAGGTGAGTGATTCAGTCCACTAGTTATTTTCCAAGTGAACTGACCTGTTGTCGGAAACGGTATTTCAATGCTAAAATGCACCACAAGATATTGTGTCAATGTACAGAGAGATTTCTAACCTTGTATGTCTGCCTGATCGTTAAATGTCGTTGATGTGATTAACCCACAGTCACCGCCAGGTCAAGTATGCTACTTCATACTTATAATTCCCTCGCCATATTTTCTAAAGAGGCAAATACAGAGTGTCCAGATTGTCCAATTATGTAAAATAGAACAATGCTTGACCCTTTCACCTCTAATTACCTAAATGGTACGCTCTTTTCTGTTGTCTTGGACCAGTCCATTATGGTCTGTAGGGTTGTAGTGTTCAGTGGGTTACCATACACATGATTTTATCAAAAATGAATACATATCTGATTGAATTAATGATTATGGTAATTTTTGAAGATGTAGAAATGTACTGATTCTAAAACTTTGTGTATAAGTTTGTGTGTCTGTGTGTGAGTGTATCTATGTGTCCATGTGTGAGTGTATCTATGTGTGTGTGAGTGTATCTGTGTGTGTGTGAGTGTATCTATGTGTCCATGTGTGAGTGTGTGTTTGAGTGTGTGAGTGTATCTGTGTGGGAATGTATCTCTGTGTGTGTGAGTGTATCTGTGTGTCTGTTTGTGGGTGTGTCTGTATGTGAGTGTCCGTTTTTAAGAATGTCAGTAAAGCTAAGTCTTCTGTTACTTTTGAAGGGATTTTACACTCTTTTGGGAATGGGACCTGAGCCTCTTGAATTGGGAATTTCTGCAATATTTTGGTGAAATTTGGAAATCTAAAAATACACAAAACTGTTTGAAAATACAAGAATATCTTCAAATTCATTGTCATTTGACAATAACTTGGAAATAAAAGATTGCAAATTGGGAAAAATGCATTTTGTTTTTGCATTGTGAATCGGGCCTTATTTCGGCCTTCTATGACAGGATAGAAAATCCCTGTTTAGCCATATGACATTGTTCTCGTCTGAAACACTGGAACTTTCACCTCTGCGAACATTTGACTCTAAATTATTTCCTGCTCCAAGATCTGATTTGATTTGTTTTTGACATTTGTAATTTACTGAAACAATCCATTACTACATGTTCAACACCAGACACATTTTGTTGAAAGTTTTGTTTGCTTACAGGAAATTTCACTCGTACAAATATTTGTGAAACATTCATTTTTTTTTTTATCTGTGTTGTTACGAAGTCAAATTCATTCACATGCAATATGTTAGCTGTCTCTTTTCATTTTTGTTAAATGATAATTAAGAAAGCCACAGGATCATGCAGAGCACATTTCGGGGTTCTGATTTTTCTTCTTTATTCACAGCACATGAGATAAAAAGTGGGAGTGACATCATAGACAGCACATCACTTGTGCAAAGCCCGAAGGATTCCTGTACGTGGCTAAATGGACAGGAAGTTGCTCCACAAATCAGTTTCCAGTCTGGCAGAAGATTTTCTGACATCAGTGATATTGCGGAGCTTCGGCAACTGGTGAGGTTTTTCTTTTCGTTCTTGTACATAGGTACATCGATAGTTTCAGGTGAACTACTTCAAGTTTTGACCTGCACCAAGTACTGGTACCAGTGCAATGGGGGTAAATCTTTAACTGTTACGCCTATAATGACAAAGAACCACATGACTCCAACGGATTTATGTCTCATTAGAAAGTCCAGGGGCCCACTTTATCAAGAAGTCCCTAAGTTGTAAGTCATAAGTTTTATGATCTTAAGACATAATTTATTACTGTTTTATCAACGCTACCCTGACTCAAGTCTTACGGTATTTTTGCATATTTTCAAATAAGATCTTGATAGTTTATGAGTGTTTTTACCTGCTACATTTACTAAGATAAATTATGATACATGCAAAAATAACATATGTCTATGTACAGCCTCTGGGTAGTGATAAAGACCTGACCTCATTAAGTCGTAAGTCACGTGTCCTATTTCTTTGAAAAAAGTTGCAAGTCACAAGTGTGGTCCTTAGACTTAGGACTTTCAATTTTTGGAGAAGTAACGACGACTTCCAGTTTAAAGTTAAAATCCAGGGCAGAAATTGATCTCAGGGCCCCCCCTGCCTCCGAGACGAGTAGTCTAACCGATTGAGCAAATGAATGGAAATGAGTTTGTATGAATGGTATTAAATTATGACGAATGAATTTCTGATAGCAATAGTTTAGCCCATCAACCCCTGAAATCACATTTGGACCTGCCCATTTCAGATAATGGTAAAGTCCACAGTCAGAATTCAGGGGTGAATAATTTAGAATCAAAATTTCATAATAATTTTACATTCAATATGAACTTATTCACTTCTGAATTATGACAGTAGACCATACTATTTATTGATTTGGGTGAGTCTAAATGTGACTACAAAAGTTCATCAGTTAAAGTCCATTTCAGTCCAGGGCTTTTTCTTACCTTTTTTGGAACATGGCCCATGGCGCTGGAATTGGGAATTTCATGGCATTTTGGCTCAAAATTGGGAATTTTTGGCATATGCCTGAAAGGGGTAGGGGTAAAGTTCAGCGGACTAAAGTCACCAAATTTACTCAATACTCAAGCTCAACTTTTATTTCAGTATTTTGACTATACAATCATTTGTAAAACTTTTTGGTTTGAATGATTATATAGGAAGCATATTATTATATTTCATCATTCACATATAAATTTTTGCATCATACTAATGATTTTCCTGTAAACATATATAAATACATTGAGTACGTACTCAAACAATATTTTAATATTTCTAAAGATTTCATCAAATGAGCACTGATTTTGGTATTATTTACAATCATATGCTATCGATATATAAACATGTCCAGTCACAGAATAAATTTTCCGTGTTTTTTTATCTTAAAATCATGAAAAGTTAGTTGATGCTTGAGTACTGAATAAATTTGTTGACTTCTGGCCCAGGATTATTGGCCAAAATATTCATCTTTTTTTATTATTATGCTGCCATATTTCAACTTTCACGAAAAACAATGATTGAAAAATTTAACATAAAAATAAGAAATATGGAAAAGATGTTATGTTATGTTCATGATTGGGAATTTTTGGCAAAAAATTGAGGAAAAAAAGATAATGATATGCGATGGGAATACAGTCCAATGTCAGTTACAAATTTGGAGGAAAATAAGCTCTGCCGTCAAACCATGTTTTAAACCTCGTACAAGATGGTCCGATTATGGATCATGCCTATTTGCTATCGTACGAGTTTTCTGGGGTTCCCATAACTATCTTTATATGATAACTGTCATCTTTATCTTTATGACATAAATCAATTTCGACACACAATCGTGTAGACCTATCGATAGATTTCTCATAAAAATGGAAACCAGTACAGGGTTTTGGGTGTTTCCATTTCAAATATCTATGTCAAGATTTATATTGAATGTCAAAAAGATTTTTATTTTCACTCAATACACCTTATTCTTCCTAGCTCAAAATAACTTATCAAAAGTGTGAGTTTTTCAAATACATAAGTTTTCGAGGACCACTTTCATTTTGATTCCTTTAATCTATCAAGTTTTTGTGTTTACCAATCAGATTTTCATACTTCATTTCAAGAGCATACAAATTGCGTTAGGAAATATGCATTTAAAGAAACGACTGTAGATGACAAATGGGGAAAGATTTAATTTTGTCGGAAAGGTGTCATATTGAAGTCAGTTTAAGTGCCTCACCAATATCTCATTTCATCTGTGTAAACACCATCAATTACGAGCGTTCGGGAACAGAAGATTTTACAAGTTGACGTAAATACCTTTCTTACATTTGCAAATTTGGACCTCCGCAGTGCCACTTCAATCTAAACCGGAGAAAAATGTCCCAAACAATATGCATTGAATTACCCTCTGCAATAACGATGGCTGTTATAAAATTATTATTTCTCATGGTTGTAGTGTCGTTTGATCAGAATGGAGTCATTATTACATTGGAGTGTTGGGTGATGTGAGAGGAATCGAAGTATTTTAACATTTAAAGACAACGAGTAGATTTGAATGAAGTTCAAGTGGGTTTATTTCGATTGTAAATTTAATGTGCACCGTGAGACATGCATTAAAAGATATTGTATCACATTTATTTAGTTAGTTTTTAAGAGGGATTAAGCGAGTGTTATGCAATTTTTTACTCCCCTCTTCACGTAACAGAAATTTGTATGTATACAAATGTAAACACCAGTTACCTTTTATAATAAACATAACGGTATGGCTTTACGAAGTACAATACTGGTTTATACCTGTTAAAATGATTGTAGTTGGGAAGGAATTAAAAGTGAGAGAGAGAGAGAGAGAGAGAGAGAGAGAGAGAGAGAGAAGGAGGGAGAGAGAAAGAATGAAAGAAAGAGATTGTTAGGTCTGTCTAGATAAGTGAAATAGATTAAATGATAATGGTGTACATTTCACCCTAACTTTAAGGCCCTCACATGCTACATGTATTAACAATGCATTTGACTACATTTATCAAGATATAACCTGATTGAACGGAAAATCTAACTTTTGTGAGACAGCCGGCTAGGCCTGGAAGAATTTTCTTCGTAGATAAATTTGAAAAGCAAATACAAGTCTATGAATTGACGATATCTGACAATATGACAATCTGCCTGTCCCTCTGTCTGTCTGTCCATGTCAACAGTTTTGTTTAGTTGTTGTGTTAAGCTCTAATGTGAGTAAATTGTTTTAACCATTTCAACCCTACAAACCATAATAGACTGTCCTAAACAATGGAATAGAGGATACCATTCAGATACTCAGGGGTGAAAGGATTAACAGGGATTTTCCTAGGTGTTTTGGGGGTTCGGTTGGTTACAGGACCCATTACCCAATACAAAAGTGACTTGTATTTCACCCCTAACGCAAAAAAAAAAAACTAATTTAGGAAATAAAGTGTCTCAAATTAATTTTTTCTGCTTTAGTTAAAATGTTGCATATTTTCTGATAATTAAGGAGGTAGGAAAATCCCTGTTAGAGTATCACATTAAGACCTCAAATGAAGACAGAACATGATGACATTACTTGACTTTGACCCTCATTTAATTTACCTTGACCTTCACCTTTGACCTTGAAATTCAAATTCCAGATTATTTACATTATTCAATGGTTTGTTTAATACCATGATTTCCAATTTCTTATTTCAAATGAATTTTTTTTATTCACACTTTCGCAAAATATGGATAAATTTAGAAAATATGTTGCAGTGTACATATATTTTTTTGTAGCTGATTTAGTAAAAAGTTAGCCAATGGCTACATTGGCTACTCAAAAGGGAATAGCTCTGCGGGACAAATAAACCTCCATTGTAGTGCTGTAAAAAAGATTCATTGACATTGTGAATTTTAAAAACTAAAATTTAGGATTGAGACATTAGTTCTGACTTCAAAAACTGATGAAACGTTAAAATCTTTTTCATTTACATTGTACATATCTTTAAAAATCCGGAGAATAATCATAACTATTTTGTATTGTTAATATGTAAAGCTCACCTGAAATCATTCTGAATCAGGTGAATTGGAAATGATTTTAAGTAATTATTTGTAAAAGTGAAATGTAAATATTACAACATATTTCTATCGAGATTGATACACAAAATTATGCGTGGTAGACTTGTTTCGTTTTGTATTCCTCGGTCGAGTTATGACCTTCCTCCAAAAGCAGTGAATAAATAATGTGTAGCAGATTTTGAAAATCCATGGCTGTGAGCAATTAAGTGACAATACCAAGTTCAAAGTTGATTTTAAAGATAAGTCTACGAAAAATAAGAGGCACACCTTTGGGATTTAAAATAGTCCAAAAACTTTAAAGATTTTATAATTGAAGAAGTGAAAGGATTTTATAATACTGTAATTAAGTCAAGAACAGTTCTAGAAATGATCTTAAAATTAATATTCTTTTAACTCAACAACCCCCTGTGGCCACATTTAGACTCATCCAAGTCAATAAATAAAACGGTCCATTGTCATTTTTCAGGAAGTTCAAATTACAGAATAAAATCGTGAAAAAATTTTGATTTCAAATCATTCACTCCTGAATTATGACTGGACTTAACCATTCTTTGAAATGGTTGAGACCAAATGAGGCTTTGGGGCTCGATAAGGTAATCATATTTCATAATTATGAATACAAATAAATAAATATTGTCAAGTGCTCGTTAATTTAGAATAATTTCTTTTCTGAATGCTGAAGCACTTTTTGTAGATAAATTCAAATTTAATTTTGAGTGATGTGTTAATTGCTGTTTTTCCAGTTCCATTATATTTTCAATTTATTTGAATATTAAAACATTTTTAGCATAATCAATTTC
Source organism: Atrina japonica (assembly GCA_030159075.1). Taxonomy (NCBI): domain Eukaryota; kingdom Metazoa; phylum Mollusca; class Bivalvia; order Pterioida; family Pinnidae; genus Atrina; species Atrina japonica. The sequence goes on from BROG01000614.1 coordinate 194,117, forward strand.
ATATTTATTTTGATGTTTATTGCTCCTCATTTTACTAAGTATAAAACATACTTAGAAGTTTATGTCCCAGGATATCATGATTGAAGATTTCAAATATTTTAAGGAGCCAAGTGGTTAGAGCATTGCATTTTGAACCGATAAGTCTCTCACTTCTGGCCAGCACAGATTCGAGCTCCGCTGGAACCTGAGCTGTTTTGTGTGTGAAAATTTGCCAGTTTACTTGCAGAATGCCTGATGGTCTCTTCCCATTAACTGGGTTCTCTCCTCCACCATTAAAAAAACTGGCCACCACCATATAACTGAAAAATTATTGAGTGTGGCATAAAACACTATTCAAAATCCAATCAAATCCGATATTTTTAAAGTAGTCCTATGTCTCGTGTTATTTTGCATTATGACACTCATTACGTAATGTAAATAGCAACTTCCTTTCAAGAACTTGTTATTACAACCATATATGTGTGTTAACAAATTTGTTCAACTTGTGAATTTCCACAGATCTTTTCCATACATGTATACAATTTTACATAATTTAAAAATCTTTCGCACATTTGCTCGAACAACGTTTACTGTTCAGAAAAATAATACAAAGGACGCAAAAGTCAATTGAGAGTGAAAGAATTTAGAAGTAGTAATAACAAAACACCTTTAGTGACCCCTTAAGAACGGGGACATTTAAAGATATACCATATTTATCTATGTGGGAAGTCAGATAAAACGTATAGAACAAATACGGAATGAATGAAACAGAATCATAAGTAAATGAAGGTTTAATTGAGCTATTTAAATCTATATCTGTTACCTGACGAGAAAAAATTGGCACATTTTTGTTGTGTCATCTTGGGCATATCGGTTCTGTTTGTTGTTGTCCCTGTTCATTTTTACGGAATCTGTATCAAGGAATCGTTGTGTCATTTACTATCTCTGGAATGTTTTTTTCATTTTTTTTAAATACCAACGTGCAGAATGTCATGACTGGAAGTATGTCGTACTGGAATTTGTTACATGCAGAATTGTTGGTGACAGTTTTCGAATTAATAGTTATGTAATTCAGACAACCACACGTTCGTTGGTACATTGAATTTTCAGTGGACATAAATATTAGCGGATTTGTAGATTCCTGCTTCAAGATAAAGCATTTTTTTTCCAAAAAGAAATAAAAAAACATTTACAGGTAGATTAAAGTGACAAGGTTTGTAAGTGACAAAATATGTCAAAAGTTCTATAAGTAACTTTTTAAATCGGAATAAAAACAAAAAATGTCTGATGTGCACTTCAAATACATGCATCAGCGCCTTGGCGTTGATGCAATGGACCCCAAAGGAGTTGGACTACGACATTTGGATATTTCCAACAAAGAGGTAGGCAAATCTGATTAAGAGTGTTTGTAAGCAAATGGAGCCTATATAAATTGACCTCATTACACAGGTGTTTTTTGTCAATAGGTGTAGACAATAACTTTTTGTTTCTTAAAATGTTTTATGCCAAACACATGAATTTTTCAGTTATACGGTGGCAGCTGGTTTTTAATGGAGAAGGGAACCTGGTTATGATGTTCCTGGGAAGAGACCACCAGTCTCCCCCTTAATCTTTCCTGTCATGTCTGGTACAATGTATTCCTTTATACCTCCTTTTGTCTCAATTTACTCCATTAACCCTCCTCTCATGTCTGGTTCAATGTACCCCATTATCCCCCATGTCATGTCTGGTACAATTTACCTCATTATCCCCCTGTCATGTCTGGTACAATTTACCTCATTATCCCCCTGTCATGTCTGGTACAATGTACCCCATCAACCTATCATGTCTGGTACAATGTACCCCATCAACCTGTCATGTCTGGTGCAATGTACCCCATCAACCTGTCATGTCTGGTTCAATGTACCCCATTATCCCCCATGTCATGTCTGATACAATTTGCCTCATTATCCCCTTGTCATGTCTGGTACAATGTACCCCATCAACCTGTCATGTCTGGTTCAATGTATCCCATTACACCTCCTAGTTTTTTTTGGCTCAATGAACTTGCATCTATCAACTTAAATATCTGGCTTTGTGTACCCTTTCTACCAACTCTAATAACTGTTTCAGATGTACCCAATTCCGTCACCTCAAATATCTGACTATGTGTACCCAATTCCACCCCTCTAATATCTGGCTCAGTCTAACCCATTCCATCACCTCTAATATCTGACTCCGATGTACTCCATTCTACCACCTCCAATATCTGGAATCATTTTTGACATACACATAGTTTAATTGTACATTATGTCATTATGTAGCTTAAATGCATTAAACAGCGCATTGTAAAATCGGGTCCAGATGTCGATAGTTTGTGTTTGTCTGTTAACTTATAGAAATCTAAATTTTAACTATAAGTCATTGACTTTTTAATTTCTTTTATATCTCCTGAACTAATGTACCAGCAAACCATTTTCACAGCTGTTAACAAACTGTGACATTTTTGAAGATATATATATATATATATATATATATATATATATATATATATATATATATATATATATATATATATATATAAAAGAATACATGTATCAAAATATGGCAATTTAAATGAAAATTAAAGTTTTTGTTAATGTAACTTTATAGTCCATTAGGTAGATCAGTTGATTTATAAAAATCAGCATTTTAATTTGGATCAATAACCTGCGAATACTATATGACCTTGGCGTTAATGACATCATAGGGTTAGATCGGTAGGAATTAAAAACCAAAGCAAATAGTCGATGATATTGACACGGGTGGAGAATACGTAATCGGCATAACCTAAACATAATGACCGTAATACAAAGCTAAACAGCCATAACTTTGTTAACATGTGCCAATCTAAATATCTATGTATGACGAAAGGTTGAGCGTCTATTGAAAGTAATTCATTCATTTCATTAGCAAATTAAATATTCCGGCTTGTCGACTATACGTTGTAACAATAAGAACAAAACTGTTAAATTATGTCTCACCTCGTGTTTGATTTTTGTTTAACAAATTTTTGTCAATGGCACTTTTTCTTTGTGCCGTTTTCGTCCAGTACATAACCCCTTCTTTTGTGTACAAAATAATCATTGTATGATTTGATTATTATCAACTGAACAAGTCAGTAAATATATATACAGTAAAACCTGCTATAGCAGCCACCTCTATATAAGGATTACCTGTATATAAAGGCCAGTTTTGTCTAGTCCCTTGACTGCATACTTCAACTAAATTAAACCTGTGTATAAGGGTCACCTGCACATAAAGGTCAATATTTTCTGGTCCCTTGGGTGGCCCCTATATACAGGTTTCACTGTAGTATGAAAAACAACGAAAAGTCAAATCGTCTTTTTGAAAACTTGGTATTCATCAGTATAATTAGAATTTAAAAATAAATTTTGAATATTGTTTTACGCCACACTCAACAATTTTTTCAGTCACATGGTTGTGACCAGTTTTTAATGGTGGAGGATAGAACCTGGTTACAATGTACCCAGGAAGAGACCACCGGCCTTCTCCAAGTAAACTGGCAAACTTTTTCACAAAATCATCTTAGGTTCCAGTGGGGCTCAAACTCGAACCTGCTCTGACCAGAAGTTAGAGACTTCGTGGTTCAAAGCGCGATGCTCTAACCACTCAGCCACATCAGCCACAGTATAATTAAAACGTGCCACCATTGCTCTGAGCTGTAACTTTTTGTTATATGCACTATGTATACATGATCAGTTTCTGTGGAGTTTTTCATTTTTTGAGTTTTTTGCTTGTTTCATCATCAAATAAATGATGGATGATTATAGATAACAGACAAGTGGATGGATGGGTGTGTGTGGGTGGACGGACAGACGGAGTGTGTGAGAGAGAGAGAGAGAGAAGGAGAGAGAAAGAAAGAGAGTGAGACACAGAGAGAGAGAGCAACCTTTCTCACAAAAGCAGCTTAAGTCCTAGCAGGGCTCAAACTCTACACTGACTAGAAGTGAGATTCTTCATGGTTTAAGATGCAATGCTCAAAAACCTTGGCCCAAGAGACCCCTTAGCATATGAGTTAAAGTGTACTAAAATATTCAATTCCATGTATATATATACTGCGCATATAAAATTCACTTATATTTTTTCGTTACTATATTTACAGTTGAGTGATGCTAACGACTATGATGAAAAGAAACAGATCAGGTTGGCTCTACGACAGTTGAGGCAGAGGGAGAAAGGTGAGATATTTTATAGTAACTTGAACCCGCAATACATAGAAATGACACCCCCACCCCCTTCCCACTCACGTTTTAAAGATCACCTTTGTCCACTGCCCCTCTGTCATACAATGTACCATACTCAGTTGGCTCTGAAATTCAATACTGGTAGGGCATTTCAGTTTGGTTTGCCCATACAGTTAGGTTGGGCCCTCACATTTAGCTTTGCCATGCTTACAGTTAGATTTATCCTTACAGTTAGGTTTGCCCTTACAGTTTGGTTTGCCCTCACATTTAGGTTTGCCCTTACAGTTAGGTTTGCCCTTACAGTTTGGTTTGCCCTTACAGTTAGGTTTGCCCTTACAGTTTGATTTGCCCTAACATTTAGGTTTGCCCTTACAGTTAGGTTTGCCCTTTGTAAGCTTCCAAACTATGATACGTATGGGTCACTTCAGATAGAAATGCACTATGGCCCTAGACTAAGATTAGTGTTAATACAGGTAATATATTTCAGAGACACACACACACCTGTTTTCCTCAAGATTACAGTTTACACTTAAATTTCTATATTCAATCGTATGTATGCATGTTTTTGTCTCTAATTCATTTACAATCTACGCAATTCCTTTAATTATTTATAAATCGAACGATTTGTGGAAATATGAGAGGAAAAAAGAAAAATTAAGAATAAAAAAGTTTAGCTGTATAGTTTCCCCGTCAATACAAGATTGCTGTCTGGGATATCGATGACTGTAAAATAATCTAAGTAGACTGTCAGCATTACTGTTGTTGTTTAATTTCTTTCTTATCGTTGTTATTGTGGAACACAAAGGCTTCAATTAGTGTTTCTTATCTTATATAAATATATATGGATATAAAGTCTGTGTCTATAGACTTCATGTTTAGAATATTCAAAGGAAATCATACTTCATTATAGATTTTTTAAGCACTTTGTCAAGAGATTTCGAGTTTAAAAAGCAATCCGAAAAAAAATTCACATGTATTTGATTTTCAGTGAAGAAAAATGACACAATGATTAACATTAATTTGAATAAAATGAGAATCGTAAGAACTCGTATCGAAATTCTTATTTGATATGGCTCCTTCGTAAGCACCAACTCCAAATGCTATAAATAGAATTGTAAACAATGTATGATTTGTTGTATCAATATGGACACTTCTATTTAAGTTAATTCGCCCTGCGGAGTTTTGTTGTATTCTTTAAATCTAAATCTCACTCTTATACTCCTCATTTTAGCAAATTTCATGTCAATATTTTCGTAAGATATCAGGTAAAAGTTCATGTTTTTGAAACACAGGAATTTTTTTTTCGATTTGCAAACCCCTGTACAAGCCTTTTAAGAAATAAGGACTAATGGCATTTATAATTTGGATTACTTTTATTTGTGTTTCTTACTAATTATCACATTCACCCCTAAAAACACATTTGGACTGGACTAAGTCCTTGATTTACAGAAGAGTCCATTGTTTTTTTGGGGGTTCATTATTTAAAATCGAAAATTCTTTATATGGTTATGAGTTTAACTTTTCAAAACTTGAAATTCTATTCTACGTTTAAGTATCATTGAGTCAATTAAAGTTATATTTTTTTTCTCCGTTAAATCTTGGGCAAATGTTTATTTGCTAATTATTTTCATTGAACAGCTAATGTATTATGTAACAATCAAGTCTTTCCTGTAAATATTGAGACTGTTTTCAACATAAAAATTCTGAACTAATTTGCTTTGGAGAAAAATGGTTTCAACTCCACGGAAATCTCTATTGATCAAAATTTAAATTAAGATGTATCAAAATACAAATTGGTGCTAGAATTTCTTGAGCAGTTTTGATGACTTTTGTATGAATTATATCAATTTTCATAACTTATGATTTAGAATTTCCTTGAAGTTTTAATTACGTTATTTAGTTCCCTCTGTGTCTAGATTCTTTCTAATGGTGATTATGGGGTTGTTCAGATTCTCCCTTGTCTAGAGTCTCTCTAACAGTGTGTATGGGGTTGTTCAGATTCTCCTATGTCTAGAGTCTGTCTAACAGTGTATATGGGGTTGTTCAGATTCTCCCTTGTCTAGAAGTCTGTCTAACAGTGTATATGGGGTTGTTCAGATTCTCCCATGTCTAGAGTCTGTCTAACAGTGTGTATGGTGTTGTTCAGATTCTCCTATGTCTAGAGTCTGTCTAACAGTGTGTGTGGTGTTGTTCAGATTCTCTTATGTCTAGAGTCTGTCTAACAGTGTGTATGGTGTTGTTCAGATTCTCCTATGTCTAGAGTCTGTCTAACAGTGTGTATGGTGTTGTTCAGATTCTCCCTTGTCTAGAAGTCTGTCTAACAGTGTATATGGGGTTGTTCAGATTCTCCCTTGTCTAGAAGTCTGTCTAACAGTGTGTATGGTGTTGTCCAGATTCTCTATGTCTAGAGTCTCCCTAACAGTGTGTGTGGTGTTGTTCAGATTCTCTTATGTCTAGAGTCTGTCTAACAGTGTGTATGGTGTTGTTCAGATTCTCCTATGTCTAGAGTCTGTCTAACAGTGTGTATGGTGTTGTTCAGATTCTCCTATGTCTAGAGTCTGTCTAACAGTGTGCATGGTGTTGTTCAGATTCTCCCTTGTCTAGAAGTCTGTCTAACAGTGTATATGGGATTGTTCAGATTCTCCCATGTCTAGAGTCTGTCTGACAGTGGCTATGGTGTTGTCCATATTCTCCCATGTCTAGAGTCTGTCTGACAGTGGTATGGTGTTGTCCATATTCTCCCATGTCTAGAATCTGTCTAACAGTGTATATGGGGTTGTTCAGATTCTCCCTTGTCTAGAAGTCTGTCTAACAGTGTGTATGGTGTTGTCAAGATTCTTTTGTGTCTAGAGTCTGTCTGACAGTGGCTATGGTGTTGTCCATATTCTTCTGTGTCTAGAGTCTATCTAGCATTGTGGATTGTCAAGATTCTTCTGTGTCTAGAGTCTGTCTAACAGTGGCTGCGGTGTTGTTCAAATTCTCCCTTGTCTAACGTATGTCTAATAGTGTCTATGGTGTTGTCCAGATTCTTCTATGTCTAAAATCTGTTTAACAGTGGTTTTGATGTTGTCCAGATTCTCCCCTGTCTAGAGTTTGTCTAACAGTGTCTATGGGGTTGTCATAATTTTCATGATGTTGTCCATTTTTTCCCATGTCTACAGTTTGTCTATCTGTGTTGACGGCATCGTCTCATATCCTGTTTGCTGTGGCAATGGTTCGCGATTCTACTCATCAACGTTTGTCTGTGGTTAAAAAATCTTTTTTAAGCAGTATTGATGATTTCTTAGTTCGAGACATAATGAAAACACTTGTCTAGAATTTCTAGACTCGAGTTGCTTGCTTGTTGTTCAATTCATCGTAGAATGATTGTAATGAGCGTTAAATCTAAATAAAACCAATTTTACATATATATACAGAAACATTTCCATTAATTCATGTTGTGGTTTTTATATCTGTTTAGAATGCAAAATATATTCTGCTTATAATTTAGTGGGGTGTAATTAGATAAATCACCAGCCTCGTTACTATTTCTGACATGACTCCGCTATGTGAAGGGAACAACGGAGATGTCAAGTTTACGAGAGATATTTGCTGTAACAGAGTGAGTTATTTTCCAAACATGTCACCAATCAGGAAGACATAATTCTTACAAAACCGTAGAATTATTATACATGTATGCATATTTTTGAAATTTCTCAGAATTGAGAGAACGTTTTAATATTTATTTAAGTATATATATTTTACCGGCGACTTTGTGACCATTCTCTCAAAGTTGATTGTATGTATATAAATCTTGGAAGTTCTCTCCGTTACCTTTTGGACTTTATTTTTTTTTTCAAAAGAGCATTTCAGGTGAATGTGGACTAATTATTATTACTCATCTAAAAATGACCGTCTTGAAAGAAATCATCTTGTATTGTCTGAAAATAGATTTACCTGAACAACGACAGGTTAACTTCCCACAACCCGGTAACACGTACAATTTGTAAACAAAAATATTTTGATAACTACGCTAAGGTCTAATTTCATGTACTTCTTTTCATTAGTTTATCAAGGTTTTAAACTACAAAGTTTTTTTTTTTACCCTCTCTAAGTTTGTACCTGTACTCTTTAGTTTTTGCTGGAAGCTAGGATTTTCCGTCAATTTCACAGTAAACTATTCTCTTAATCATGAATTTGCTATACGGCTTTCTTAAATGCATTTCTCTTGTTAGACATTCTTGATGGTATGTTTTTGTTTTGTGGTTTTATTTTATGGCTGTGAGGTTTGCACTTTCCTTTCTTTTTTATTTATTTATTAATTTATCTATTTATTCTATCTATTTATCTATTTGTTTTTTTATTTCATTTCATTTCTGGCTGTGGTATCACCACAGGTCATAGGCCATAGGCCACTGACATTACTGGTAGTCTCTTTCAAGCTCATATTGGTCCTAGATCTTTTTGCTCCATCTTTACACATGTTCTATCTCCTGTTGGAAATACATTCTCTCCCAGAACCAAAACCACCCTACCCCTCTAAACTAAGCCAGCGGCCAGAGTTACATTATTAGCTTCTGATATGGTCAACCAGGCTAGACAGGCCAAAGGGTAGAGGTCAGATGAAGAGAAACCCTCTGGTCCTTCAGCTTGAGTGTTGGGGGGGGGGGGGTCAGGTCAATACCCCACCCCGTAAAAGAAATCTAGCTACAGGACCATTAACATTCTCAGATCCTCTGTTTGCAAAATTACATCCAGTAACATTACATCTAAGAAACGTAGGTTGAATTTGATTATGGCCAACATTTTGTATCATTTGCCAGAGTTATGGGACTTCAAAGTCGTTTAACTTAGCTCTCAGGGGCAAAGTGACTCTCCAAAATACACTATCTGGTTTCAATCTAAAGTAACAGTTTTGTTTTTACAGAGTGTGGGACGGGGGTCGATATCGGTGACACCACTTTACTGATCTGTGTGTGATCCTGTTCCCGTCTTTATTTTCTCAACAAGACACCACTCTTCTTTTTTGACAGATTTTTAAAGTGGTTTGCACATATTCCTTAACGCCTGCTGTTTACACAAAATTTTGATTATAATTTACTTGTCGTAATATTAGTTCAGAAGGTCAGGTTGCACACCTTGTTATTTCTGTCGGAATAAAGCACCTATTCTTATTTCTAGTACACCTTTCAATGACTGCTTACGCAAATAGGAAGAAGTCGTAGTGTTTTTCGAGAGTTTCATTCCAAACCAAAAAAAATGTATTCTAAATATATTACTTATAGAAATGAGTAAAGAGACACGTTTGTTTGGTGACATGAATTGGAGAGAAGTGCAATTATGTCCGTTATTATCGGCATGACGCAGTTTTATTTAATTTCAATATTAGAAACTTTTAAATCTATCCTATATTTGTTTTGATAAATTTATTGAAACAGAGATTAGGCTGATCATTTGCTTGTTTATATCACTATGGCGATGGAATATGTAGTGCAATTCCAACTGAATGTTCATTATTATAAATAGACTTTATATCGCCATGGCGGTACTGATACTCTGTAAACAATTGGATGATCTAGCTTAATCCATACAGTGAACCTCTTTTGAATGAAACTTACTTAATCTTTGAGTCATAATTTTCTTTAACTCATTCACCCCTTAAAAACACATTTGGACTGGTCTAAGTCATTGATTTATGGAAGAGTCCATTGTTTTTCTGGGGTTGGTGAGTTAATAAAGCAAATGTGAAGTGATAGTTATAAAAAAATTTTGATATTTTTCGTGTTTTACTGAGTTGGACTTTATATGTACCATAATTGATATGGTGTGGTTTTTAGATGGCTTTGTGAAGCAAAGAACCAGTCTCTGAATTGACCCATCGTCATATGCCCGACACGGCATTTTTTGGCAATTAAACTTTTTCCATTATGACGTCATTATTAAATGGCACATCAAACATTTCTTTGATTATGACGTCACAATCAAATGACGTCAAAAAGCACATGGAGAGCCATGTGTAAGACATTTTGCAATTGGTCAATTGATGATGCTTGTCCATCTGTCCCTTTGTGTAAGTCAACGATTTGGTTTTATTTTCGCATTTAGGTCTCTTGTGAGAAAACCATTTACCGACAGAATATTATGTTATAACTTAACAAAATGATAGAACATGATGACATCAGTTAACTATGACCTTCATTTCTTATGTTGACCCTCACCTTTGACCTTGAAATATGAAAATTCAAGTGTATATATATATTGCTTTGTAACTTATCTATACCACCTTAAGCAGTTGTGTGCTACAAATGTTACATATTTCTCAATTTGATAACTTCTTTTCATGAAGACATCATAATTTTATTGTACATTCAGCTATTTAATTTTCCCGTCATTATTTAGATGTCGATTTCTCTTAACCCATTTTTTGCTGAGATTTCATGACACAGCTGTAATTTTATTCCTATCAATTTAACATCACAAGATTTTTCACCCATTTTTTATGATGTTGCTGATGTAATTACAATTTTACAATTTTCATGATCTAATGACTCTCTTTGCTCATGTTGTACATAAGATTTAATGTCAACCTGCTGACAGATTTTTTTTTTAGTATTGTACAATACAAAATTTTATTTTCTAATTATAAAGGCATTTGTATGATTTCTTTCTCTCTGTTTCCTATATCTTTCTGGCTATCTCTGTCTTTCTGTTTATCTCTATCCCTGTTTTTTTGTCTATTTCTCTCTGTCCCTATGTCTTTCTGTCTATCTCTGTCTCTCTCTATCCCTGTCTTTTTGTCTATTTCTCTCTGTCCCTATGTCTTTCTGGCTATCTCTGTCTTTCTGTCTATCTCTATCCCTGTCTTTTTGTCTATTTCTCTCTGTCCTGTCTATGTCTTTCTGGCTATCTCTGTCTTTCTGTCTATCTCTGTCTCTCTCTATCCCTGTCTTTTTGTCTATTTCTCTCTGTCCCTATGTCTTTTGTCTATCTCTCTCTCTCTATCCCTGTCTTTTTGTCTTTTTCTCTGTCCCTGCCTTTTTGTCTTTTGCTTTTTGTTCTTCTAGTGATCGAGTATTACAGTGGAACCTGTCTTTAGAGACCACATTCCCACAATCACTTTGTTCAATAATTTTCTAACTCGTTCACCCCTAAAAACACATTTGGACTGGTCCAAGTCATTGATTTTACAGAAGAATCCATTGTTTTTCAGGAGTTGATTAGTTAAATAAAACCTCTTTTGAGATACCACCTGTCTTGAGAGACCACATTTCAGTGGCAGAAAGGGTGGTCTCTTTAGGCACGTTCTACTGTATTGCATTTTCTAGATCCATTCTGAAGTTATGTGTTATGCTTTACTGAATTCTGTCTGCGAGGATTTCCTTCTTTTACTCCCACTCATATTTACGAGAATAATTTTCCAGTTAAAACAAGCACACAAAATATAAACAAGTTATAACCTTGCTGTACTTAATCATAAAGAAAGCTGACTATCGGTGTCTTATATCAACAAAAAAAATATGATTTATTGACGACACATTAGAAATTAATGACCGCAGCTCAAAATGAGTTACATTGTGTTATCAAAATTCGTTTTTATTAATAGCTTGATTAATGAACCCATCCATTAATGGTGTTACAATTTTCTGTATGTATTATGTCACCGCTATACATAATTATACGATATATATAGATATATTATAATTACCGTATCATGCGATATATGAATATTTTAAATGAGAATGCGGAATCATTGTAGTATTACAGTTTTTTATTAAAAAAAAAAAAACCCAGAAACTTGGGTGACAGTACTTGAATGTATATTAATAAGAAGATTATAAATTCAGAAAGAAAATTTACATCAGAAAATTATGGATAGATGTGAAACCTTTGATTATTTTTTAATCAAACTTAATGTACCCCATAGTCATAAGAATAGCATGTTCTCCGTGTGGGTCAATTTCCCATCTTTGAGTCTACAGAGGAATATTTATGAGAATAATGTTTGAAGAGATTGGAAAATCAGGCTTTTAAATCTCTAGATTGTGACATTATTGATAGTATCCGGGTCAGGCATAAATATTAATGTCTTTGATGTTTTATTTCTTGTCTACTGGTAGATGATCACCAATCACCGGATGATCGTTGTTTGTTTTAAGTTGTCTTCTGCTTCTTGTAATGTGCTCCTGTCTGTATTTATACCTGTTTGAGTCAAGTTTGATTTATCTAACTCTTTCACCCCTGAATATCCAAGTGGTATGCTCTATTCTATTGTTTAGGACTAGTCTATTATGGTCTGTAGGGTTGAAAGGGTTAAAAACAAAATGGCTTGTAGGAATTATCGACTGTTAGACAGTAAAAAAAATTATTATTTTTAAATTAATGATTTTGACTCACAGAGTTAATTCTGCACATGTTTTCAGAAATGTGCTTGAAAGCAATTAAATCTAGTTGTCTCAGTACTTGATGAATGTATATATACATATATACATTTTATATACAGTGAAAATCATCTGGAGAGATCCCTCTCATTAACAACCACCTGTCTAATAAAAGCACAGTTCAAAAACAATTCTACTACTGAATATAATCCTTTTTTATTATACCTCTGATATGTATCTTTATTTCTGATTAGTCAAAATTGTATCACGTGATCTAAAACATCCTTCATGTTACCCAGAAACATTTATGTCACCCTCTCGTGCACAGAAATGGTTGCGCGTACAGTTTTTTTTTAAAAAAAAATTTTCTAGTAGGCTATGTGGTAATTATGTGTAATCTCTATCACATGAGTTGTGAAACGGACATTTGCTCGATGCAGACTGGAATGGAGAGAAACGGACTGAAATTTAATGATTTGACAGATTTGATACATCTTTGTCACAGATATTTGCTGGAGTCAGTCTTGATGGAGGCTTAATATTAAAAAACGATGCAAAGAAAGATAGTGTGGAGTATTGAAGGCACTGTGTTACAATCGTTATGAGCTTATGTAGGTCAGTTTGTTAGTTAAGTTTTATTGCCTTTCGGTATGATAAAACAGTTATTGAGCTTGTTTTGGGTTGACATGAATATTTGCCCGAGGGTGACATTAAGCCTTTCGGTGGACAAATATTCATGTCAACCCAAAACAAGGGCAATATTTGTATATATTAACCTCTTTTGAGAGACCACATTTCAGTGTTGGAAAGGGTGGCCTCTCAAAACAGGTTCCATTGTAGTATTATATCTGCACAGGTCTTGCCAGGTGTGTCTTTAAATCAGGAAATTGCGAATATGTATCTGATAGTTGAAAGCTGAAAATTTAGATATTTTGTTGACCAAACACTTTGTAGTTCGTAATATTATTCCAAGATAGTTCTCAATGGGGGTGAATTTAAACAGAAGGTTACGCTATTCGACATACTCCTATCCTACCAAAGCCAACATTTTGTAATTTGAATCGGTAGAATCTCTTCAGTTCGAGAGATAATGTTAAAACTATGAGGTCAGGTTCAAATTTTGAATTTAAATTTGTGAAGTGGTCATAAATCTATTAAAGTCCAATAAAAATTTTAGGCAGATATAAATTGCAGCGAATTGACCCTCCTTCTTGCTTTCCGTTACAAAAGAGTTCAATTTCAGGTGACCATAACGATTTGAGATACATGTACATGAATGATATTGGACTTAAAAAGTTGGAACCTTTAATTTACTGACGAAAGTTGACATATTCTTATGTGACTTCTCTTCCTTAAATTACGGAGCAAGCATATGCAATTCTACTTGTGAAAGGTTTGTATATAAAAAAAATATGTATTGATGTTTTTAAATTTTGTCGAAATTATTTTTCGGCAAAGAAAGATTAAGGTGCAAAATTGGAATGACTTTTGGTGTTTATAAATGTAATATAAAGGAATCAATATCAGTTTTAATGTACGCCATTATAAGACTGAAAGGAGGCATGTAGTGAATACTTAAAAACGTTTTAAAGTCATTATAACGTAGATTACCGTGTATATTTGTTATCGTAAAAATCATTTCATTTTTTTTTTTTATCAAGATTTGAAAATATTGATCGACTTGCATGAAAATTAAAAAAGAAAATTACAGAAAATTGATTTTAAAAGCTGAATTGATATTTTGACTTTTTATTGACGATACATTTATTTATATATACGAAATTGAAATGCAAGAATAATAAAAGCAAATATTCTCTTGGCAGTTATGATAAGTTATAGACCAGCCCACTTAGTTATATGTACCATAAAAAACTCTTTATGGTGATCGCAAAATGGATGGACCTACTTTTTTTGTAAAATAACTTGGGTCTTTTTGAACGCTTTTGTGGACCATTTCACAACGTTTTGACTGCAAACCATGGACCAAATCAACCATAATAGTTATATTATATGATAAATGATTATAGCACAGGTAGTGTATTCTTCCACCTTAGACAGGTGTATCCAGTGTCTTGTCAGATTTGAATTTCTCTGTCCACACCCTGGGGTGTAGATGCGCTGTAGGCGCTAGAACCAAATTTAACCAGAACCCGCATATTATGTGACTTGAAAAATTTCTGGTGAGTAAACTCTGAAGTTCTTTTAAAGGATTTCTCTATCTTACCCCAAAAGAAAGTGGAAACTATTATTCTGTGGTAATATACTCAAAACCCTGTACAATGCCCCATCATTCATGTTATAAGTATAAAATCAGACATAAGAATAAAATAAAAGGATGCTCATGTCAAAATGTCCGCTCTGGAGGATTAAAATCCAGAATTATGCAAGGTCAAAAAATTTCATAATCCATTTTTGATAAATGAAAATGTTTGCTGAGAAAATGCAATAATTGCAGGAAAAAAAAACATAACAAAAAACATATAAATTCAAAAAAACAGAAAAACACTCAAATTTCACAAATTTTCGGCCACTTGGCCTTTATCAAGTGAAAGACGACAATATTTTTTTTTTGTTTTTTTTGTTTTTTTTGCACTGGAGCTTTGTATTCTGCAGACTTAATACAATGTAACTAATATACATATTGTCGTCTTTCACTTGATAAAGGCCAAGTGGCCGAAAATTTGTGAAATTTGAGTGTTTTTCTGTTTTTTTGCATACTAATACTTCCCTTTGGAGGACATTAATTTTCATAATAATTCAGTTTTAGTTTATGTCTGACCCATTTTAAACAAAATAGGGGGAAAAAAATTGAGATAAGTTTTTTCTTTTGTAAGTGTTTCGGGTATATCTAAGGAGTGAAAAGGAATTGTCGTTGTATAATTCGACACACATTCACGTTTTTCCTCAATATTTTTATTTCGGGATAATTTATTCTATGATCAGTTATAAAGCACTATTGCAGTTTTCGTTTTTAGCACTTAGGGTTAAAAAAAATAAAATAAGATGAAAATTATAGAGGTAATGTATGAACTGCCAACAGGCTAATTTGCCTGTTCTGTTAATGGTCTGGTAAATATTGCATTTAGAGTTTTCACAATAAAACTTATCACTTCTATCTGTGTTGAAAATGAACGATTCAAAAACAGACAATAGAAAAATGGAAGTGACTTAGTATAAACGGACTATGTAATTACTGGTGTCTGGTCACAAATGATCATCAAACACGACACTTGCATGGCTCCGTTTTCCCCGTAAACTATAACGCTTTAATGTATGTGGGCGACTGTTATAATTGTATTGTATCGTGTGGATAATTTTTAGTGGAAACCGGAGACGATCTTAAATCACATTTTTATGCCTATGTACACTGTTGAATTGTCTGGTTTAGGTACATTTGAGAAGGTTATAGGTGCTATTTACCTTTCTGTTATTTGTAAACAAATCTATTTATTTTCCTGTGGTTTTACCAGTTTATTGGTATCGTCACCATGGCAATATCGCTTTTTCTTTTATACTTTCATAAATGATATCTACGGTAGCTCTTTTGTACCTCGGACAATGTTAATTATGAAGGCAATTCTTAAAATAATGCAAAGAATAGAATCTTTGCAGTAAGATAAGAAAAAGTTTAAGATAGAAAAAATAAATTATCAGAATTTTCTAAAATTAAATAACATTAAATAATGTAAAAATTATCATAGAGTTGAAAAAAAAAACTAAAATTTTTGAAAATTAGAATATTTCCGGATAAATAAATATTCGTCAAGTACAAGGTGGTTCTTCTATGTCAATTCTGCACATGACCAAACGAATCGCAACATATTGAATCTAGTCCTGAACTTCGACCTGTTCAAAATTAGCATACAGTATACTTGATCAATATCTATTGTAGATTTTTTTTGTGCATATGAAATATATGTATGTAACACGACATGACTGCTGGATGCATTTCATTTCTGTATAAATGCCATCAGCTGTTTGAACTAGAACTGGATGAACTTAAGTTTGATCACAATAAATGTTGACGGCTCACAAAAAATAAGTGTCGTTTAAAGGAAAATTGTGTACACTGTTCGTTTTAATGATGCGGAGACTAAATGTCTGTTTATTTATTTATTTATTTTTTTGTCATTTTTTGTCATTTTTTGTTGTTGTCATTTTGCAACATGTTGTAAATCCCAAATGTAGAAATTTATGAATATACACTCAATTTGACATATCTATTTCTTTGATTGGGATGTCGGTGTGAGTAATGTTGCACTTAGTTTATGATTTTGATAATCTTATAAAACATATCTACAAGGGATTTCTTCAAAGAACTATCAGGTAAAAGAAATGAATAATTAGATAAATAAAATGCAAGATGAATATATATTTTGTTTGCTCTGGTACTCATGAAGAGTACAGGCATTGTCAACATGGCTTTTGACAATTTTAATGTTTGTATATTGTTTATTAATTTGAGGTAATTTTTTTTTTCTGTTTGGAAATTTTAGATATGACTTTTTTGTGTGCAACCTGTCTTGAAAGACCACCCTTTCTGTGGCTGAAATGTGGTGGTCCAAGGCAGGTGGTCTGTCAGATGAGGTTTTATTTAAAGGATAAAGTAACAGAGTGGTTTTCAGAATGTGGTCTCACAAGACAGTCTTTTATCAGGGTTAGGGGCAGATTCTGAATTTCCGCATATCAAGTTCTCTATGTGCAACTTTGAAGTTTTCATCAAGTTACGCATTGTCGTCAAATTTTAACCAGATCTGGTATGCTGCTTTGCCGTAAATTGGGATATTTTGACCATTCTTTAATTATGGCCAATTTGGCCACCCTATGAAAATGGCCAAAATTAAACCGTCCAAAATATGTACAAATGTACACAATGTTTCAACCAGTACTTTTTAAAAATATTTTAGTGTTTTATAGATTAACAAACAAGGAGTTTTTAAAATAACACTGTGTGGACATTAATCTTAATTAATAATGATCCACTGTTTGATTACGTCATAGATACGTTAGGGAAGATAACTCTTGAAGTACAACAATTTTGATATTGTCAGATTTTGATGAAAATAAGTATAAATAAGTATTTCGATGATATCTTTTTAATGAAAACAGCAGTTCAAGGTATATTGGTAAGATGAAGTCAATGGTAGATGTTACAGAAAGGTTGCTTGCCATGGTAACAAAATAAAAGCCTGTGATTGGTAAAAATTTTGATATTATCAGATTTTCATGAAAAATGGTACTTTGGGGTATTTTCTTCTTATGAATTCAATGGCAGATGTTATGAAAGTATCAGTTGCTATGGTAACAAAATGAAGGCCACTGATTGGTAAAAACAAAGATATTTTCAGATTTTGCTCTATATATCATGCATTGGCAATGTGCCAATACTATTTCTCTAAAAAAAAGGGGGGGATTACTTAGCTGTGTATACTGCAACTTAACATGGGTAGATATTTATTTCTTTTTTTTAAAACAACATACAACAAACTGTATTAATAAAAGAAACCTGTCAGACTAGTTTTACAAACATTCTTATTTTACCATTGCTCTTTATATTGTGTATTGCCACAAATTTGGGAAAAAACAAGGGAGTGGGGTACTACTAAGCTGTATTTTCTGTTTATACATTATACACATTAATGAAGGAAACCTGTTTAACTAGTTTACACATTTTTATTTTGTCTCTATTTATTTTGTAGTTGAGCTATATTTTCCTCTGCCAAAAATGCAATTAGGGAAAAAATTAGAACAAGGCTTATTGTAAAGGATCATTGTTTTGACTCAAGTATCTGTCAATGCCTAACATTTAGAAAATCTAAATGTGGATAGATGAATTCATTGATTTCCTTTCTGTACAGTTTTATTTTACACATTAATGTTCAATAAAAGATTCAAAAATATGGATAGCACCTGCTTTAAATTAGTAACTTTTATTAAAAAAAGAAAGAAAGAATTTTGAGGTTTGCACACATACATCCATTAGAATTCCTTAATAGGGGATCATCCTTTTAAGTACCATGCTACACATCAATTCTAATTATTCTACCAACATTTATTTAAATTTTGAAATTTCAAACACCTGGAATTTTCGACAGGACAAGACCGAAATCTGATGGTAGGCCAAATTTAAACATGATATAAACATAAATGGCCAAAATTTTCTGCCAAAAAATCTTTCATTTGGACCAAAATTTGACCAAAATTTTAGCGACGCCAAAATTTCTCAATATACAGTATGTCAAAGAGATCCCAGATGAGTTAGACTTTGGCCAAACAATTTATAATATTTATCAGAGTTATGGGACTTTAATAATGTCATGAATAAGCTCCTGGGAACATGGTGTTTCTCAAAAACAAGTTTGTTACTCAGTTAAAACCATACATCCCTGCCCTGAACACACATTTAGAATGGCCTGTGTCATTAATTTTAAGAAGAGAGTCCATTATTTTCAGGGGTAGATAAGTCTTAATCATCTAGCTGTGGAAATCAAATTGTTTTCTGCGAAATACAAAGACGTAACTTTTCCTGAACTTTTTTACCTGTCGCACGTAATAAACTTATATTGGCCATTTCCTTCATTGAAAATTACTGTATTTGTAAAAATTTCCACAGAAGAAT
The DNA here is from genome assembly GCA_030159075.1 of Atrina japonica. Lineage (NCBI taxonomy): Eukaryota > Metazoa > Mollusca > Bivalvia > Pterioida > Pinnidae > Atrina > Atrina japonica. The sequence goes on from BROG01000614.1 coordinate 213,298, forward strand.
GCTACTTTTACTTAAATGGGTGATTCTAGCTCATTTTAAACACATTTAAGACAACCATTATGAACACAAAATCCCATTTAGTCAGAATTAAATTCAAACATTGGGTGTTGATGGCCGATATTGAATGTTGTTATATATGTATTAGAGGAAATGTAAGTCGAAGATTACTATTCATGACTGACAATTGGCCGATTGATATAGATACATTTGATGCTTCTGACTTTTAAATTGTTCAAACTTGAGTTCTAATGCGATTCAATATCTCTGTATGTGCCGAGAGTATAAAGATGGTTTTACCGTAGGCCTTCTAATGATGTTCCTAATCTAATGATAAATGTGTCCCTTTTAATACATACATCTCTAGTTCTTATTACAGTGGAACTTCTTTTGAGAGACCACCTGCAAAATATGGCCACTTTCTGATATCTACTTAATTAAATAATCCTATAAATAGAATTTATTTTGAGAGGCCACTTGTCTTGAAAGACCACATTTCAGTTGCAAAGGTGGTGGTCTCGCAAGACAAGTTTAACTGTACTAAGTATATATTTTACAAGTTTGAGAACTTAATAGTGAATTTTAAAAGTGGCAACATTCCTGTAAAATAACTTATCCCAAAGTCTTTTTTTAAAATGGTTAATACTATCAGACTAGGGTATATGTAAAATTCCACTTAACAGTTTTGGGGGCTGACCCTGAGCCCACATATATAACCCAACTGGTCTTATAGCCTGACAAATCTTTTAGACTAGTTCTAACTGTTTACGGGCCTAAAATGTCATATAAGATACTGGTCGCTAGAACTGGACTGATAATATATAAACAGCTTCGCAGCCTGTCAAAAAGAAACTGATGCTAAGAGACATAATCTGTTTCAATAAGATACAGCTCACCCTTTCAATAAGATATACAGCTCACCTCGCTATTCTAATGACTGACTCAAATGATATATGAGGTATACATAGTGATCTGTCTGATACAGTTGTTGGAGACTGGAAATTCATGGATTGTGAGGTGGCATAAGAAGGTCTTTAAAGGTTACTGTAGTCTCTTGTTGGGAAGTGGCCGAAGCTTACTGTAGAAGGGAAGTCCTGAAACTGGAGTACCCATAGGAGACCCACGTGTTCTAGGTAGCATCACCGAGAAGCCAATGATACACAGAGATGACCTTGTCAGAGACAACAGACAGTTAGAGAGCTTAAAACCAGTATAAGACCGAATCTGTCAAAAAAAAATTTTATTGTGCGTACTTGTATAACGACATAATCACATCAAGAAGATCTACATAAAACTTTAAAAAAAATTCCAATGTGATTCTGCGGCATCAAAACCATACGCTCCATGGATAAAACCTCAAATCCCCAAGGGGTCGGTGAAATACGAGTTCAATTTTGTTTTTATTGTCAACATAATGCATTGTACAGTGTCCATGATTTTCCAGTCTCTAGGTGTGAGATTGCTACAATCCATAATCACTTATTAGATGGTTTATGCTACTGGGCTTTGTCGAGTGTGCCACTGATGTAAAATAAACAGGTAACTAGAGTGGGAAAAGGTCAGTAACTTACCTGAACACACGACGATGACGTCTATATAATGTTATCACTTTCGGTTGGAGATGTCAATCCATCGCTCTAATCGTATCTTTGTAAACATGTTGTAGCATCTTAGAAAATTAAGTTTCTTTTCTTGTGCAACCCAAGTTGTTTTGCTTTGAAGAAAATTAAAAAAAAAAAAAAAAAGATAACCTGAAATATTGTTATTTCATCAACATTCTTTGGATATTTATAATTTTCACCTGGATTTTTTAAGCTATTATTTACAGCAAGTAACAGGTATGTAAAGTTTTGTTGTTTACTTGTTTTTTTTTTTTTTAGACAAACAATCAAATGTTTCATGCCAAGATTATCAGCAAATTTTCGTCAACTTTGTAACCAGATCTCTCTGTAGATCCCTTGATTTTATTAGCTCGTAAATTTTTGGGGTTGATTTTTAGGGGTAAAAAATGAAATATTAACAGTTCTAGTTTTTGTAGGTTGTATTGATATGTCAAAGAGATGTGATTATACAGAGACAGAAAACATTTGTGCTTGCTTTGTTTACCAAAATATGTCGGTCAATACACGTATCAATAACTTAGCTACCTTTTTATTTTAAAAATTTCCGCAAAGATGTCACGTTGTTGATTTTTGGAGATCGCGTACCTGATGCCTCCCCGCGAAAAGCTTTTATACGCTATCAGATTTTGACATTAGATTTAAATTCCCACATGTTCAAGTGTAATGAAATATATTTGAAACTTTTATTGTCACAAAATATTTGCTGATATTAGAAAGAAATGAAAATAAATGCGTATGCAAATCCTCTCGATACTGTATGAGTGGGGCCAATCATGAATGGTTCCATTCCTAATCTATAAAGAGGACACCATTTTTTCCCTGACAAAAAATAAAAAATTCCCTGATGCAATGATATAATGTTAGAATGCAACCCCCCTTCCCACCCCAAAAATGTAAACAGTATAATAAAGTTTAACTCTAATGTGAACACAGTTTCTCTTGTCCTGTTCGTAAAAAATAATATAAACTGGATTTGAAGCATCTTTGTATCACATGCATCGATGATTCAATGGTGATATATTTACCTAAGTTGAGGGAAAATACAGCTAGTTTTGCCAATCAGAGTCCGACTGGCCCCAGCCCCACTCCCATTAATAAGGTTGGAAAGCCCTATATGTAGATATTACAATATAAATAGAGATTGGATATCACAACTGAGATGACATGACAAACAAAAACTTCATGGGGGGTGGGGGAATACATTAATAAATTTCTTAAATTTTTCTTTTTTATTTTTGCTTTTTCTTTTCTTCTCTTATGTTGATTTAAATCCCACCAAGAATGTTTCATTTATATGGAGAGATCACCAGCTGTAGTTGACGTGTCAGAAGTTTTGACTTGTGCTCTTGGTAGATATCAATTTAATTTTAAGCTTCTTTAACCCTTTTCACCCCTGAATATCTGAGTGATATGCTCTTTCTATTGTCCTAGACCAATCTAATATGGTCTGTTACGGAGTGATAGGGTTAAAGTAAAAGTTGATTATTTGTTGTTGAAAATTTTGAATTATAATTCTAAATTGACTTTTTGATATTACAGTACATTTTTTTTGTGAATTATTGCGAGTTGATATTCTATTGAGATGATTTGGTATTGGCCAGATTCTGATGATATTACGGAGGTTCTGATATTGAGTAGGTTCTGATATTAAGGATGTACTGATATTGAGGAGGTTCTGATATTAAGGTAGAACTGATACTGAAGATGTTTGATTTGAAGGAGATTTTAATATTAAGGAGGCTTTGATATTAAGGAGGTTCTGATGTTGAAGAAGTTCTGATATTAAGGAGGCTTTGATATTAAGGTGGTTCTGATATTAAAGAGGCTTTGATATTAAGGTGGTTCTGATGTTAAAGAGGCTTTGATATTAAGGTGGTTCTGATATTAAAGAGGCTTTGATATTAAGGTGGTTCTGATATTAAAGAGGCTTTGATATTAAGGTGGTTCTGATATTAAGGAGGCTTTGATATTAAGGTGGTTCTGATATTAAAGAGGCTTTGATATTAAGGTGGTTCTGATATTAAGGAGGCTTTGATATTAAGGTGGTTCTGATATTAAGGAGGCTTTGATATTAAGGTGGTTCTGATATTAAGGAGGCTTTGATATTAAGGTGGTTCTGATATTAAAGAGGCTTTGATATTAAGGTGGTTCTGATATTAAGGAGGCTTTGATATTAAGGTGGTTCTGATATTAAGGAGGCTTTGATATTAAGGTGGTTCTGATATTAAGGTGGCTTTGATATGAAAAGGATTTTTTATGTTAAAGGGGCATTAGCTGTGTTTACCAAAACTTATTTCGAGTTTTTCTACTTTTACAACTTGTATTTGATGTACAATAACAAATAAGTCAAGCTATACACATATAAGCATGAAAAATCTTAATTCCCTATAGATTTTGTGAAAATAAGTTTCAGGTCCAGTGTAATATTCATCTACAAATAGTAAGGTTGAGTTAATCAGTTGCAAGTGAAAAAGTACAAAACCTGGGTTTCTCAAGCAATTTTCACAAAATATATAGGAATTTTTATGCCTGTGTATATCTCTTTTTTGTTATTGTATATTAATCTATGTAGTAAAAAAGGAGAAATTATTTTTTGAACAAAACACAGCTAGTGCCCCATTAAAGAAGTTTTGATGATAAGAAGGTTTTGATATTAAGGCAATTTTGATATGTTTTAGCAAAACTATTTGGAAATGATTTTGTTTATGCTAATTCTAAACTGAGGCAAATTTGGTAGAGATAATTGACCATTTTAATTTTTAAAGTAAATTCTAAATTTTTGTTATTTTCACAAAAATTTAACAGAACCAAACTGGTAGCTTTTATAATCATGGTAATCTTCAGGGATCATTTCTATATTACAAATGTACATCGTATACATATTGTTGTTGATTTTCAGTTTATGTAAATAAGCAAAGTGTAGGTGGGGGAATACATGTATAAGAATTTAAATAAACAGAACAATGCGAGTACCAAACATTAAAAAGGATTGCCGTCCATTGTCTGATCTACGTGATAGGTGGTACATATATGATAACGATATTTTCTCAATACATAATCTATTTTATTTATTTATTTTTTTTTTATAAAGTAACACCCATTTTTGCACCTTCACTGGCCAAAGAGTATGTATGTCCCAAGTGACTTATAACAAGGTTCTCATCAGTTGAAAAGTCAGCTATTGTTAAGGTCACTAGGATTATAATTGTAAATAATTTTAAATCGTCAATGAAAAAAAATATTATGACTAATGAAATAATCAGATTAATTATGACTTAAAAATTGTTTTGTAATTATAAGCTATTAATTGGTCAGGAAATGTACTTTATTTAGAACGGAATTTGTGTATACATAAATACGCACACATTATTTGGATCATAGTGCAAGTAACCTTCATGTCAAACGACGACATCGTAAAAAATAAATATCGGAAATTTGTGTGATATAAATTTTCATGTGGTGTTGATCAGTTTCGTGTCAACAAGGTATAATGAAGGTGTATTTTGAATCGACAGTTTACATAGGTAAGACACTTTTCCCTTTAAATGAATTTTGGCAAGTAGCATGGTCCTATTCTAATTTTCCCCATGTATATGTGCACCTGTGAAGAAGGAAACTTTGGTCTTAATATCTACGGGAATATTAACAACCATATACATTTTTTATTAAAAATGTTGAATGAAAATAGATTAATTAACAAATTCTTAAAGGAAAAAAAATAATATATATATTATATATATATACATATGAAGAGTTTTTTATGAATAATATAAATTTTCCTTCTCAAACAGAATCATACTTATCTATTGATCGTTAAAGTTTATTTTTGGTGAAAGAGTAGAAAAAGTCTGCAGTAACAGAATCATGAGAGTTTGTCTTTCCTTTGGGACCACAGTCTGAAAACCACTCAATTATACAGTGCCATAAATAAACAAATTATTTTGATAAAAAACATACCTGCCATGGGAGACTATATTTCTGCAACAGATGGGGTGGTATTCAAGGAAACCATTTGCTCTACTTGTATTTTCATATCTATTTGACTTATAAATGTATGTACCACTTAAAGGTGGGACAACCCAGTCTAGTGGTATATTAGTCTATTTATCAATGGAAGGGTCTAAGGTTTAAATTTTGAGTTAAACATACATGTATCACTTACCTGTGGGACAGCCCAGTCTAATGATAGAGCAGTCTATTTATCAGTGGATGGTTTAAGGTTTAAATTTTGACTTAATCATACATGTACTTTGTATCACCTACATGTACATATAGGACTGTCTAGTGGTAGAGTGGTCAATTCATTCATTCATCAGTGAAGGGGTCCCAGGTTTAAATTGATACTAGTTTTTTTTTTAAATCTTGACCCTTTCACCCCCATAAACCATAAATGAGATTGTCATTACAAAGTCAGGTGGTATTTTTACTGCAGTAAAATGTTACATCCACTTTATCAGTCGAGTGTTAACACAAGTTGACAAGCAAAATTTTGTGTCAATTTATAAAAATCTACATAAATCTGGGATTTTATTTTGTAAATAAAAGAAAATTCCCAGACTTAAATGAGGATGATTGTAAATCAATCAATAAAGATAAGAAAGTTCCTGGGTAAATATGGAGGCTACAATATTCCTGTCGTGTTTGTTGATTTTTAGTCGCTTTATCGTTAAAATCACTGTTCACAAAATAACCTTATCTCCGTCAAAACTGTGTTATGTTTTAATAATTCAGATCAATATCAAAGTTACGAAAAACCCTGTAGTATTAAACGTTTGCCATTATATTTGTCACTAAAGTAAAATATGATATGGTACATAACTCATCAACCCCTGAAAAACAATGGACTCTTCTGTAAATCTATGACTATAGAATGGTCCAAATGTGTCTTTAGGGGTGACTGCATTAATTAACATCAGAAATCTCACTTCACAAATTCTGTATTTAATGCTAAGGGGCATTTTTTCTTTTCCAAGGGAGAGAGAGGGGATGTATGATAAAGAATTACAGGTCACCGACTTTCAAGGAACAAAAAAAATGAAAAACTATTATATTTTTGACACGTTCAATCATTCATTTTGTTTTTGACACTTTCAATCTCGTTCATTATAATCTTGCCATGTTTATGGATTTTTATGAATTTTTGCATGAATAATAATACCCTGGATTAAAGATATTTTGACTTGCAACTGTGAGTTACATTCAAAATATCACATGACCTTTAGACATCCTGGTTATTCATTGCGTTGCACATTGTGTTATGGGAAAAGTGGGTGGGGCATTTATTAGAGAGAGAGTGGGTCAGTGGGTGTTCATTAGGATAAATATGGTATATGGCAATGTTACTAGATACAGATGAATAGTCACAAATTTTGACCTTTGCTATGGACTGGTGTCATTGCTTTGAGATTTCATTTCTTATTATATATACCATGCTGACCTTGACCTTGATTTTTACTCATACTTTATGCAAGACCTGTATCTGTGACTTGACGTGAACCTGTATCTTCAAATGCCCAGGGTTTTGTGAAGAAAAAAAGTCATTTCCTGTATAAAAGAAGTCTCAGGTATTATATGAAATGGGACTCAGACCCCGGAGCCACTCCCATGTTAGGTAAATGCTTTAATCACTGCACCACTGTGTGGAGTTAACATGTATATAACAAAGCAAAGGATGAAATATACACATAGGTGAAAAAAGGCCGATGGAAATTTTATATCATGTATAAAAAAAAAATTATAAATTTAACTTTTTTTTTCTTTCTCATTTTGACTTCCCCACTAGGACCTAAGTCAATTTTGTGAGAATGTTTATCAGTTTATTTGTGGAAGCACAGTGGTCTTGTCCCCAGGTGCATTGTAACCGGGTTCTAATACCTCCACCATTGAAAACTATCCGCCACCATATTACTGAAGAATTTTTTAGTGTGGTGTAAAAACATCATTTAAACAGACAAAACAAATTAAAATAATTTTGGCCTTTGTAGACAGGTGTCCTTTTATGGAGGTGATAGTATTAAGACATATATAACTATATATGTATCTAGCAAAATACATGTGTGGTCCATAATTAAGTGATGTCTGTTAAGTGGAGACAGACGGAAGGCTCATGGTACATCAGAATTCTTCTTTTTTTCTATACATCAATTACATGGCTCTGGTATAAACCATAATGATTTTCGTATGTAAAACATTGAAAGTAAATATTACCCCTTCAGCCACCCAGAACACATTGAATTCGACTGAGTGGATCAAATGATATCGTCATCTTCTATGTTTATTACCCCTATCTCGCTCTTGTGTCAACAATACTGAATCGGGACCTCCAGCCATACGGAGGCCGTTAAAGAATTCACGAAATGTTGTGATATTATATACCAAATTCAAACGACTTTACCTGTGGGTGGGTGTTCGTAAATAAAGTGAATTACAACCTGGCCAGGTGTGGATTAAGGAACCTACCTGTTGAAACTGCAAGTAGCAAGAACAAAAAACATCAGAAAGTGAGTTGAGATTTTATTTTTATATTTTTATTTTTATTATTTTGATCTAGTTTTTGGTTTAATAAAGTCATTGTAATTTATCTTTTCCTCTACAAGAAAAAAACGATAAAAAAAACAAAAAAAACCAAAAAAAAAAAAATCACCAAAACCAAAACTTCTAAATGTAAGAATTATACATTTACCTGTGTCATGGTTACTTTGTTTAAAACATATTGAAGTTGAACTGACTCGAATATTGATGAGGAGTAGTAAGAATTTCATTCTTGAATTCCTGCATTAGACAATTAGCCTCACCTTATTACAGGTAAATTTGCTGGATTTGTTACAGGTGCCCTTGTGTGTTATTACAGGTAAAAATCTAGCTTCATATGATTATGAGCGTACAATTTAATCAGTGATTTTCTGTCTGATGCTATGACAGGTGATCTTCAGGTGATCTTCAGGTGATGATGTAATATGATCATCACAGGTGATGTTGTGCTTAGCACATGTGATTAAATAGGTGATGTTGGTATGCTTTTTACAGGTGATATTACAGGTGATATCATTCTATGTTCATCACAGATTATCTTACAGGTGATGTTATTCTTAGTACCTGTGATTTTACAGGTAATCTTGTTATATGCATATCAGAGGTGAATTTACAGGTGATTTTGTTTAATGCTCATCAAAGGTGATCTTACAGGTGATCTTGTTATATGCCATAGGTGATATTACAGGTGATATCATTATATGCTCATCACAGGTTATCTTACAGGTGGTGTTATGCATAGCACCTGTAATACAGGTGATTTTGTCACATGCTCATCAGAGGTGATATTACAGGAGATTTGTTGTATTCTCATCAGAGGTGATATTACATAGATTTTGGTCAGTGCTCATTACAGGTGATTTTACAGGTGATGTTGCTATAACCTCATCACAGGTGATCTTACAGGTGACATTATGCCCATACAGGTGATCTTTTTGGATTTCATGTAATTTTGGCAGATCTTCACACAGTATCCCATTTCCTGTCCCTTACAGGTGAAAGCTTATTTCAATTTTCATTTCATCTTATGAGCAATATTGCAACCTGTGAAGTTTAAAACAGGTAATTTTGTAGATTTTGTAGGTGATATATTTTGCACCATTTTTTTACCTGTGATATCACTATGGCTTGTACAACAATTAATCTTGTATAATCTGTCAAAGGCGATTTTATTGACACTGGTAAAAAAAGAAATAAAAAAAAAACCACATGGATTACTTTCGTCCTTTTCTCTTGGGAAAATTCAATAATTTTACGACAACTTCATGTTTGCTGAATCACCTAAAAAGAAACATGAATTTCGTTTTATATAGGAGTATTATCGCAAACTGCAAGAATAAGATATTTACTTAATAAAAATGAAAAACAATAACAAAAAACTCATAAACCTATGTTTGACCTTGATTTCAAAACATGGCTGGAACAAATATTTATCATTAAAAGGTGCAAAGCTTAAATAAAGTGAAAATAGCCAAGAGCCAAAGAGATATACGAGATTTTAATAGACACGCAATTGTTCGTATACTATATAAGGGTATGTAACTTTCTAAAGAGTTTAATGTAATGTTACAGTGCATATTACGGATAAACATTCGTCTTATTTGGTTTTCGGATAAAGATCCTAATAATCGGACATAGAGACATTGGGATAGAGACAAGTTGTTATTTTCAGGTCATTACCGGGGCATAGTTTTCAGCTAACTCATTCCAGCATGAAATGTATCGGACATTTAAAGAAGCGGTCTGCACATTTTAAGCACCTGAATCGACCATTTTTTTTATTGGTTACTTTAGGTATTACTTTAATTGCTATCAGATATAATCCGTGTCAGAAAATCTCTGTAATCTTTTTAGACACATGATTTAAAATGACAATGATGATGTCAACTGTTTCGTTTGATATTTTTAAAAGTTCCATAAGTTTCTTTTTTTTTTTTTTTTTTTTTTTGGCAAAGATGAAAATAGTATGATGTTAGTCAGTTGTTGTATAAACTCCTGAAAAACAATGGACTCTTCTGTAAATCAAAGATTTAGACTAGTTCAAATGTGTCTTTAGGGGTTAATGGGTTAATTAAAAGTGGAATCAAAAGTTGTTTAGTTTTATGCAGAATTTGCAACTCTATCTTTAAAATCTTTAGATATTTCGGCAAAGTTTTTTTGTTTTTACTTGTGACTATGTCTCTAGTGTATATTGAAATGTACGACTTGTTAAGAACTTGGAATTAAAAACTTCTTTTGTCACGTAGAGCTAAGGACGTCAATCCCTAATGTTAAAAGGAAAATTTTCATATCATTTTTTTTTAAAAGATAAAAAAAAAACAAAAAAAAACACCAACATATAGTTTTTGGTGACTCAGTCGAGAGAGCATTGGTCTTTCAAGCAAAAGATTTAGTGTTTGAATCTAAGTCAGGTCATGTTTTAGCCATCAATACAGATACATTTTTGGTGACCTCCTCTGCCATATAATTGGTATCAAACATAAAAAGTCGCGTGTCTATTGAGTGACACTTGTATACAATGTCACATTTCAGAGTAGGCATGACAAATTTTAGAACTATTAAAAACATTCACATATTTAACCCATTCATCCCTAAAGACCTATTTGGACCAGTCTAAGTCAGTGATTTACAGAAGAGTCCATTGTTTTTCAGGGGTTTCAGAGTTAAGTAAGCATCAGTTTAAATTTGTGGCACTTCAGCTGTAGCTGGGGATGTCACTGTATAATATAAATACTTCTAGATAATGCAGAATAACACCAAATCAAAGCACCACTTGACTGATACACAGTGGTGCCGTTGGTCGGGAGGTCTCTTAAGGGAGGGTCAGGAGGTCTCTAAAGGGAGGGTCAGGACTTATTCAATATTTTTAAGAAATTTTCAGGAGAACCTAAACTGTACACCTGGAAATTTTTGCCCTCATTTAATTTTTTGTCTTTTTCGCCCTTAGATGAGAGGGCAAATTTGAAATGAAGGCAAAAAATTTCAAGCCAAATTGAAGCACAGACATATAAGACATCCATGAGACAGTGGTCATTTAGGGCGAATTTAAGGCGGGGTAATTGTAAAACTGTAAAAGGGCAAAAATTTTAAGGGATACAATATTTACAGTCTTAGATAGGAGATGGTCTCCCTACGTGACTATATACATGTATATATCACCATGTCTGGTAATAAGATGCATCTGGTAATTAGATGCACCTAATAATGGGGAATAAACCACAGGTGCCTAACTCAATTCTATAAAAATTTTCTATATGCTAAGGAAAAAAAATTGAACACACTTATCAGGTTCGTATTTATTGTTTTGGATCAACTTTAGATGACAAGTAAGTTAAGTTTCCCCCCGACACCAGTATCTAGGATGTATATACGGTACATGTATATATATATATATATTAACTTCAGCTGAAATAGTATATGGGCCATGTTTTGTATGCCATTTTGATATGACAAGTTAATTTTTCCACGCATCACAAAATTTACCTGCAGACGACAATGTTATGGTGACCTTCCTTAAAATTTCATTCATTTTTTTTTCATCTTTAAGTATAAAGTGAGTAATAAAACAGCATCTGTCGTAGGAAGTTGTCATATTTTTAAATTTTCGTTACTGCGTTTCTCGTGTAAGGGATAGAACAGTATGTTTACCTGTGAAATGTCTGTTTCATTGTTTATTCTTTTTCTTGATCAGGTGTAAATTTTATGAAATGTTTTAAAGTATTTAATGTTTTTCTTTGCTGATCAGTAAAGACTGCTTTATGTGGGTATAATTCCCTATGTATCATAAAAATGACTCTTTATTGCCTGGCTATCAAACATCATCTAAGAATTGTTTATTTTGAAATAGATTATAAATGTACTGGTCCAAGATCCAGTTAAATGATGCGATTGTGCACTAGAAAATGGAAAAATAGGAAAATTCAGCTATAAAAGTTTTATTCCTGAATTTTATATGTTTTTGGTACACATATACATAAAATTTTTTTAATGTATATAACCAATTTCTGAGTAAAAGTTATTGGAGCGGAATTTTTACTGCAGAATCAACATGCTGTGAAGGGTCGGTACACATGTCCTTGCAGATAATGCGTATCTTCAAATACATTTCAAGTTATCTATTTTGCTTTCAAGTTGTTTTTAAGTTCTAATTTCATTTTATTTTTGTTTTACATTTTGTTAAAAAATTTTCAATTAAATCGAGATGTCACTGGCTTTAGGTGAAATGCCACAAATTTTGATGAGAGCTCTGAAGTGATGTCAGTGTATTGAGGACTGTTTTCACTGGCTTTAGGTGAAATGCCACAACTTTTGACGAGAGCTCTGAAGTGATGTCAGTGTATTGAGGACTGTTTTACGTGACACTCCCATTGTGATGTCAGTGTATTGAGGACTGTTTTACGTGACACTCCCATTGTGATGTCAGTGTATTGAGGACTGTTTTACGTGACACTCCCATTGTGATGTCAGTGTATTGAGGACTGTTTTACGTGACACTCCCATTGTGATGTCAGTGTATTGAGGACTGTTTTACGTGACACTCCCATTGTGATGTCAGTGTATTGAGGACTGTTTTACGTGACACTCCCATTGTGATGTCAGTGTATTGAGGACTGTTTTACGCGACACTCCCATTGTGATGTCAGTGTATTGAGGACTGTTTTACGTGACACTCCCATTGTGATGTCAGTGTATTGAGGACTGTTTTACGCGACACTCCCATTGTGATGTCAGTTACAGGTCTCATCTGAAAGACAAGTGCTTTCACGTCTTATGCTAAGCACCTGGTTTTAACCCATTAACCCCTTAAAAACAATGGACTTTTCAGTAAACTGATGACTTAGACTAGTCCAAATGTGTGTGTATAGGGGTGAATGAGTTACATGTGTTTATAGTCCAATCCATATAGTATAATTTGATGGGGCAGATTCTGGTGAACCCTTTCTTGACCTGGTCGAGTTTAAATTTCAGGTAATGCAGCAAAACGAGGCTGATATAACAATAGCAAGAGTTATCGGTTTTGGAATAAAAATCATTTCCTTTGAAGTCTGTTGTAGAGTTGTCCAGATGATAATCAAAAGGTTACTTTGTCTCGCTAAGTTATGTGAATCGGACATTTGACATCCGTACCATTAAACCTGAGAATTTTGCAATAGATTTATTCCGCTTTTAATTCTAAAGCTAATTAGATTTCAGAAATATCGGAAGTTGAGCGGAATTCTCTGACTTGAGTAATCCTTAAAATTCATGGTGTCTGGTTCTGAATTCTAACCTTTGACCTTTTGTATGCAAGTCCAATGCTCAACAACAGAACAAATTTTGTGGTGATTTGATAATTTCAGCCTGCCAAATGACAGTTGATTATTATAGTGACAGCCTTCCATATGACAGTTGATTATTATAGTGACAGCCTTCCATGACAGTTGATTATTAAAGTAACAGCATTCCATATGACAGTTGATTATTATAGTGAAAGCCTCCAATATGACAGTTGATTATTATAGTGACAGCCTTCCATATGACAGTTGATTATTACAGTGACTACTCAAAATGACAGTTGATTATTATTTTGACAGCCTTCCATATGACAGTTGATTATTATAGTGACAGCCTTCCACATGACAGTTGATTATTTAGTGATAGCCTTCCTGATGACAGTTGACTCAAAATGACAGTTGATTATCATAGTTAGCCTTCCATGACATTCAAAATTAGTTGATTATCATAGTGACAGCCTTTTAAATGATAGCTGATTATCATAGTGACAGCATTCCATATGACAGTTGATTATTATTTTGACAGCCTTCCATATGACAGTTGACAGCCATCTTCAAATGACGGTTGATTTACAGTTACTAGTGACAGTGACAGCCGTCCAAATGACAGTTGATTATTATAGTCAACTGTTGAGTATGTAATTATGTTGTATTAAGCTGAAAAAGTTAGATCCACCAATTGGTGCTTCATTTTCAATACTTAGTTTTAGATTTGACACAAGTATTAATCTGCAATGCCAGTAATAGTCAAGTAGATGAAAGCCGATATTGACAACAGTAGGTGTTCTGTGGCAGTACAAGTTAGTACTGTGTAACCGGTCCCGAGAAGCCACCCAGCTGCCACTAAAATGTGGTCTCTCAAGACAGGTGGTTTCTCAAAATAAGTTTTGTTTTAGAGGATTATTTTACCAAGTGGTTTTCAGAATGTGGTCTCAAAAGACAGGTGGTCTTTCACAAGACGGTCTTTCAAGACACGTTCCACTGTATATCTGTAATTGTTTTTCTAACTGAGAATTGCATTTGACAGTATGCTAACATATATATATATACATCTAGACATCAGTAAATACTGAGCCCACAGTGAAATGAACATAACATGTCAATTTCATTGTTAACAGCTGTGTAATTGTCATTTGTGACAACAGTAAGTCTAGATTGGCAGTAAAAGTCAGTACAGTGTTAGTTAATATATTCTAAATAAGTTGTGAATGTGACAAAAATGCTTACACACATGTACAAGTGTACATGAATAGTCAATTTCACTGTACACAATGAGCCGACATGAAAATATGGTATTCAACATCTATGCGTCGGTCGGTAAAACAGAGTCAATTTTGACAACAGTTAGTCCGCAGTGACAGTAAAAGTTACATGTAGTTGAGTTAATGGGTCATACCTACGACATATCAGCTCTGTCATAATAGCTTTTTTAAACTGATGACACGGTTTTGTTCGGATTTAAATCTTCACACTCGGCACTTGGTATTACAGTCGATCTGTTTGGTAAATTGATAATGAAATAGATCACCTTGGGTGATAATTATATGGATAAGACAATGAGTGGCGTTAATCAACAATTTATCTCCGTTTGTCGCCTGGAATTAAAATCTATTAAAGGTGAGCATATATTCCTTAGTAGATCATGAACAGGTGTAAACTTTAATTAAGACAGGTATGATGCATCTTGTATAAATCTCAGGTGTATAGGTAACCTATATATAAATATATATAAATGTATTTATCCATTTAATTTTAAATATTAACAGTAATTTTAAAATTCTAAAAATAAAAATTTAAAGAGGATGTTAAATCGTTTTATATGTGTATGTCTATTTTCAATATCATTATATGGTATGAAAATAAGGTTTTTCAATTTTTTTTTTTCTATCGGCAATAATTTTTTGTTAAGAGTAATTCATTCTTGGAATTCATGTTTTTAAACAATTAAAATTGATTAATTTTTGTACATAAAAAAATTGATTAATTCAGGACTTTATTAAGGTGAAGGATATTTTTCACACATACAAATTTACGAAGTTGATTAGAATCTGTTATTTCCATAACATCGCTAATGTTTTTCCATTTTGATTTCCAGTAATTTTGACTTTTAACCAAATGCTTGTATATGAATACATTTTAATTATAGTTCATTTCTCTCTTGTTTAAGACCAGGATATTTAGGATTATATAAAATATTTACCTTAAACACACCTAATTTATGCATACCATTATGATGTCCATACCCACATATCTAAAATGCAGAGCTGTCAGACATCTCAATTTTGATGTAATCTTTGAGAGATTCTGGGTTTGATTCCTAGTACTGGATCATGCCAAAGGCTTTAGAGATTGGCAATGACTTTTCTTTCACTATGAGCTCAGCATACAACATGAAAGTTACATGTCTTTCGGATGAGACTTAGATACCCAGATATCCACTGATACCCCTTATATTCCCTGATATCCCTTATATCCCCAGATATCCCTGATATCCCTTATATTCCACATATCCCTGATACCCTTATATCCCTTGATATCCCTTATATTACTGATACCCTTATATCCTCTGGTACCCCTTTTATTCCCTGATAACCCTTATATTCCCTGATACCCCATACATCCCTTATACCCTTATATTGACTGATATCCCTTATATCCTCTGGTACCCCTTTTATTCCCCGATAACCCTTATATTCCCTGATATCCCACATATCCTTTATACCCTTATATTACCTGATACCCTTATGTCCCCTGACACGTACCCCCTTATTTATATATATCCCACACATCCCTATATTCTATATATCTGCTCCCTGGGAGAGCATTTTCATTTATGTTTACTTACAATTGACCTATATTTTATGCATGATATTTTTGATTGGTAAGCTATGCAGAATAAAAAGAGATCTTTTAATGTTTGCATGGTCATGCTTCAGTTGCTCATGTCTTGTCAAGCTTTTGAAGCTGTGTATATATATTGAAATATTGAATCCAGAAGCTACAGAATGCATGTGTATAGAATATGTAATCAGAGGCATCCATAAAAAGCTGTGTGGGACATGTGCCTCCTCAACTGGCAATTATGGCTACATAAAAAAAAAGTCTAGAATTTATTCAACGAGTTTTACATGCGTCAGATTTACATGTATATTGGACTTTGTTGGTCTTCATTTTGAGATTCTTGTTACATGTTAATCACTTTCTTTTGTCATTGATATTAAATAATTCACCCCTAAAGACACATTTGGACTGGTCTAAGTTATTGATTTATAGAAGAATCCATTGTTTTTCAGGGGTTGATGAGTTCATGTACATGTATGATAACTTGGTGTCTCATTATTTCTCGGTGAGAATACCATATATAAATTCTACTCTCGTGTTACTATAGTAGAATTACAGTGGAACCTGTCTTGAGAGAACCACTCTTTTATAAAAGACCACCTGTCTTCTGAGGACACATTCTGAAAAACCACTTGATTGAATCATCCTTTAGAAAAAAAAACTCTTTTGAAAGACCACCTGCCCCCCCCCCTCCTCCTATGTTATTTCTAATACTAATCCCTGTGTGTGTTTGTGTTTGTGTGTGTGTTAGAGAGATGGAGATAGAGAGATCGAGAGTCAGATAGACAGAGATAGAGGAGAGACAGGGAGGGAGGGAGAGAGTCAGACAGAGATAGAGAGACAGAGAGACCAATTAAGATATAGGAGAGACAGACAGTTAGAAAGAGAGAGAGAGAGAGGGGGGAGGTCTGGCAGGAAGGAAAGAGTAAAGTAGGATTATTGATGTAATAGAATATTTTCCACTTCAGTTTTTATGATATATTTGAAGAACCAGAATTTGTTAACACTGTATTCATGCACAGCTGATGCATATATAACTTATCCAGAACTGTAAATAATAGTTTGTCACAATATGCTACACAGCAACTCAAATGTTCCCGTAATGTACATCTCAATGTAATCAATTTCACTGTATAGAAAAGCTTAGGGTTGAAATAAGAAAATGTTTAAATCGTCATGTACCATGTACGTATTGTTAGAGTGTATCTTTACACAGAAGATAGCTTCTTTTCAATAAACCTCCATATATATATATATATATATATATATATATATATATATATATATATATATATATATATATATATATATATATATATAAATGATATATTTCAATTGATCATCTTGAGTAGAGAATGTATTGATCTAAGTCTGTCTTTTTACTATTGTTCATTGCGGTATCTACATGCATTTCAAATATTTACCTATATTTATGAAAAAAAGTTGTGTAAATATTGACGGTGGCGCAGTTTTCAATAGTTTAAAGATCTATGTACACCAGACACTGTTTAGAACCGCATGTTTTTCTGTCAACTTTTAGAATTTAATGAAATAATTAATGATTATAACTAGAATTATCAAAGTTTTAGATTCAAAAGACATTTCTCAAAGACGGGAGTTGAGACCCTAGCTCTATTTTATGTGGTGTAACAGCTTTAGCAGTCTTAGACAGAACAGAAGGTCAATGAGACCTTGCGTGAGGGTCATGACCTCATTGACATTGGACACAGAAAAGGATGTTGATATTTGACTCATTTCAGCTAGTATATATATATATATATGTAAATATCACTGTCAGTGTTTGTTTAACTGGCCATTGGTGTCTGTGTTTCTGTCACTTTGTCAGTGTTTGTTGGTCTGTCACCCTCTCAGTGTTGACAGTTAAGTCCACCAATCCTGTGTTTATTGAAATATCAATGTCAGTATTTTTTGGTCTCAGTCCATCTTTGCCTATTAGGCTATCACACTGTCAACATCTCTTGGTCTCACCACCTGTGTCACACTATCAGCATCCCTTTGACTGTCACTGTCAGCATCTCTAACTGTCACTGTCAATATCTCTTGGTCTCACCACCTGTGTCACACTATCAGCATCCCTTTTGATGTCACTGTCCTCATTTCTGGCTGTCACTGTCAATATGTCTGGCTGTCATTGTCAACATCTCTTTGGCTGTCAAATTGTCAGCATCTCTGACTGTCACTGTCAGCATCTCTGGATGTCACTGTCAGCATCCCTGGCTTTCACTGTCAACATCTCTTTGGCTGTCAAATTGCCAGCATTTTTGACTGTCACTGTCAGCATATATTTTGCTGTCACTTAGCATTTCTGACTTGTCACTGTCAGCATTTCTTTGGCTATCATCGTTAGCATCTCTGGCTGTCACTGTCTGCATTTCTTTGACTGTCACTGTCAGCATCTTATGGACATTCACACTTTCAACATCCCTTGAGCTGTATCACTGTCATTGCCTCTTGGTGTAATGATACTTTACGGTCAGTGTGTGTTAATTACTATTTAATTGCATATGTTAAGGAAACAGGTGAGAACCATGTTCATTTCTGTACAAGAATAATTATTTCTAACAATCTTTTTTGTATGATAATGAACCAGAACTATCTATCGGTTAGCTGGTTAGCTGGTTCGAACATATAGAACTATCTATCGGTTAGCTGGTTAACTGGTTCGAACATATAGAACTATCTATCGGTTAGCTGGTTAACTGGTTCGAACATATAGATGACTGGTCAATACATGACTCGATCTTGTCTATTGATTATAATGATATCGTAAATCTGTAATGATCCAAGCTTGACTTTGTTGTAAATGGTCAGATTACCATACTTAAAATCAGTGACCACCTCATATCCATGAAGCTTTATGGGATAATGTCTCTGGGTAATGCAGCTAAACAAATTACTCCCCGATATTATCCTTTAATGATACCAAATCTCATTATGGTTTGGAATATTGTGTCGTTTGATTTCTTTTCATTGTAAATACCATAGAATTATTATTATATATCTCCAATGTATAGGTTATACATATATCCCCAATATTGTCCGACTCTAAAAGCCCAAAGGAAAATGTATTATAAAGGTTATGGTACAGGAATTAATCCAAGAACTGGTCAGGGTGCAAAAGTTGTGTTAAATAGTCATTTAATTACGAGAACATGAAGTGCAATTATGGTCTAATCCCCTCGAGACTTGTATCGGCTTGTACTAACCTAGATGGTTCGTTACATATATATATATACCTACATGAATGTAATCCTTAAAATGTTTACCTCTGTTGGATTGTGTATATATAAGCGTATTTAGTCTGATTGGTGGATTATATTTATAGAAAAACAGACAAAATAACTTGTAGTTCAGAAAGATTATAAATAATATTGTAGGAACAAACAAAACAAGTAATTTATTGTCCAGTTTGTACATGTAATCAAATATTTTGGTCATCTTCAGTGACCATTGTCTCATTAATACTTTCAAAACTACTGAGCTTAATAGAATGGTCTTGGACAATAAGAAAAGAGTATATCATTTAGATACTTACAGTAGGGGATGAAAGGGTTTAACTACAATAAAACCAAGTTTCCATATGAAATCATCTATCTGTTTCAAATGGACTCTTCTACATACTGACTTTATTTTCTCCTTAAACTTATGATCTTGGTATTAACCTTGTCACCCCTAAGTATCACATTGGTATGTTCTGTTCTATATACTTACACCAGTCTATTATGGTGTTTAGGGTTGACAAGGTTAACTTGATTAAGTGGAACATACTGTGTACCTGGACAATTTTCACACCTGTTTAGTTTTCAAGACTTTGAGGGCAAATTTTAAACAAAGGAACACATTTTAAGCTAAATAATTGTAGCACAGACATACATGCCATTCATCCCTGGGTTGATGGTGATTTAGGGCAAATTTAAGACAAATTAAATTTGTTTTATGTCGTAATGAGTGGGGTGCTATAAGAAAGTACCTTTCTGTTTATCTTTTTTTTTTGGAAGAAGTGAAAAATTGTTCCAGAGACCTGTAAAAACACACACAATAAAAAATTTAAAATTTTGTTTAATAAATGGACAAATCAAAATATCATATATTTTATTATTGAATGAATATACATGTATATTTCTCCTATTTTTTTTTAAAAAAAATCTTGTTCTGTTAAAATATAATAAAATTTTGAACCAGAGTTTTGTCCTTGAAATCTTAGAATTTAGCAGTAGTTATTGCAATCCATGATAAACAAATGTCAGTTTCTTGACAATAGAAATATGTTGGACATTTTGTTCCTGGACTTTTTATGACAGGTAATGTAGCTTTGACTTCCAACAGAGAGTTGAGTTAATACATAACAAACAATGGCGAATTAATCTTTGAGATAAGACAACTTTGTCCTGTAATTGCGGCTTTAAAATGTGACAGATTACAAAAGACAGGTGTTAAAAGTGGTTGTTAAAGCAATTAATATTCACGCCACCTCCTGGGCCCCAATAAAAAGGGAATGCTGGGAGCTTTGATTGTCTTTTAAATATTTTTTTTTTTTTTATTCATTTTCATTTAATTACCTTTTGTGTTTTATAAACATGCATAATCTCGTACATTGATTGATTTACCCAGTATACACCTGTGTTAGTGTCTGTTGTCTGTCGAATGTACATGTATCAGGACTAAAGTTAGACTTACAAAAAATCATACGAACATTTTTTTCTCTGACTAAATATCAGCTGATAAAAGAGTTTTATCGCTCGTAACATGCATTGATCAGTCAGAATGTGATACACATAATGAGAACATTCGTGTTTTTATGTGTATTCAATAATTTGATATAAATTGCAGAATTCAAATACTGTATGGGATATCTTGATGTTTGTTATGGTATAAACAAAATTACGATTTTTGATCTACCGTATACTGTTGACTCGTTGCTTTGAACTTATTCAAATTTGGTCAGTGTTTTTTTTTTTTTTTTTCATGGAAGAGGATTTTTGCGATTATTATGACATCTAGAATTATTGGATTTGTATTTGGCAGAAATGTAGCGTCTGTGGTCATATGTTTGTAAATGTTTCAAGGCGGGATTTGACGAAAAATTTATATTTCATTCGTTGGATTTATTATGTGCTTGGAGAAATATACGTCATCTGTTGGTTTATCTTCTGTAATGGTTTTGACTTTTTTCGCCCTTAATTTGTTAGGATATATGATTGAGTCGTGTGCCTGACAGTACCTTTAACATGTATATTAGTAAAATTTATACACGTCAATTTCAAAGTACATATGTCTTCTATTAGAAACCTGCACTGTTTATAAAAACACTGGTTGATACGACTTACGCTTTTCGCTACCGTTACCAATTACTTTACTACCTGCAAAATTAATTGCCAAGTTATCAACATTTAGCCTTCATCGCTGTGTCGGTTACGGAACCTATTGATTTGGGATTAAAGGGCATTTAATGGAGTTATATCCAATTATGAACATCTTTGTTATGGATAATTGGTACAAAACGGGGAAAATCGTAAGTTGTATTCAGGTGTGCATGTTTTCATTTTTTATGAAAGAAAATTAAAAATAGACACTGGACTAACAGGTGCCATCATTAGCGAGAAATTTACGTTGATTTACAGATTCTATCCTACGTGTCATGTTAGGTGTCGAAAAAGTGCATGAGGGTTTTAAACTTATTCTCTCATTTTCGTGATCCATAGAATTTTGAAATGTTTGTAGTTGATTGTAGACATTTTTGATAGATTATCAGTTGAACAATGACAAATGGAACATCCATGATTATAAGTTTTCCATGATTTATTTATCTGTGAGAAAAAAGAAAATAAAACAAAAAGGAATATTTTTTTCGAATGTGATGATGAAGAAAATGCTGGTGTTTTATATTCGGTTCTCCGTTTTTGCCATGTTTCCTGGATTAAGGTGATTAACAATAGAACTTGTGTGCTTTATTCAATATCGGCTTAAAAGAAATATTCTCAGCAGTTTCAAACATCTATGAACTACCGATATGTGCTTTTTATGACTTAATTTTGTCCCATTGACATTTAGATATAAACGTGATAATAAGCATTAGGATGTTATTGCCATGAAAATGTCAAAACAAGTTCTTTAAATCAAAAAGAAAAGAAAGAATATTACATTTTTATGTTTTGTTAATATTACGTCATAAAATTACGATATAAAAGATTTAAAAATAAAATCCACAGGAAGGAAAAAAACAACAGACGCACCGATGTTACCTTATTACACGATCTTATATCCTTTATTATCAGAATTTGTGTCGATAATTACCTGTGCTTTCCCAAGGTATTGCGGACTGGTGTGTTATTGATAAATGTATGATTAATTGATTTTATGTACGGATTGGTTGGATGTGGTAAAAAAAGTAAGAAAAGACCAACACGATGGCTGTATAAAATCAGAAGAATCGGAAGAAGACATTTTAGTGTTTATTTAATTCTTATGTGACATAATACATTTCACAGGAAATCAAAATGATGGAAAATATGTATTATTTCCGGAAATGCCTAGGTAACGTTTTGCTTCTTTCTTGTTTCATTATTTATATGTATTTCTGTTTGTTTATATTGATCCTATAGAATTTGGCAATTTTAAAAGTAAGACTACATACAGACTTTGGTTTTTGTTTAGATAGATATTTCTGGAGGGGTGGATCTTTGTGTGTGTGTGTGTGTCATCACACATGTACGGGCAAACTTGTTTATAAAGGTCACTAATAGACAGGTGACCTTTATAAAGAGGTTTATTCATTATAAAAAATTTAACAAAGATTATGTTTGAATGGCATCTATAGGCAGGTGCCCTTTATACAGAGATGACCTTTAATGCAAGTTGTACTGTATTTATATGAAGAGTGAGAACATGAGATGACGGACAGATTTTGATACAGAGCTGGACTGTCAGATCAAGACAGTATAAGTTTTGTATGATTATATGACTTTTGTTTCTGTAACCACGTAATAAAGACCGAAACCATGTCCAGACAATTTGAAAAAAAAAAAAAAAATTACTGGTCAGTCTGGACAGTGAATAAAGGAATTTCACTGGTCAAAAAAAAAATTTTTACTGGTCTGTATATATACACAATTGAAAATAAATGGAAAATTACTGGTCATTTGGACCAGTTATCAGATAGATTTCACTGGACTTTTGTAAAATTTACCAGTTTTTCTGGTAAGACCGGTGAATTTCAAAAACTCATGGAGTCAGTCTGTGTTAGACTCTATCAGTCCTCTTGGTAAACTTATTGTATTTTGCCTCAATAGTCTTACTTTCAGAAAGTGCGTTATAGTTGGAGGATGCTAGTTCGGATCAGGTGTAGGTAGGTCGTCACTGGGAACACACTTCTACCTTACCTGATCTCGCCTGGTGTTATATATGTGATGTGGTCTATGTGGGTCAATCTGTACTCCATACTTTATACTTTGGTTTCTGAGATTTTTATATTTAAACAATAAAACTGGAAAAGTTCTAACAACCTACATACACCTGATCAGAACAAGGCATATATGATGAAGGGTGTTCATTTCAGAAATTAACAATTACACTCTTTGAAGTCATCGTTTTTTATAAATGAATGGTTTTTTTTGTCTTATGAATTTTCAACTTATCCCAATGGACAAGTGCTAACTTTCATTAGTCCAACTGCAAAATGGACTGGACAACTGGACATGTGAATCGTCCAGCCGTTATGTAGATTATTTTAATTTATTTAGTTATATTTGTGTTCCCTTTTTTTAAAGACGTAAAGTAAAATATTGTACCCAACGCTGCAAATGGTAATAGATTCAATATTAACTCATGATATATAGATATCGGGGCCATAAATCATTCATTTTCATTTTGACAGCTTAATGTATGATAATAACTTGTCAACCCCTGAAGTCACATTTAGACTCACCTGCATCAGTAACTTACAAAGTCTGTTGTCAAAATTTAGGGGTAAACAAGTTAACATTGAATGTAAAATCATTTTGAAATTTGGATTCTAGATTATACACCCCTGAATTGTGACAGTGGACTTTATCATTCTTTGAAATGGATGAGTCCAAATATGGCTACAGGGGTCAGTGAGCTAATGCAGTTATTCAGACTCGACAGTGGTCAGTCAGTCGCCCAATGAGTTTGTCAAGTACAGTGAAACCTGTCTTGAGAGACCACCCCATCTGCCACCAAAATGTGGTCTCTCAAGACAGGTGGTTTCTCAAAAGAGGTTTTATTTAAAGGATTATTTAACCAAGTTGTTCTCAGAATGTGGTCTCAAAAGACAGGTGGTCTTTCTTGACAGTTGTTTCTCGAGACAGGTCTCACTGTATTCTGGTGGAGCGAATGTTTCTCCATCTAACACCAGTAGGATCACTATTTAATTACCTGACAATAGATCTATTAACTCAAAATATATATTGGGGACCAGGAGTTTGTTTTATAATTCTGTTTATTTCAAAGATGCTTGGATACAAGTTATGTAACGAGATAAACATGCACGCATTATTATTATTTAAGTTTTGTAAAAAATATTGTGGGGCTGAAGTATTTTAAAACTTTAATTTCACCAAAAGAATTATCTTCATTGCCCTATATTTATGTCATAGTAGCTGTCAAAATCGTAACAATAGTGTTTAAGCCATAATAATCAAGATTTGATCGCATATCTGGTTTCATTATATGTCACGGAGGTTCGTACATCATTTCATATTTCTCACAAAATTTGCATAGTATCGTATTTTTCAATGTATCTTAATCATAAAATCTGTTTATAAAGGCAACATGAAATACACACCTTTAGTCTCACAGCAATTTGTTACGAGAACTATCGTTGTTTATCATTAAACGGTGTATCGGTTTTCTCTTTGCACTTCGAGTTTATTTGTTATAATTTTTTTTTCTTCGTTTTTTAAGTAAGACTTTTGATACGACACTCGATATGCTGCGCTATAAGTTTACGAAGTTTTTAGAATATTACGCTTTGACCTCAGTGTAATTATCACGCTACTGACGTGTGGTGTCTGGTATGGGATCAGGTGATTAAGTACAGTAAAATCTCTCTTGAGAGACTGCCACTGAGATGTGGTCGCTCAAGACAGGTGATTCCCTAAAAGGGTTATTATCTAAAGGATTATTTAAATTAGTGGTTTTAAGAATGTGGTCTCACAAAACAGGTGGTTTCTCATGAGAGTGGTCTCACAAAACAGGTGGTCTCTCACAAGAGTGGTCTCAAAACAGGTGATCTGTCATGAGTGGTCTCTCAAAACAGGTGGTCTCTCACAAGAGTGGTGTCAAAACAGGTGATCTGTCATGAGAGTGGTCTCACAAAACAGGTGGTCTTTCACAAGAGTGGTCTCAAAACAGGTGATCTGTCACGAGAGTGGTCTCACAAAACAGGTGGTTTCTCAAGACAGTTTATACTGTATTGCAAGATAACTATATTGTCTGATGAAAATATATTTAAAAAAGTAAGATACCCGTGTTTTTTAACTCATCAACCTTTGAAAACAATGGACTTTTCTGTAAATCAATGATTTAGGTCAGTCCCAATATGTCATTAGGGGTAAATGAGTTAAATACAGGTACAGTGGAACCACACAATGTACACCACCTTAATGACACTCAATGTGGCGTGATTAGCAAGGTGGTCTCTAAAATGAGGGTCAGGACTCATTTAATATTTATTTAAAAAGACATCAACATTTAATATTTAAGGTCGTAAATGAGAGGTGGTCTTGAAGTGCGGCTCTACCGTATACACATGAATAAAAAAGTAAATTTCATACCTGGATGTGAAGAAATTTATTATTTGCAGAAGTACAGTGAATCTTGTATATAACGACCTCCTTAGGGACACGGGAAAATTGGTCTTTATTGGGAGGTGGTCTTTATATAGAGGTTGATTTGTACACAAACGTGCCACAAATTTATATCTCTACTATGGACTCCTGCCGAAGTGGCTCAAGTGACCCAATGCAATCAGTAGCCATCAATTAATGTGTGTCATTTTCGTGTTCATAAACTTTTGAACATTTAAAATTCTCCCGGGAAAACCACTAATCCAATACTCATAAAAATACATGTATCAGACATTTTGAAATAAAAAGAAATTACTGGTGAATAAAGGAATTTCATTGGTCAAAGAAAATTTTTTACTGGTCTGTATATATACACAATTGAAATGAAATGGAAAATAACTGGTCATTTGGACCAGTTATCGGATAGATTTCACTGGACTTTTGTAAAAATTTTCAGTTTTTCTGGTAAGATAGATGAATTTCAAAAACTCTGTGTAAGTGTGTAACATCAAAACAAAATGGTTATTAAAATTGAGTATTTCATGCTACCATCTAATCCCCACAACCACCCACGCAATTCTTGGCTTCTGCAGCGGGGATGATGGACTCCGGAGACCAACATAGGCCTCATATTGTCATGATAAGTTTTTGCTCTGTTTCTCTGCACCATTGTCTTTTAGGTGTTATGTAGCCTAAAACTTAATTTTTGTTATCTATTTTATTTGTAGAAAGAGAAAGTGGCAGAGATGCAGGCCTTGTTAATGGACGTGCAATAATTCGCAGTCAGAGTTTTGCAACTCCAAATTACTCACCAAAACAAAATGGCGAGATTGTAAGAGAAAGTGGTGACAGACCTGTCATTGGTCGCAGAAGTAGTTTACATGATATCAGAACACGGGATAATATTTTAGAGGATAAAAGTGAAAACTTTTCTACAGGAAGTACAGTGAATAATTCTCGAAAAGGATCTTGTGAGATCGGCCAAAATGGTTATTTTAATAATAGGACAAATGGCTCGGTTGATAGTGTAGATTCTTTTGCAACAAAGGAAGTATTACATAAGAACTCTTTTTCTAAGAAGGAAGAAAAAGGTACAAAAGTAGAAAATATACAAACTACAAACAATTCTGATGTTTCTGTGCTAGACAAAAAACCTCCGTCAATTCCAGGCGAACAAAGGAGGTCATCGAAAACAGAAATATCAGACAATTCATCGTCCTCAAAATCATCCGTTAATCACGTCACTAGCTCCTCAATATCCTCAAAATCTCATCCATTTCTTTCATCCAAATCCACGGGAGATTTATTTCACAGGAATAACAAGCAATCTAACAACTCATTGGCGGCTCCCTCGGGAAGGAGCCACAGTGTGGTAGCTGCTCATTTTGATAAGACTGTCGAAAATGACAGAGATAACAATACTCACAAACAGTGGTTAGAAGGTAAAAAGCGATCTTCATCTGTTCCAAATATAGATAGGGAGAAGTTATTATCTACACTAGATATGGAAGCTGCGTTTTCTGAACTGCTTAGTGCTGTGGACGAGTCTGGTGATCGGCAATCGGATAATGACTTGATTGAGGATGATACGATAACGGAAGATTCAGAAGAAAATACAAGTGGTTTAGCCTCTAGTTCAATAGGTCAGAGGCCAACAGAACAGGCATCTACATTGGATAATTCAGGGGTATGTATATTATTACTATTTTATTATTTTATCATAAATTCTAAATTTGATTGGCCACGTCGATTAACCATATGCTGTAGCAGTTGTTAGCAGTACTGTATACCTGAAACTTTTTGGCCCTGGATATTTTCGGTCTCTTACGACAGAAAACATTCACTCCATCTTAAATTCACCCTAAATCACCACATTAATCTCATGGATGGTATGCCTATCTGTGCTTCAGTGATTTTAGCTTGAAAATTTCACATTCATTTTAAATTCGTCCTTCTCATCTAAGGGTGAAAATGGCGAAAATTTTATAGCATCGAAAATTTATAGGTATACAGTAGTCATTTGTCATTTTGACATAAATACATAAATATATATACTAAGATGTCTAATGTAATTATTAAGGTTTGGCAGTGAGCAATCATTCGCTCAACGACTAGTTTGTCAAATTATTATGTCTTACATTTCTTAAGGAACGTGTGATGTACAAACGAAAAAAAAAAAAAGCTTTAATCATTGACATCTGTACATACATGTAATTGAAAAAATTCTTGATAGGGCTTTAAACAGAAACAAAATAAAATGAAAAATACTTTTTTTATGATACACAGTTTTAAATATTAAACAAAATAATTACTATTGTCTCGTGGGGTTGTGTTTAATAGCCATGACAAACTTAAGTACCGTAATTAAATACCGAGATAATTAATGTTTTTAAAAGCCAGATACATTTAGCTGAAAAACAGCAGTCTTGTGTCGGCAATTTATCGTTTACTGTTGACCGAGTCGTGATAGAGAAAAATGTACCACTGGTAAACTTCCAGACATTATTGTTGTAACGTGACATAACTCATTTAACGAAACTCACCTGGACGGCAAACTTGATCCTGACGTTGGGGGCAGTAATCTTAATCTTAAATGTACATATCTATACCACAGGCACTTATTTCTATCAATGGAGGAGGGGGGGGGGGGGGGGGGGGGGGGGGGGGTTGGGTGTGAGAATTACGTAGAAGTTGTTGTGGCCCATTTAGGTGATGTTTAAGTTTTGTCAGCAGTATACATCCATATATTTTCTTTCCAGTGCATTAATTTTATTAAAAATACCGTGTCAGGTGGAAAGAATTGTTCAATGCCTTCGTCGCTTGCAATACATAAAAAAGTCAAATATATCAACATTATGTGAGACAGAAATTTACATCTTCACTGCCCGATCTGTCACATACATACAAGACGTTTTAGGGTAAAATTGAATCAACATGGTTCACGGTGAAATCGACAACAACAATGAGAACAAATCAATATCATTTTGATTGACACTCGTGATCTCTTTGATGCGGCATATTTATCATAGCTGAAATGGAAACATCCAAAAACATCAAAGCTAAAAGGTTTGAGTATACTTCATTTAACGATGAACAAAAATGTATAGACAATATTTGTGAAGATGACGAAATTGATATATGTTCAATGAAATTTCAAAGACATAAAATTTATCTTTGGTGTATTAGCAAGACATAAGAATACAGCTGAATTGAAATTGTATTCCATTGAAATCAGTGGGGGTACATTTTATCTCTCTGTGATGTAACAAAGTGCAGAAATGCCATGCTTACTTCTGATGATATTATTCATAATAAGATTTCGGCAGATTTATATATTCAATACATTATACATATGTGTCACTGTGACCTTGAATATAAAAAAAAAACCAAAAAACACTCATAACTATGCTGATTTGTTTCTTTTACCCTTTTTTTTATTTTTGGAAAAATTAAAAAATATATTTCATAATCATAAATCCACTTTTATTTGGTATATATTGTTTTCTCTGAAAATAGATATGATTTCAGTTTTACCAGTGTATGTTGTATATGGATGGGCTTGCACACATGCGAATAAGAAAGCAAGAGTGATCTCCCTTTAATTGTATTTTTATTTATCTTTTAGGATAAGTCATTTAATGAGGTCACAGTAAAACAGGAAGCTCATTTGACAGAAAATGAAGGTAACCATATATTTTCAACATTAAATATTAATTTGTCATATTTATATAAAAAAAAGTAGGGTGAAAGTAACTTAAAACTGTACAAAATTTGTCAGATTTGAAGATTACAAAAAATTCCATATTTGTGAGTTTTTAAAAAATATTGATTTCAAATTACAATTGATATTTTGGGAACTTTGAACTTTAGAAAAAGAAAAGTAAAGTGTAGTGGCACCTTTCCTAAAGACCACTCACTTATTTAGAAACCACATGTACCTCACTTAGGAGACCACCTTAGGAGACCACCTCACTTAGGAGGCCACCTGACATTTCAAGCCATAAATTTCCAGTCTCTTGATGAATATTCAATAAGAACAGATCTTCACGGAAGAGACCACCTCTTGGATTACAATAAAACCTGCTTTAACGATCACCTGTGTATAAAGACCACCCGGTCATTAAGTATTTGTTTTTTGCTGTTTCCAGCAGTATTGTTTGTGTACAAATCAACGACCCTGTAAAGACTGGTTTTGTTGTGTCCCTAAGTGGGTCTTTATACATAAGTTTCACTGAATAATACTTTGAGTCAGTCAGTTAGGTGGTCTTAATAGTGAGATTTCACTGTACTTGTACATTAGCAGATACATTTTAAAACATTCTCAAACTTTGCCAAGTTATCATTTTTTCTGTATCACTATACTGATGGTGTAGGGTAAAACAAAAGTGATTTTTATAGAGCCACGAAAATGATTATGTAATAATTTGTCAGTAAGTATGTAGATTAGTAGGTCATTGCATTTATTCTCTTTACAGATAATGTTGATTCTGCTGCAAGTACATCGCCAACAAAAGCTTTGACTCGCCCTTCACTTTCACTTACGCCTACCCCATCAGACAAAAAGAGTGCAATATCGATCATTGAAGACGATGATGGATCAATCACGGTGCAGAGCGTGTCGCATCAAGATCAAGGCGATCACACGGTCATGGAAAAAACAACATTGCGACGTACGGAGAGCAAAACGGAAGAGGAAATGAAGGACACAATTATTGAATCCAAGATTACCTCCCCTGGTGGGAGTGATCATTATACAAAGGATATAATTAAAACGAGGCGAAAAATTACCTCGCGTGGGTCCGACTATTTTTCACGATCAACATATAACATTCGTAAGAAAAGAAATATGGATGGAAACGAGATTGAAGAGAGAGATGTCAGTCTCGAAACGGACAATTTCTCGGTCACCAAAGGAGAATCCTGGGGTGACCGGACTGAAGGTGTTATTAAAGTTCACAGGGCAGGCAATCAGTTTCCGACTTCTATTCCAGAGGGACAAGAAAGTAAAAGTAGGGAAAACTTGACAAGCGAATCCGACAGTAAGCCTCCATCAGCTGCAATACATAGTAAAATGGATGTGTCAAAGACGAGTAGCGGATACGGAAGCGTTTCCGGCTCGGATGAGGACGATAAAGAGGAACATCTACAGTTGACTACTCACGGACGTCCTTCAGGTAAATTTTTCGTAATTTTAGAATTGGATCTATCTGCGCAAGTGTTAATTTCTCTTCACCAGATTTGTATAATTCTGCTTTCTGCATCCAGCACCTATTCATTGTACCTCATATCTGAGAATTACAGGAAATATAGTTTCAATTGTTGAGATTTTTTTTTCGTCTGATTATGTTTGTTTTTAGGGTCATCCGACCTAAAGTCGGAAGACCCTATTGTTATTGGAAATATTAGTATTCTTAATTATTATCATTCTTTTTTTCTTTTAGGTATTTTTATATTTTGAATTTTTTATTTTTAGATTCTCAAAATTGTATACATTTACGCTTCATTTTTTGTCTTTTTGCTTTATCATGCATCAATTTTTCACAAATTTTTTTTTTAAATTCCTTTTTCTTTTTCATTTTTGTCTCAAAAAATAGCAGTCAATTGATATAACAATAATAACAACAGTTGGAGTTATCTCCCTTAAAATGCTTTTTTTATTAATTCCATAACATCTGGTGCAGTACTAAGTCATTTACTTTATTTCTTCAGGTTTTTCTCTCTTTCACTGTATCTAATTCTCTATTTTTGTTTCTGACTTGTGTTTTGATAGCAATCACTTTCACTGTCATTCATTTCTGTCATAATCCATATCATGTCATTTTCATTTTAATCACCGTCCATTATGCATGTCATTTTATACAGATTATTGGCGTTGCTCAATTCGTAGTTTTTCACTTGATCGTGACGATGATTTGGAAAACACTTTGTGTTTACATCCGTTTGACATGGAACCCGATCCATCGGCTGGATGGCAAATATGTAGGACATTTTGCATTTATCATCCCTCCCTTACCAGAAATCCTCAGTGTTCTCCAGATATCCCAGAGATCCTCATTGTTTTCTCGATATCCTGGAAACCGTGCTAATACATTCTAAGTGTGCTAAGAATAATTTTTCCAATAGGCCTTTTCCGCGTTGTTCCATTTCATCACGGGCCTGCATCACTCCCGCTATTTATCGTATCTATACGAAACCTGGAAATATAAATTATTATTATCAGTAGTATAAGGTGCAAGATTAAAAAAAAAAGAGGGCTACAGAAAAGAGATAACATTTTCATCTTTACAGGAAAGAACATTTACATGTAGGTAAACTTGTTTTCTCAGACAGATGAACTGAAATAACAAATCATTGAATGTCGTCAAATTAAATACTACAAATCTTGACATGACATGGGCAACATTTCTGTTGATGTCACATGATTTGATTACAAACTATTTCGAAAAAAATTAAAATGGAATGGAACAACTAGAAGAAAGTCTTTAACCCTTTCACCCCTTAACATCTGAGTGGTATGCTCTTTTCTACTGTTTAAGACCAGTCTATTATGGTCTGAAAGGTGTGAAAGGGCTAATCTTCCTACATGTGTGTCAGAAATTGTGCTATAAGATATCCTTTTTCCAAATCCTAAATTTACCTCTGTACTCATTAGATTGCTGTGAACATTACTATGTAATACATACATTTTTTACCATACACAATTACCATGCTGTGAAATACACATTTAACTTTCATGTGAAACCCCATACATTTTCAGATTGCTGTGAACCCCCATACACTATGTGAACTACATACATTTAAATTTACTGTGAACCCCCATACACAATTAAGTTTGCTGTGAACCCCTATACACATTTAACTTTGCTGTGAAACCCCATACATATTTCAGTTTACTGTGAACTCCCATAAACATATAAGTTAGCTGTGAAACCCCCATACACATTTAACTTTGCTGTGAAACCCCTTACATATTTCAGTTTACTGTGGACCCCAATAAACATTTAAGTTTGCTGTGAACCCCCATACACATTTAACTTTGCTGTGAACCCCCATACATATTTAAGTTTACTGTGAATCCCCATAAACATATAAGTTAGCTGTGAATCCCCATACACATTTAAGTTTGCTGTGAACCCCCATACATATTTCAGTTTATTGTGAACCCTCCATACACATTTAATATTTGTTTTGTATTTATGTACATACATATATAGGAGAATCTCATGTCGAAACAGGAGTGAATCTCGTAAATATTGAACGGCCTTGTCGAAATCGGATCAATATGCTGATTAATATTTCCATTATCTCAAATATCGGATATCTCAAATTTATAGGGGCAGTCCCAAGAATATTGAGATAACACGATTTCCATTGTACCTGTATTTGATAGTTTATGAATACATGTATTGAACTTTATTTTGTTTATATGAGTTTCTCGTTCAAGATTACAATATGGATGTATATAGTACTAACAGCGATCAACATGTGATTTGTGAAATAATAAATTTGTTAAATACCTGTAGGATTCTGTCACAATAAAATCAAGAGGTTACCTCCCTTTGCCAGATCTCCTCCAGAAAGAAAATTATTCTTGGATAAACTTATGCAGTGAAATCTCGCTATTAAGACCACCTAACTGTCTAACTAAAAGTGGTCTTATTAGCGCGGTGGTCTTGTTAGTGAGGGAATATATTTGAGGAACTTTTTCAAGATAATTAATGTCTATGGTCTTAATTCAGAGGTGGTCTCTCCTAAGCGAGGTGGTCTTTAGGCAAGTTTTCACTGTATTATGTTACTGTTTGAAAAAAAAAGTAAAATGTGAAGTAATGCACTGTATGAACATAGCTTTAAATCATTAACCTCTGAAAAACAATGGACTCCTCTGTAAATTGATGACTTAGGCTAGTCCAAATGTTTTTAGGGGTGAATGAGTCAACATAACAGGTGGCTTTCCAGCTTGCTATCAGGTCGCTGATAATAGAGTCATAATTTGCATAAAATTAATGTTTTATCTTAAGGAAATTTCTATTTCCCTCCCAAAAGGACATTAAATTGAAAAATTAAAAAAATAGGTACTAAAGATAACCTATTTTTCATCTTCATTCAGCCTTAAATTTAACAAACCGATAAGCCTTGCCCTATAACCTTATTAAAACAGAACTTTTCTTTTTTAGAAGTCCAAACTTTAGAAGTACAAACAAAATTAAACAAGATGTGTTTTAGCAACTACACTCTCTCCAAGACCTCAGTCACTCGTGAAGATTTATGATAAAGTCCCATAACTCCGGCAGATATCACTAAATTTTGGCCATAATCCAAATCAATCGAGATCTTGGCAATGTAAAGGAACGATTCAAATTTGATGGAAGTTTGATGAGGTATACCAAAATACAGCAAACATACAAACAGAGCTTTAGGATTAAAAAAAATATATATATATATAAAACCTGCTATAGCGGCCACCTCTATATAAGGAATACCTGTTTATAAAAGCCATTTTTTTTCAATTCCCTTGACTGCATACTTCAACTAAATTAAACCTGTGTATAAGGGTCACCTGCACATAAAGGTAAATATTTTCTGGCCCCTTGGGTGGCCCCTATATACAGGTTTCACTGTACTAAAAACAATATGTCCTCCAATGTTCAGTCTCTTGAGGTTGGGTGGGATAAAACCTTCATAAATAAAACTCTTTATCAAACCTTGTTACTGTATCTTGTACACTTGAATTTGAGCCTGGCTCAGTCGGTAGCGTGCACGACTCTTAATCGTGAGGTCGTGAGTTCGAGTCCAGCCGGCGGCAGGTTGGTTTCCTGTCTGTCGGATGAGACAGTAAAAACCGTGGTCCTGTGTCACAGTAGATGTACGTTAAAGAACCCTCACTGCTCAATGGCCGTAAGTGCCGAGCATAGGCCAAAATTTGAAGGCCTTCACCGGCATTTGGTGACGTTTCCTTATGAGTGAAATATTCATGAGTGGGACGTTAAACAACAATAAACAAACAGAAAAACTTGAATCTGATTTTAAAGATTTGTCTGAGAATTTTTCACATGTATGAAATAACTCTAGCTGTGAATGATAATCTAGTGTTGGAAGATTGTATATTAATTTAAAATCACCGAACTACTACAGTAAAACTTGTATATAAAGACCCCATTAGGGATACAACAAAACCAGTCTTTATAGGGAGGTGGTCTTTATATAGAGGTTGATTTGTACACAGATTGTAATATTGCGGACAGCAAAAAATGGTCTTTGTGACCAGGTGGTCTTTATACACAGGTGGTCACTAAAGCACAGGTTTTACTGTATTTATTATGTTTCGTATTATCAAATACATGGAACATTTGGTTTTATTTGGTGTTATCCTAAATGTTAGAAAAACATTAATATCCGAATACATCAGATATTTTCTATTTTATAATCTGTTAGATCTAATCGTATCAGTGTAACGTAAGTCATTTAGTTATAGCTATAAATACCGTAACTTTATGTATATTGTTTTAATCAAAACTTTGATAAAACTTATATTTAGTTTGTTTGGACTTAAAAATAAATGCGTATATTTATTTGCCTCATTTGCTATAAATGTTTTCGCTGTACTAAATTTTCTTCTCTTCTTCTACTTCTACATTTTTTTTTAGTATTGGCTTATGTAACCCTCATTACAAGAGAATGAAATCCATCTCTTTGATCTATACCTTCATTCAGTTTCAATAGTTTTCACCTTTTTGACCTATTTAGCTAAATGTGGCAGACATACAGGAGTTACTTCCCCCTGAAATCTAAACAATTTCTTTGA
Source organism: Atrina japonica (assembly GCA_030159075.1). Taxonomy (NCBI): domain Eukaryota; kingdom Metazoa; phylum Mollusca; class Bivalvia; order Pterioida; family Pinnidae; genus Atrina; species Atrina japonica. The sequence continues at coordinate 249,191 of BROG01000614.1, forward strand.
ACATAAAACAAAAATAATGCATTTGATTAAATATGATGTCTATATATATGTAATTCAAATCAGCTTGGTAATAAATACATCACTGTTTGCTAAGCCTAATTTACTGCTGGGGAGAAGGGTAAGAGATGTTTTGTACGGGATCTGTCGGCATGCCATCTCCCGATATATTTTTGCGGTATTTGTAGGAATGTTTAAGAATAGATGTGATTTAGATGTACCAATATGTAATGGCAGAAACAGTTAGTTGTATTGATAAGAGTGTACGTACATGAGAGAAAGGGTTAGATGAAATCTAGAAATAAACCAAGGAGAAAAATTTTTGTTGTGATTATCTATAGAAGTGAAAAGTGCAGTAAAGTGGTCTATGTATTAATGGAGATTGAGGTTAGAAACCTCACGGAGATTGTTTGTAATTAGTTTGTTTATTTGTATGCTGTTGAGCTTACTATATCTATATATTAAGTGATGGTATTGCCGGGGTATTAAGTTATCTCCCTTTTGAGTTGTTGTGAGTTATTTCCCTACATAACTTGTGTAGGTTAGATCTCGACATCTCACAGGGATTTTTTTGTGGTATGTGTGTTACTGTGTATATGTGTGTTATTTCTATGAATATGTGTGTCTACATATTTATGAAGGTTTATGTGCTTTTGTGTATGTGTATGTGTCTGTGTCTGTGTCGGTGTTAATATGTGTCAGTGTGTGTATTTCAGTGTGTCTGTATATGTGTGTATCCACTGTGTGTCTGTAAGTATAGCCAAATGTGTCAGTAAAAGACACTCAAGGGAACAGGCAAAGGTAGCCATTACAGACAGGTTGCCTCTTTAAAGAAGTTCATTCATTGTGAAAAAAGGTTAACAAGAGTTATGTTTAAAAGGCCTTTAAAGTCAGATGTCCTTTATATAGGGATGGCTTTTAATGCAGGTTTGCACTGTGTGTTTGTGTATGTGTGTGTGAGAGACAGAGAGACCAAGGTATAGGAGAGAGAGAGAGAGAGAGTACATGTGTTTACTCTGCCTGTCATATAGCCATGCACATTGTTTATATGTCTGTGATGAGAATATATGTTGATATCAAGTTATCTCCCTTTGAACTTTATTTTTTCCACAAATTTAGGTATCCCACCAAGATAATTCATAATTAGTTTTTTATTGTGTGTACTTTGCCCTTTTTTTTTTAGCTAAGACATCTCCATCTGACTGTTTGTAATTAGTCTGTGTATATGTTTCCTTCACTCGTTGTGTATGATATATGTTCAGGAAATAGATTTGTTTATATTAGTGATGAGCATGCCATGCTGCAGTACAGAGTTATTTCCCTTAGGACATATTTTTTCTTTGAGGTTAGATATCTCGAAATAATTATTTATAATTTGTTTACATGCATGTGTACAGTACTCTGCTAGTCTTGTATAATGTATGTAGAAGAACTTTTCTATTATTTTACATTGATAATGGTAAGGCCCTGGTATTGAGTTATTTCCCTTTGTACTTCTTTTAATCCATTTACCCCTAAAACATATTTGGACTAGTCTAAGTCATTGATTTACAGAATAGTCTATCGTTTTTTCAGGGGTTGATGAGTTAAATCATTACTCTCAATGGAAAATACTTCTTCAAATGAATGTATACTTATCTAAAAGATTCTTACTAAATAGATAAGCATGTCCTTGACCATTGATCCTCCAGAAATCCAGAATATACTCTTTCAGAAATATTGACGATAATGTAAAAACTGTCGTCCAGACATTTTATCCAGCTTTTCAACATTTTTAACTTATTAGAGATAAAACGTGTCACATATTGAGGATATCTTAAGGTAATCAGTTAGTATTTTGATGTATCCGTCAGTTTCATGTTGCATTTCCACTTCACTGGAGTAACATATGGAAGAAATGGATAATTATACCTTGCTTAATTAATCAGGATCACTTGAATGTTTTGATTAACATTTGAAAACTCGCTTTCAAGGTGAATGTTACATCAGATATCTGGTGATGGCTCTTATACATGTAGTTTGAAACCGGACAAGAATTATAATGTGTTAATATTCAAGCTTATTTCAGTTGTTGCTTATAACTTAAGAATATTCTCAATTCTGAGAATATTTTATAACTTAGCTTGATTATAGCCAATCAGATTTCAGAATTTGCTGGAATTCTAAGACTTGAGTAATTAAATACCTTAAAGTTTTATGCAAATGGGTCCTGACCTTTGAACTGGATATGCCAGTACACAAAAATAATGCAAAGTAACAGTAGGTTATTTGCTAAACGATCAGTGGTACTTTTCTGTGAAATATAGGTCAAATTAACCATCTGATTTAAGAATTTGAATGTTTTCTGGAAAGTTAACTATCTTCCAATATGTGATGGTATGATAATTACACCATTATAGAATCCACAAAATGCAGAAAAAACCATCAGTAACCAGAAAATGTGACATACACATATCTGTAGTCGAAACAACAAAGAGCTGACGTGCTCTCTAGGATACAAATGTTTATATAGAAGAATATTTCTCTGGTACAGCATTGTGCACATAGATTAATTTCCATGTATTTTCGTGAGTGTCATGTATAGGGAAACTAAAAACAAAGTTGAGATCTGAGATTATACCCATTGTAGTTATATTATACTCCCCCCACCCACCCTCCACCCCCAAGATCAGAGATTTGATATTTGGCCCACCTTTTTGTCTATTTGCTTTTGTATAAAAGTCTTGGATAGAAATGCATACAGACGATTTTTCAGACATTGCAGCACTAAACCATTTAGCGATATCCATGTTCCAACTAATCTTGCGAGCCGGCCTGGCTCAGTCGGTATCACGCTTGACTCTTGATCATGAGGTCATGAGTTCGAGTCCAGCCGGCGACAGGTTGGATTCCTGTCCTTCAGATTAGAAAGTAGAAACAGAAGTCCCATGTCACATTAGGTGTCAGAACGTTAAAGAACACTCACTGCTCAATAGCCATAAGTGCCCAGCATAGGTCAAACTTTGAAGCCCTTCATTAGCATTGGTGACATCTCCATATGAGTGAATGTTTATCGAAAGGTTACTCTGCCCCGCTGTCTTATGTGAATCGGATAATAGTAGGAGGGACTCGGTTATCGTGAAAGAGTCTATTGAATTTCAACAGGTATACTGATTTTTTAAAGCTGGTTACTTTTTCAGATAGGTTTAGGCATAAACTCAAATACCGTAATAGAACACAGCAGTGTCCCAAGTTTAATTTTTTCCCCCAGAGTAATTATGATATATATATATATATATATATTTATGCCAAACTAGTGTTAAGTATAAAACTGTTTAACTCATCAACTCCTGTGGTCACATTTAGACTCACCCAAATCAATAAATAGTACAGTCTAATGTCATAATTTGGGGGTGAACAAGTTAATATTTTAAATCACACTCCCCTGAATTCTGAGAGTGGAATTTATCCTTTAAAATGGAAGAGCCCAATTGTGACTATAGGGGTCAATGAGTTCACTTCCTGTGGAATTATGCTTAAGTATAATGCTCAAGATGTTAAAATGTTGTTAGTATTGGTATCTGATAGATTTTCACTTCAAAATGTTCTTTTTATAATCGTGATATTATTCAGTGATACACTACCCCGTCCTCTCTCCTTAGTGAACCTCTGGTTGCTCCATATCTATAAATGTAAAACAATTTTGTTAGTTCCTATAATTTAATTAAAATCGTCAGTTGTATAAAAAAAAAAAGAAAAAAAAAATTGGCAGACTGAACTGTTTTACAGAAAAAATGGTTAAAAGCTATTAAAACAATACTTTATTTATATGCACTTGATTTCAAGCCTCCAGAAACTTGGAGGAAAAAAAAAAGTAAAAATAAAGGAGTCACCGCAATATCCGTCTCATCAGAAATGTTATTCATCTGAAGTGAATTTTCGAGAAATTGTTTACACTTCAAGGGTTTTGGAAGTGCATCTTACAAGTGTAAACAAAGTTAAAAGAAGAGAGGGGAAAAATGGTGTAAATGAAGATAGATTCCATTTTGTGTGTTTTTTTTTTTTGGTAAATTTTGGTTTTTGCTAGCGTCTGTTACTCGACGGGAGAATTGAGTCATTCTACACGAATTTAAATCTGACTAGACTCTGAAATGCACCAGCCATTGAATTACATGCCACTATTTGTAACATACATGCATGTACGAGTTATCTTTATAGAATAGATTCTGCATACTGATACACTAATGAATTCGATAAAATTTGAATCACAGACATTTTAATATTGTACGTTATGTGTATAAGAGAAACATTTTTTAAAAATAATCTGTTGTCAATTGCAACCCATCAACCATCTCTGATTAAGTCATCAACCCCTGCAGTCACATTTGGACTCGCCCAAATCAACAAATAGTATGGTCTACTGTCATAATCGGGGAGTGAACAAGTTGATATTGCATTTAAAATTATTATAAAATCTGCTGACTGTTGACTTTTTTTCTGATATCTATCACATGCTCCTGTGCATATTTAATAGTTAATAAATATAGTATTAAATGATTTTAAAGATTCTATAATTTTATCTTTTTTAAGATCATTTCTGTTAAGAACTTGTGCTTTTGTGATTCAAAATTACATAATTTGCATATATCCAAGATTAAATTCTAAACATCTTTGCTTTTTTATATGTCAGTGGGGATGTATTCTTGTTTCTCAAACATCTAGGAATCATGATAATTAGCAGATTTTTTTACATTATTTATTGCACCTGTATCCCTGACTATAAGAAAAAATGTTTTAAATACTTAAAACAGTGGGAAATCTTCCATAAATTCTTCATGGATAATGCTCGTTGCAAATATTAATCAATCATCAAAAGTGTTTTAAATAACATGAGATATATTCACTGCACCGAGTAATTGATTTTTGTTATAGAAATGTAATTTTAGGATTATGATCGTACTTTTAAAACTGATAAAGTTTTGCCTCTATAGCTTTTAAAAGTTTTTTTTTTATCATCATTATTATTTTTACTGCTCATTAGATTTTGTGAGATGCGAGCATTAATGTAACAAATATTGGTTCAACATGCACGCACGTGCTGAAATCTGTCGGCAACAAAAACGTTGCAGGCTGTTGCACAATCTGTCTGCCGAGATACTGATGCCTTATTTAACAATCGAGATAATCCAGCTGGAATGAAAATAAACGTAGTGCCACTGTGATGGTAGCCGAACAGTCAGATACGCAAAAGTCAAAGTGACACGATCGTTATTTTTCCTGTCAACAAGAAAATTCCAGGCCCTTTCCAAAACGGCACAAATCTAGTGTTGGAAGCACAAACAACAAACAAAATACCACAATGTCTTCAGATGATGAGTGCTGTGAATCATTTGCGGAAATAATCGTCTAATTTGGTTTGACTTTTTAAGTGCATGATTTGAAAGTACAGTTGAACCTGTCCTAAGTGACCACTGTGGTTAAAGACCACCTGTCTGTAGGAAAAAAAAAACAGGCATTGAATTACTTTTTTAACCCATCAACCCTTGAAAAACAATGGACTCTTCTGAAAATCAATGACTTAGACCAGTCCAAGTATGTCTTTAGGGGTAAATGGGTTAAAGAATTTTTTTTTTTGAGAGAGATTTTTCTTGTGCTGTTAGTGAAGATATTACATTTCAAAGGTCAAGGTCACAACGAAAATTTATTCTAGGAGCTGGAATGTTTCATGTAGCTGTAATCTTGGTGTGAAAAATTAAGTAACGTATTTCTTGAAAAGTTTATCATCAGCCGGTTCCTATGTTTCATTGTAATTTCATTACTGTTACATATAAACAAAATTATGCCGATCTACAGAATTACGTAGGAGCTCTAGACAAAATAAATCTGGAATTAACACTGCACATAACAATGAATATATATATATATATATACACATAAATAAATATTTTTACCCACAAACTCTCTGTATATAGTTAGTTTGGCATACGCAGGAGAAAGATTTCTATAATTATAGTAAAGAGGATGCGTATCTGCTTTTATCATTCTTTTTTGACGCATATTTTTCTTTTCTCCTGCCTCTTGTTTATCACAATTCATGCAAAGAATTCTTCCTCGTTTATTGCCTGTAATTTCTGGAGTTGGCCAACTATCATTTTGTAAATGACTGCCTGATTTTCTCGCACGTAAACAATGCAAATTTCTTTGGCACTTATGATCTATATTTCAAACCTGCATGGAACTATTTACCATTAGGCCTTCCTGATTCTCAGTCTTTCCTCAAAAAGAAATCGAAAGAGAAGAAAATTAAATTTCAGAATGAACTCGTGTACACGTACATTTGCTATGGCAAGAAACCTCTGAAATAAGTGATTGTACAGTGATTAATTAGCATGTAAGCTTCTCATCAATGGGATCCCGGTTTGAATCCCAGGTTGGGCAATGAAGTTTGTGAGATGGTTGGTTGGTTTTCAGTTCAGACATTTGGATTTTTTTTTTTTTCTGGGAACTCCAAATTACTGGAACTGAAAGCACAACTACTGCAAACATCATTGTCAGCAAGAGACATTGATATGATTTGTAAAACTATTTTGTTAATTTTTGTAAAATAAATGAAACTTTAGAATTTATTCTGCCATCCCTGTTCCTGATGGGAAATCTGTTGTGCCTTCAGATTTGTGAAAATATCTAAGAATGTGTTTATTGGAATTTGAAATAGATTTGTATGTGTGTTTGATGTGTACATGTGGGTGTGGTTGTACATTTGGATGTGGCTGTGGATGTATGTAAATTTATGTGTATGGGTTGGTGGATGTGTATGTGTGAGCATGTGTAAATGTATATTTGTGGGTGTGTGTAAATGTATATGTGTGGGTGGATGCATGTGTGTGGCTAGGTGTACAAAAGGTAGTTTATGGAAATGGGTTAAGTAATTGAAATGGGAGGTTGTGGAGGAGGGGGGGAAAGGGTTGGAATGATAAATGGCTTAGTTCCTAGCAGCACCAATAACAGAGTAAAACCCCGTTTCCATTATTTTCCTCTGCAGTTATCAAAACATTGACCTCTAATACTAGATATGCTGTAGATATGATGTTTTTCAAAACATTCATGTTGATTCTGTTAGGAATTCGAAGTAGATATAAGATCGGTTTGTGAAAGTTCTGAAGTAATCAGGTTTGACATGAATTTGCTGTACCTAAAGTTTTCCCGCGTTGGCAGTTAATAAACGTCAGATTTTCATTTGATGGAGGAAGTGGGTTGAGTGACTTGGCTGAAGATTTTGAAAAGTTTTACCAAACATTGAACTTGGAAACAGAATTTTTATCTAAATATTTCATGCCTAGTAGTGACAGCTTTGTGCGTACCGCAATATTGTAGACATTTGTAACATTGTTTGTACCAAAATATTCAAACAATTGGCTCATCAGATAACATTGACATCTTGCTGACCTCAGAAGCTACTACTGGAGGTCAAGGTCATATATCAAAGGTCATAAAACAATGGATTCTGGGTAGGTATTTTGTTGTAGGATCAAATGATACAAAGCAAACTAAGGAACATGTATATTTCCATAAATGTCACCCATAGTATGGAAGAGTCCATGATAAAGGTTAAAGGTCAAATTTACTACTTTAAGGTGGTCTCATATTGGAGGTGGTCTTTCATAAGAGCGGTCTTTCACTGAACATGTCTTACTTCCAGACACAGCGATATGTGCAATCAAACTTGCATTAAAGGCCACCTCTGTATAAAGGGCTCTTGCCTATAACGGCCACCAGTCTATAACATCTACTTATGTCGGTTACCTTGAGTGGACTTTATAGACAAGTTTGACTCTCTTTCTTTTTCATTTTGATCCAGGGGGGGTCAAATATAGATTTTTCCTCAGATAAACACACTTCATTCACCGACAACTATACTGGTATATCACAATTATAATACATCCACTTATCACTTATAGTTCATACTCCGCTGTCAATAGCACTTCAAAGTCTGTTACACATGCTTCAGGTAATTGAGAAGGATCGTGGGAGGGGAGATGAATTTTTCGTTTTACCAAATCGTTGCATTTCTTCAGTAGATCGTGTATACAGTGAGAGGTAATTATAGAATATGAAAGAAAAAATAAGGGTCAAATTTTTTTTTCTGACACAATAATGTTGGTTTCCATGTCACTGGGGAAGATAAGAAAAATGATATTCGCACACCATCGCCTCCACAAAATGTTAACGATTTCCACAGGTGTTAAGATTTGGAACTGGTACCTTCGTAAAAAGTCACGTTAACCTGAAAACAAACTTCCAATAGATATAATTAGTATAACAGAGAGGCCTTCAGCCATTATTAGGGATGTTAACCATCTGGACTTTAGTTTCATTTATTTATTTACCCATTGTTTCATATATTTACTTAATTATAAATTCATTGAGTTTGGGAGAGGGGCTCCAAAATTGACAAACTAAAAATTGAGGCCACTCTTTTATTGAGTTCTATCTACATGTTAATGGAAAATAAATAAAGCATTAAAAAAACATAAAACATTGATTTTAAAAGTTAAAATTTTTCATATATCACTAAAAATTTTAATGAAAATTTTCATTGTTTGAAGTTTTGTAAATCCATCAATGTTCATTTGACAAATGTGTCCTTTTTTTTTTTCCTTTATTTTATTTTATTATTTTTTTATTTTTACAAAATTCAAGTTTAACCAATTGTGGGACTAGATTTTAACCAGTAGCGTGACTTCTTCAAGTCCTTGCCTCTTGTCAGAATTACCAGATAAAAATCTCGGAAACAATGAGAAAACTTTGAGGTGTAAGTCTAAGTCATACTTAGTTATTTCGCCAAATTTACACAATTTATTATTGTTTTTATTATCGTTTTATTTTTTTTCACCTTAAAACAAATTTTATTAAGACTTTCTAGATTTAGATGAAATGCCAACATTTTGACTTGGGCAATGGCCTCATGTCAATTTAGTGACTTCAGAATTGAACTTGAGTATTGAGTAAATCTGGAATAAAATCATGTTTTGAATTTTTCTGTTCATGTACATTATGTATCATTTATTTCAAAACCTGAAATTATGTGAATCCGTATTCATGTTTTATTTTCCCATACTTGACATTGACACCTTGGATAACCAATCAAGAGTCAAATTCAGACCTCAAATTTTATGCAAAGTAATAAACGTGATTCAGTGCTTGTGTCAAGATGACATAAGAATGTGAATGAAAACTTGAAAGCAAATTTGATTGGTGGATGTCCCGAAAGATGTTTACTAAAATGATTACATAATCATCTTTTTATGAATTAAATATATAGCTCATATTTCTAGTCATTTTTCCCAGGAATATTGCATGGTTCATTCATTACAACTTGATTGTGATTGTTTAACTAAAAATAACCACAACAAAAATTAAGTGTTGTAAACAGTATCAAATCTCAAAATTCTCGTATTTTCTTTGGATGAGGTACAGTGCCGAATGAAATAAACATGTTTTGGTAAATGTACGATACAGATCCATGATCTCCATGTAATACAATAATGTTAGTAGTAATGTGCAAGAGGAGAGACAGAGAGAGAGAGTTCCTACATATTTAAATTATAATGTGTAGAAAATATCTAAACTGAAGCATTATAACACACAGATGAAGATCATTGGCATTCGTTTTATAAACGCTATAGATTTTCTCATTTCATCCGGGAGAGATTCAACATACAGAATAATTACTCGGAAACTTCAAAAATAATTATCTTCTGTCAGTTGCCACTTACATTTGCCCAGGTGAACTGGATTTTGAAGTCGACTTAAGATATGCGGAAGTCAATTTTTCACAAACTACACTTTCAGTATCGTGGTGCCTATACACTGATATACAGCATCATACAGGATTTCTAAATTTAAGCTGCCGGTGTGGTGTGTGTGTGGTGTGTTAATTATACTTAGTACCGTGTATATGTGTATTTACATGTCGGAAACATTGACAATCTGTGGGCTTCGTGTATCAACCAAGAATGGCTGATATCATGAGAAAAAGAGGTAGCATTTTCACAGAAGAAGGTAAAAATTATTTTTAAGTGTTTTCATCGCTATGGTAATGTTAACTACTAGTTGCTGGCTTCTGATAACTCTGTTTTGTCGTCAATGTTGATAAAAACTAACTGTCATCTGTTAACGTATGTGACCGTCAAAGATGTATACCTAGATAGATATATATTGTTTGTTTATTTTTTTAAATATATTTTATTTACATTTAATCATCTTCATGCCAGTTTGCTAAATGAGATAAGAGTTTTATTCTTATCTACATATTGGATAACGATGTAGAAATTCATAAAACAGAAAACGTAGTCTTGATAATCATAAGTAATATATTGAGGTAGATATTTAATTTGAAAATAATAATAGAGGTAAGAAAAGTCATAAATTTATGTTTAAAATGACCCCTAAATGTAGCCTTTTGCAATATTCTGTTTTAATTAGGATCATTAATCATCATTTATTACGTTGACACAAACAAAACAGAAAATTTAAGAGGTTATAAATGTATCTGATATGTATTTTCTTGGATGTACATACTGAAGTCTAATTTTCTGAATCAATTTCCCATCTTTTTCTCTCCCAAGGTTTCATGTTTATAGGTTTATAATTTTGTTAAATCATTCATCCTTTTGAAAGTTTTTTTTTAATGTTTTTGTGTATTTTTTATTTGTTTATCCTGAATGTTGAGAGTAAATGTCAAGTAATAAAGGGGGCACCATGAAAGTTACACCATGTATTTTACAACATCTTAAAGTGTGTCTGATTCTGTCTGTCTGTCTGTCTATCAGTCGATCTATCTATCTATCTATTTATATATCTATCTGTATATCTATCAATCTATCTATCTATCTATCTGTATATCTGTATATCTGTATATCTATATCTATCTGTATATCTATCTATCTATCTATCTATCTATCTATCTATCTATCTATCTATCTATCTATCTATCTATCTATGTCTGTCTATCTATCTAACAACCTGTTTGTCAGTCTGTCTATTTTAGTCTGTCCATCTATCTCATCATTTATCGGAATCTATCTTTCTGTCTGTTTGTCTATTTTAAGTCAGTCTGTCTGTCTCTCTGTCTTGCCATCTCTCTTTATGTTTATGTATATCAGTCTTTTTCATTGTTTAAAAATTGCTGCCACCTAAAAACTAAAAAAAAAAGAAGATATTTGTGGAACCAAACTCCTGTAAACAAACATTCTGATTATTGTGTATTGACATCAACTTTTAAGATCCTCATTTTGTTGTTTTGTGTATAATCAGCTAGCACATGTTCTGTGGCATTTACAAAATGTCACACATTACACATTGGGAATTTCCCTTGGTGCTAGTATGCATAGGACAATATGATAATTTGTTGTTCACACAATTGAATATGTAAATATGTACTATAGTGAAACCTGTCATGTGAGGCCACTGTCATAAAAGACCACCTGTCATGTGGGGTCACTGCCATAAAAGACCACCTGTCATGTGGGACCACTGTCATAAAAGACCACCTGTCATGTGGGGCCACTGTCATAAAAGACCACTGTCATAAAAGACCACCTGTCATGTGGGGCCACTGTCATAAAAGACCACCTGTCATGTGGGGCCACTGTCATGTGGGGCCACTGTCATAAAAGACCACCTGTCATGAGAGACCATTTTCTAAACACCACTTAGTTAAGTAATCCTTTAAATAAAATCTCTTTTGAGAGAACAACTTTCTTGTGAGACCACATTTCAGTGGCATAGGGGGTGGTCTTTCAAGATAGATTCCAATGTACTCTTGGAATTTCATGTTGTTGTTTTAACATGTACCTGTATATTGGTGTTTACAAACACAAACCACAATGTTATTTAACACCTTTAGGTGTTGCCTTTTAAGTGTTTACATACACCTAAATATATAAACCTCATTGTGTTATTTACAGATACACATCCATTATCTTTGTTTTTTTGTATGTTGACAGTCTACTCTTTGACCTTACTGTACTTAGTGACCTTGCAAGAGCCATGGGCCAATGACTTTTGTTGGATGATATAGAAATTTTTGTCAAAATAATTCTATAAATCTTTTCAAAAATCGTCTTTATCTTTTCAGGCTGCCCAGAAATCAAATCCGCTTTGAAAGATGTGATCACACTAGAGGGCAGCACTGCTGTGTTGGAATGTACCGTTACCTGTAATCCACTCCCGTCAGTTGCTTGGTATAAAGGCAAAAAAACGTTGGTTTCATCGTCACAGTATGAACCTAAGTTCGATAGTCTAACCGGCAAAGCCTCACTTGTGATTTTAAACACCTCAACAACAAATGGCGGAGAATACAAATGTGTATTTCGTAATCCTATGGGAGAGGCCGAGACCAATGCTCGCCTCACTGTCCGATGTAAGTTAGATCTTCAGAAAATCATTAATTTCCTGTGAAAAATGTTTACCAATTTACAGTTCGGTTCTAGGGTGCTCTCATATCAGAATTATTAACCATCTTCATGCTAAGTGCAATATTACAGCCAATTCGGAAGCGTGACAGGCATAATTATTTTGTGCAGAACTACCTGTGTATAAAATTCACTTGTCTGTAATGGTCAGTTTTGCCGTATCTGATTTTTTGTACATTACTTTATATCCCATCAAGAATTTTACATGGGTAGGAAGCTCAAGATGTTGCTATGACGAGACTCCATATAACCAATTTTGTATGTCAATACATTGGAAGTTCTTACACTGATTTTGTCTCAGAGAACCAATATTTTCAAAGAATATTCATTTAAAATTAAATTTTGAGAGTTTGATTTGGACAAATTTTTCAGTCTTTGGCCTGCTTTGATCAGGATCTAAATCTAGCACTTTTGCTTCCATTTTGTTCTAGATTTTACTTCTTTGTGTTGTTGTGGTTTTGTTTTTGTTTTTGTTTTTTTTTTAAGTTTCCTCTCTAGCAGTTAGCTAGAACCTTAATGACCCATTGCTCCTGCAAAGGGACAGTTTGCTTGCAAATGTAACTCTTTAGCACTCAGCTAGAGGCCCTGCCTCCTCATTTGACCTTTCCCTTTTGAGGTTTCCAGAACTTGACCTTTTAGAAGTGATACTATGTGTATATGAGATGCCAAGCCTCCCATTTTCGGCCCTTAGGAAATTATGCCTGAAGTATATTGGTAAATAAATCTCTTCTGTTCCAGGTTGTTCTCGTCTAAATGTTCTACGAAGCACATAATCAATTTCAGTCTGGTTCTAGTTCGTTTTTCTTGTACAATGAGTTTTGGATGGATATCCACAAATTTTTACCTGTCGGTTTACAGGTTTGACTGGAACTTTTGGAATTTTTAGGACTTAGAGATTTCTTTCCCAGAATGATTTTGATATGGTTGTTTACCTTATTTACCCCTAAAGACACATTTGGACTAGCCTAAATCATTGATTTACAGAAGAGTCTATTGTTTTGCAGGGGCTCATGAGTCAAAAGTATAGTAAGAGTAAATTTTCTTTAGGGGTGAAAGGTTGGGTTTTCATTGAAATCGGGTGTAGTTATTCCCTTATTTATGATGGGGCATTTCTTTGTAATAACTTACTGATATATACGTCAATTTAAGATTAACTACCACAATGATCGGACCCCATGGGCAAGTGGTTCCAGCATCACGCTTTAAACCATGGATCGAGTCTCTCACCTCTTATCCAGCTCCGCTTGAAACTAAGCTAGTTTTGTGAGAAGGTTTGCCAATTTACTCGCGGAAAGCCTCTGGTTACCGTGTTCTCACCTCCACCATTAAAACTGGTGACTGAAAAATTGTCATGTGTCATAAGACACACATGAGACAAAGAAAAATCTATTTTATATTCACGAAGCCTGGTTCCATACCTTGCTATAACATATAAATGTTGTTTTGCTGCTTTCAGTTTTATTTGAAAGACCCATTAAAAAGCTAACATGAATGATCCTAATTACTCCTTGATGGTCACTCGATACAAATTTGACCATAAATGACCTTCATATTATTATTATACATGTACATGTATGTAGCCTGTAATAGAATAAGAATTTTAAAAAAAACAAAAAAACACCCTGCTCTGTGATCTAATAACACATTTTTATTTAAATCTTACACTTCAAGATAAGTTCTTTTTTGTAACAATTATGTGTGGAATGGTATTTTTATATCTATGTGAAAAAAGAAATTCCATAAAGTGTTACACATTTTTATCACTTTTTAATGTATAAATGATGTGAAGTTAATCCCCCCACGTTTCCTCGATTTTGACTCAAACACATCGCGTAAACAATTACATATATTCTGATATTGGTTGATTTAATGAAATAATGGAATGTGTTGTCTATTCGATGATGTATCTATATCTCAATCTTTTACGATCTGTTACCATGTTTATAAGTCGTACATAGTTTATACCATGATTTTGAATTTCCAAGAGATTTTAATCTCCGAAAAAAGTCTTTAAAATTTAATACTTAAAATTAAAGACCAAAGGAAAAGAAAATTAATAATAGTAAGAAAGAAGGATGATAAACTTAACAGTGTGATTGAAGAGAAATGTAATTTTCTTTTATATGTAATTTTAAAAAAATTGAATAGAGATAATAAGAATTAGAGCTGTTATTCTTCACTATGATACATTTGCTTTGCTGATACTCTTATCCTACAGATGTTAAGATATTACCTATCAAATCTCATGAGTGTAGATCTGAGTTGCATGTGTGTTTTGATTTTCAGACAGGGAGAGAGATAGACAGTCAGACAGATAGAGAGTGTGAGAGAGATAGAGAGTGTGTGAGAGAGAGGACAGACAGAGGCAGAAAGAGAAAACAGCCAGACAGACAGAGTGAGAGACAGATAGATAGAGAGTGTGAGAGAGACAGACAGAGAGTGAGAGACAGCATGAGAGACAGAGATAGATAGAGAGTATGTGAGAGAGAAAGAGTGTTTGAGAGACAGATAGATAACTAAAGTATGTGAGAGAGACAGAGATAGATAGATTGTGTGTGAGAGGGACAGAGATAGACAGATAGATAAATAGAGTATGTGATAGAGATAGAGTATGTGAGAGAGACAGATAGTATGTGAGAGAGTGTGTTAATTGTGAAGTAAATACCGGTAGACAAATGTTAAGATAGATAAGGGGAGATTACTCTTGTTTTCAGTTCTGCCTATGACAGCATATCTAGGATTCTTTTGCCGATATAGATATCTATGCTATTTTAATTTACAATAGATTATAAATAGCAAAGTATTTCCTAAAATAATTGAAGGATTGGCGTTGGATCAAAGAGAGAACATCAAATGCCACCATTGAAGGTAGTGAAGCGATAGTTTACTGCACAAATCTAAATGTGCAACTTAATTCAAAATTTTACAGCTGCAGTTTGTAAATTAAAAGCCGTCAAGTGCCATGAAATGTGCAATATTTTCTTTTGCCGTGTAAATATTTTGTAGCTGGCTTATTGAATAACTTACTTCTTGGAACTTCAAAGAAGTACCGATACACAAATCTATTAAAGGATTTCCTTTTATGCACTCTCAAAGGGATGGTGGCAGGTCTAAAAACATCACAAAATGAACTACCATTTACTGTAAATAGTGGGGAAGAAGGTAGACTTTTTCTTATTAAGAACTGATTTTTTTAAGGTCAAGGGTCATCTGTAAGGTCAGGGGTCAGTGAAGTCTGAAATATGACTCCCATCTCTCAGACATAGTCCAAAAATTACAAAGTAAACTAATTATAATTTTTTTTTTAAATTTTTCCAAAATTTATTTTCATAAGATGTAGGATCTTGACACTAATTATAAACATACTTGGGTTTATTATTTTTTTTTTATTTTTTTTTTTTGTCTATTCGAACTGTACATTAAAAATTTTACTTCAAAATTGGTGAATACTGGTATACAATTTTAGTTATTGAATAATTTTTTGAACGCATAAAAATTTATTTGTTTGTTCTGTTGTTGCTTATACATGTACATCCCATCAAAAAATTTTCTATTGTAATGAGATATCGCCAGCTTTAGGTGAAGTGCCACAAATTTTGACCTATGCTATGGACTGATGCCAATGCAGTGAAGGTTCTTTTATGTGCCACACCTGCATTGGCTTTGGACTTAAGTCTTTTCTGAAATACCCGTAATTTTCACTTTGTTTGCCGAGTCACTCCCTTTTTTTTTCTTTTTCTTTTTTTTTTAAACTCGAAACTAATTTTCAGTTGAACCCAGTTTAGACTTTTTGAGTGTAGACATATCACAACATACATTATATATATATATATTATTGCAAAATTTTAGAAACTGAGATAAACAATTTTTACATTTTAATCTTTCCGCAGGTCGTGCATCTCGTAAACCTACATTTAATGGAAGCTTAAAAGACACGACAGTGACAGAAGGGCAATCAGTTTCGCTGGAGTGTAAAGTGATTGATGCCACACAGATTGCATGGTACAAAGACGGAATTATACAGAGAAACTCCTCTGATTTTAAACAAACATTCGATGGCAGTGTCGCCAAGTTAGAAATCGAAGAAATCTTCCTTGACGATCAGGGCGAATATTCATGTATCGCAAAAAATGATAAAGGAGAAGCAAAGACATCGTGCAAAATCAAAGTCAGAGGTGCGTTTTGACACTCTAGCATAAGCAGTGCACTACTCATAAACTTGGCTGACTCTTTCTGTTGACTTTGCGGTGACTTAAGATCAACGATGGCTATCTAGCTGGATTTCTCACTTTAAAACTTTCACTCTTTCTGCTGTGCCATTGCTCTAGAATGCTCACAATTTTTTTTTTTCCGGAGAATTTATGTATCTTTTTTAGTAAAACTTCAATCAACATAAAATTAACTATATCTAGAAAAATTGTTCAGCTTCATGTTGCTGAAAATGTAACTTTAATTTAGTTTATTTCCATTAATTTTATAATTCAGAAAATTTACAATTTTGGACCAAAAGTCAGGAAATTCCATAAAATGATATCAGTTCTTCATTATGAAAGATTACTGCAATTAGTACTATCTGAAATATGTCTAAATATTTTAATTTTTTTATGGGGAGGTAGATTTTGAATGATTTAATGGAATCTGTAAAATATATATATATATCAGAAACCCCACCCCGTCCCCAAAAGATAAAAATAGAATGAAAAACAAACAAACAAACCTCCCCTCCCCCCAGATATTGGTTTCAGGACTTCATTATGAAATATTACTGTCCAAGTAGCATCCAAAATTTTGAGATTTTTCAAAGTAATTTGAATAATTTAATAGAATCTTATCTTACAAAAAGATCCAGACACCCCACCCCAAAAAAAATTTAAAAATTGGTACCAATACTTGTGGATTACTGAACCCGAAATTTCACCCCTACCCCCTCTCCCCAAAAAAAAGTTAAAAGGAAATTGGTGTCAGTATTTGGAGAATACTGCACCAGTACAACAGTATCTGATACATTGGGATTTTCATGGAAGAGCAAGGCAAAACAACTGCAGCATATTTCCGTTTACTGTCGCCTTTCCGTTTCCACACAATAGAATTCTTACATCTAAGGATGCTATTTTGTGTTTCTGTGTCTTCTGCTAGCTTTCATCTAATTCATTTGGTGGTGGATATCTTTGTTGTGCTTAAATCTTGCTGCAAATTGATACACTTACATTCCATATTGAGAAAAAAATATATATATTAACATAAGTATTGTTTTAATGTGTCAAGTGACAAGTACATGTATGTTATCACGTTTCAAGACGTTGTACCTTTCCTACACAATCGCCTTTATTGTCATGGTAACGAAAGAAAAAAAATGCACATTCCTTTAAAAGAGAATTTGCACTTAAATATTTGATAAACTCATTTCAGTACATCTACCAGAATTTATCATTTGCAATCCACAGTGGCAAATCACGGAATCATGCTTCCATTTTTCAATTTAACACCAGCAATTTTAAGCTGTGTGAATAGCGTCAAATATATGGAATAGTTTTCTTGCATTAACAGAATGTGACACAGGCGAAGGTGATGTTGTTCCGATGTTTCTTACCCGCCCAGAAAGTAAAATCTACAGTCATGGAGATACGATCATACTGGAATGTGATGTAATTGGATCCCCTAAACCAACACTTACTTGGTGCTGCGATGGGGCCAAACTGTGCTCCAATGCCAAACTCAAAATGTTCTATGATGGTAGAGTGGCTTTGTTGAAAATTTCTCAGGCCACAAAGCAGGAAAGTGGAAAGTATGAGGTTTCAGCTGAAAATTCATCAGGGAAGGTGAAAGTTGATGCTCTGATAGTGGTCAAAGGTAATAATAATAAAATAAATACTTGAAGGACTAAATTTCACGTGAAAATAATAATGATATCGTCATCTATATCATCATCATTATCATCATCATCGTCATGTGTAGTTATGACAATAACATTAACCCTTTCAACACTACAGACCATAATGGACTTGTCCAAGACAATAGAAAAGTGCATACCATTTAGATTCATAGGGATGTAAAGGTTCAAATGAGTTTTACATGCTCATGCAAAAATATCAACACTTGTTACGGACTGTCATATGATTTGAATTGTGTTACTGTGTATCGTCTTAGGAGTGAAGGCATTTCAATGTACATGTTATATCTTGCCTATTTTGACAACAAGAGATCCCTGTTTCAGGGCTTATACAAACCCCACCCCATGACTTTCAAACAATAATCATTTTCAAATTAAAAAATACATTAAGGTTTAATGTTAGGCCTTGTCTCATACCACTTGTTTCTTTTGAAACAACTTATACATCTATTTAATAAGTCAGAAAAGATAAGGCCTTATCGACAGAAACAGTCATATTGAGCATTTTATTTCGGTGCCCCTTTTTTGTTAGCCTATAACTTTGGTATTATGTTTATAATTAAGGTCATCTGCAACTTTTGGGAGTAAAATTTATGGTCTTCTGTCATGTTAGGCAAGTACTCGCATAATTGAGGTCATTTTTGAAGGAAAATACACTGGGAGCACTTCATTGAGGTTGCATAAAACAGGTAGCCACTTAATACAGTGGGTTGATGAGGCAGGTTTGACTCTACATTAAGCTTTAGAAAATGAGTGATACCGCTTAAAAGTTGGTATGTGTTAAACAATTGGCCTCACAAGTAAAAAGTGAATGGTTTAAATCTCTATCTGGGTCACATCTGGGGCATCTTTTATGTAGGAAGTGACTGTTCTTTCACTGAATGTTAACCATGAGAACTGAAAGTCACAGGTAAATATTTACGGCACTTAACCCCTGGCTGGCAGTATCTCTATATAAATATTTAGGGCACTTAACCCCTGGCTGGCAGTATCTCTATATAAATATTTAGGGCACTTAACCCCTGGCTGGCAGTATCTCTATATAAATATTTATGGCACTTAACCCCTGGCTGGCAGTATCTCTATATAAATATTTAGGGCACTTAACCCCTGGCTGGCAGTATCTCTATATAAATATTTAGGGCACTTAACCCCTGGCTGGCAGTATCTCTATATAAATATTTTAGGGCACTTAACCCCTGGCTGGCAGTATCTCTATATAAATATTTAGGGCACTTAACCCATAGCTGCCAGTATCTCTATATAAATATTTAGGGCACTTAACCCCTGGCTGGCAGTATCTCTATATAAATATTTAGGGCACTTAACCCCTGGCTGGCAGTATCTCTATATAAATATTTAGGGCACTTAACCCCTGGCTGGCAGTATCTCTATATAAATATTTAGGGCACTTAACCCCTGGCTGGCAGTATCTCTATATAAATATTTAGGGCACTTAACCCATAGCTGCCAGTATCTCTATATAAATATTTAGGGCACTTAACCCCTGGCTGGCAGTATCTCTATATAAATATTTAGGGCACTTAACCCCTGGCTGGCAGTATCTCTATATAAATATTTAGGGCACTTAACCCCTGGCTGGCAGTATCTCTATATAAATATTTAGGGCACTTAACCCCTGGCTGGCAGTATCTCTATATAAATATTTAGGGCACTTAACCCCTGGCTGGCAGTATCTCTATATAAATATTTAGGGCACTTAACCCATAGCTGCCAGTATCTCTATATAAATATTTAGGGCACTTAACCCCTGGCTGGCAGTATCTCTATATAAATATTTAGGGCACTTAACCCCTGGCTGGCAGTATCTCTATATAAATATTTAGGGCACTTAACCCCTGGCTGGCAGTATCTCTATATAAATATTTAGGGCACTTAACCCCTGGCTGGCAGTATCTCTATATAAATATTTAGGGCACTTAACCCCTGGCTGGCAGTATCTCTATATAAATATTTAGGGCACTTAACCCCTGGCTGGCAGTATCTCTATATAAATATTTAGGGCACTTAACCCCTGGCTGGCAGTATCTCTATATAAATATTTAGGGCACTTAACCCTTGCTGGCAGTATCTCTATATAAATATTTAGGGCACTTAACCCCTGGCTGGCAGTATCTCTATATAAATATTTAGGGCACTTAACCCCTGGCTGGCAGTATCTCTATATAAATATTTAGGGCACTTAACCCCTGGCTGGCAGTATCTCTATATAAATATTTAGGGCACTTAACCCCTGGCTGGCAGTATCTCTATATAAATATTTAGGGCACTTAACCCCTGGCTGGCAGTATCTCTATATAAATATTTAGGGCACTTAACCCCTGGCTGGCAGTATCTCTATATAAATATTTAGGGCACTTAACCTATAGCTGCCAGTATCTCTATATAAATATTTAGGGCACTTAACCCCTGGCTGGCAGTATCTCTATATAAATATTTAGGGCACTTAACCCATAGCTGGCAGTATCTCTATATAAATATTTAGGGCACTTAACCCCTGGCTGGCAGTATCTCTATATAAATATTTAGGGCACTTAACCCCTGGCTGGCAGTATCTCTATATAAATATTTAGGGCACTTAACCCATAGCTGGCAGTATCTCTATATAAATATTTAGGGCACTTAACCCATAGCTGCCAGTATCTCAATACAATTGAAAACAAACTACAGTAAAACCTGCTATAGTGGCCACCTCTATATAAGGATCACCTGTCTATAAAGGCCACTTTAGAAAAGTCCCTTGACTGCATACTTCAACTAAATTGAACCTGTGTATAAGGGTCACCTGCACATAAAGGTCAATATTCTCTGGTCCCTTGGGTGGCCCCTATATACAGGTTTTACTGTATTTGTTTTAAATAAAGACAATATTGTAACAAGCAAACAAGATGTATCTCCATTAAGAGAGCTTTTAGACTTGTATAACCTATGGCAAAATAACAAGTAAAAATGCCAACATGTGGCCTAGGGTCATTGAGTCTTATACATTATTTTTTTTATAACTTGAGGGGACTGGTAGAGGTGGTCTAGCGGTTGAGCATTTAGACCCACAAGCAAAACGTTCATTTCCCAGTGCTGTTATAGCAGCCAGTTCTCCCCTCCCCTGCTGAAACTTTCTCTGGTGGAGAGAATTGACTAACCATTTTTTTTCCTTGGGATAAAGATAACTTTTTGAGGGGGAAAGAATTGGCCAAGACATTGAAAAAAATGGTGATTGTTCCTTTGCTAAGAGCTCGGCATGAGAGATAAAAGTTACAGGTCTTCCAAATACCACCCAATAACGGATGTCCCGTGTCATGGCAGGCATAGTAGGTAAAGAACTCTCACTGTATTGACATCAGTCCATAGTATAGCTCAAAATTTGTAGCACTTCTCCGTAAGCTGGTGAAATCTCCATTTAATTGAAAAATTCATGGTGACTTGTAAGACAACAAGAACACAAAGGAACAAAAGGAGATTCATTCATTGCTTTAATTCTTCTTTTGAAAACAATGTATTGTGCATCTAAATGTCTGGATTTCAAGATGAAGCGATGACTGAGAATGTGCGAAAGAAAAGGGGGATCAAATTAAATTGAAATGGAATGTTATTTCTGTTACAGGACTTTGTTGGTGGTATATATTTAAATATATGTAACCTTTAGTGTTGATAATCCGTAATTCTTGGGTACTTGTTAAATCTCCCACGTCTATATTAAGATTAGGCTCTCCACTATATATATACGACCTAGCATTATTTATACCTCCATTACAAAAGAAGGATTCCTATATCAAATGTTCACGAATTCCATTCCGACAGAATTATTTTGACCTTAATAATATCTCAGGTAATTTGCACTGAGTACAAAAAATTTCCTGTGTTTCTTTTTGTACTTGTTTATTTGTTTATTTGCTGTCTGTATTTTTTTTTTTTTACTGTAGTTGGTTTAATAATACGTGTCATGTAAAATGTCGTAAGATGTCGGTAATAATAGAATTGTATTGATTTAAAGGTATAACCATAAAAGATCCATTATCAGCAGTTTTATAAGTGTTAAGAGCCCCGTTTTTAACTTGAAATCCTATTACGCTAAGATATACTTTAGATTCTCTTTATAGTCATGGGCATAAACAAATGTCAAAAATTATATTCCTTTCCTCGTTTGTTTATTTGTATTTGTGTATATTTTTATGCTTATCATTTTTAATTGTGAATTATGGTGCGAAGATGAGCGTACCCACATGGAGTTTACGACTTAATTTTATCACTCTAAATCCGGAAATGATTAAACCTCGGGTACAATGTAATTGGTTATTGTCAATTTAAATTTTTTTCTTACGAATGGATATTACTTATTCCAAAGTTTCCGATGACTAGGCTATACCGATACTAAAATTTATGCGTAAAGGATGTGGCTATAAAGTTTAGTCTTAATGTAGGAAATTAAAATGTCATTTGCTGTGCTTGGGCACCACTAGACAAAGATGGAAGTCTCAGTTTTGAAAGTGTCCTTGTGTGTTCCAGATAAACAAGGACCACCAACCATCCTTCATTCCTTGACGGATGCCACAACGACTTGCGGAAAACCTCTGGTGTTACAGTGCGATATTAGAGGAAGCCCTGTTCCAGTTGTTCTCTGGCGCAAAGATGGACGAATGATCGGGAATACTTCCGACTTTAAACAGACTTACCAGAATAATATCGCAAAGCTCGAGATCAAGGATGTCTTTAAGCAAGATGGAGGTTGTTACGAATGTGTTGCAAGAAATTCATTTGGTGCCGTTTCTTCTAGTTGTTCTATCACCGTCCAAGGTATGAATTATGTGAGAATCTTCTTAAAATAGTTTTATACTAAATGGTCTAGAAATTTTTGTATTACCGGTATGTAACAGGTTTAAATTGATGAAATCTGTCTTTTGTAATTTCTAAAATAGTGGGAGAATTCATTGTTTTGGGGTGAATCAATGTATGATCAAGTATTTTTTTTTAACACCCTGCTGTAATATGTAGTACCTCCTGCCTACAATACGTAAATAGTTACGTATGAAATCAGCTCTCAATTCTAGTCAGCAAGGGGTTCGAGCCTGGCATGATGATAAAATGATTATGTTGCTAATGTTGAGATGGTTGGCTGGGGGTGGGGGAGTGGGAGGAGTTATTTGTCTTGATTAATCATGGTCGGCATTACTCCAAATTAAATGAAATTGATCATCACATACCACGTACAAAAAAAATTGAATATGATAAAAATATTTGGAAATCATAGAGACAGTCTTGTATAAGCTTAGCTGCTGAGATTTATCTAAATTGTAAAAATTTGAACATTACATAACCGGAGACTCACTGGAGGGTAAGAGATATTTCTCCAAGGAATTTTGTTGCAGATAATTTAAATTTAGATCAGTTTAATTTGAAGTCTGAAAATACCGTAAAAATCTTTACAACTGTACCTAACCGATTTTTATTTTTTTTCTATAAATTTGGATATAAATCATATTAACTGTGTATATGAGAGAAATAGATAAATAGATAGATAGAAAGAGGGAGAGATACAGAAATAGAGAGAGCTTGTACCTATTGGGAATTACTGAAGATAAATGTTCTTGACTCACATCTTGACGTATTGCGAATGGAACATGTTTTTAGGTGCCGAGTTATATAGAGATCGGTGAAATGATAGCGTCTGCTAATGTTAAGATTGTTGTTTTCATATTTCATCTGTAAATGCAGTCGAGCTCTGAAGATAACATCTCATCCATTTATACATGGTCTTGTCATACTTATTTACAAAGTCGGAAATTGGAATAAGTCAATAAAATTTCATGGAAGACATTGTTAATTTAAATCTTATCATTTACTTTTTATGTTAACAATGCTTTTATGAAATTACTTTGAATCGTAGTGAAAGCCATGTGATTTTGATAACGTCAGTAATTATTTGTAAATTGTATGCTATTTATCTCATCAGCCCCTGTGGTCACACTTAGACTCACCCAAATCAATAAAATAGTATGGTCTACGGTCATAATTCGGGAGTAAACAAGTTATTATATTGCCTGTAAAATTATTACAAAACCTTTTAAATCATACACCCCTGAATTATGAAAGTGGACTTAAACATTCTTTGAAATGGGCAGGTCCAAATGTGACTTCAGGGGTTGATGGGTTAAAGTCTGGGTAATAATTTGTCATGATATGTTATTTTGTTAGTTAAATTAGAAACAAATTTAATCGGTCAACCAAATTGGTGCCGTCGTCTGCCATATTTTTTCAGATAAATCATATTAATGACCAGTAAGTTGCAGTGGTGGGTGGATGGGGGACTGTAGGTATTATCTGTGTCGGTCAGTCTGTACAATTATAGTTTTGGTTGTTTAAATCTTTGAACCACTTGTGGTGGTCTGGTGGTAGGCCGTTTGGAAGGTTTGGGAAGTTCCAGGTTTGATTCCCTGGTATCGGGTAATACCAAGGACTTTTGAAAATGATAATGACTGTTCCTGTGCCTACTGGATGGCATATGAAGTGTATACGTCACAGTTCTTTCGGATGAGGACATAAAACGGAAGTCCCATGTCACAGCAGATGTGGCACGTAAAAGAACCCTCACTTCAATGGTGTCAGTCCATAGCACTGGTCAAAATTTGTGACACTTCATCTAAAGCTTGGGACATCTCAGTAGTCAGTATAAGTGAAACATTCTTGGCAGGATGTAGAACAACAACATGAATAAATGAAATAAAGTTTTGTAATTGTTTACCGTTTATTTAACAATTATTTCACAGGTAGGAGACATGTGTTGAATTATCAATGTTCTCATTCAATTTTGCAGGTGAAAATTCCAGCAATGTAGAAAACACAAACAAGAGAACTGATTGGGTGGTTGGACGGGATACGGAATCAAGTGTTGTCGGACAATCTAGTGCAAATAAAAACGCAGCAAATTCCAAAGATACTTCCATTAAACGAAGTGAAAGTGTCCGAGTTACATCAAAATATTCCTTACAAAACCGATTCCAACAAGATTTCAAGGTCAAGGGAGATGATACCGCACATACACCTAAAACACCCGGCGGAAATGAAAAAGTAAATTCCGCCAGCGTTAAGAGTGAGGATACGTCAACGAAAAACACCAGCGAAAAATCAAGCAGTGGAAATACAGAAAGCAAAGCCAAAAGTAAATTTTCGCTAGATGACCAAAGTGCAAAATCTACCAAAAATGACCCACCGTGGAAAAATGTCACTCTACGGAGGGCAGAAAGTGCCAGAGTGCCATCTTATAGTCGTTCGAAACCTCTCACGTGGAAAAGAGATGAAGTTAAAGAGAATGCGGGTGATAAAACGAAAGAGGTTAAAGTTGAAAGTTCAGCCGAAGCAGAAAATGAAAAGCCAACTGGCTGGCGCTCAGTGACATTAGAGAAAAAAGATGAAGTAGTCGGCTCTCCGAGTGAGAGTGACCGATTTGTTGCTAAGACTCAAGTTAACTTAAGAAGATCTGAAAGTGCAAGGGTTGGTTGTGCCAATCAGAATATCATAGCAAAGTTTTTACAGAATGCGCAACAGCGGGATAAACCTGACGATGTCAAAGAAGGTGCAAATGTTGACAAGTCACATGGCATTCCAGATATAAATAGATTAAAAGCAGATGATGCGTCTGTTGTTCCAAAATCTCAAAATGCTTCCCCAGATTCGAAAGAAGGTAATAAAGACCAGAAAGATACAAAATTAAGTCGTAGCCAGAGCTTACGACTTTTGTTCGAGAAAAACAGTTCTGCAAATGCGCCAAAGGAGAAAAAGGAAGTGCCAGTAGCATCATTTTTGGCAAGAAAAGATCTAGGTTTACGACGGACGTCAAGTTTGAAAATGCTTCCAGGTGAAAGAGAGGCTGGATCATACAGATCGAAAAAGAGTGAAAGTGGCGTTTTCTTGGACCTAGCCCCACCAAAGGTAAGGTCAAGGTCATTTTACATGTACATGTATATAACATACAGTCAAACCACAAAATTAAAAAATCTTGTTAAAAAAACGGGAAGTAGTGCCTAGTTACCTCGGGAATTTGGAAGAAAAGTCCATTTTGGTTTGGCTTGGGCTCTATTTCTTTGAAATTTTATGAATTTAGGTACAAGTATTTATTCACAGTCCCAAATATAAGTTTGCAAGTGAATTATCCATCAAAATTTCTAAAAATGTACTGATTGCCAATTTTCATTGTGATTATTAAAATCAACTACTGGTACTCTGATATGTAAAACTGAAAGCATAACTTGATTGGGACTCCGAAATTCAGATTTTTAATTCACAATTGATGTGGCGGGTTAATGATACGTGTAGAAGAATGATTGTACATTTGTAATTGATGGAATATAAGGAATCCAAAGGACAGAATTCTTCCATAAATTTGACCATGACTGACAAAATTAGCCAGATGTGGTGATAACCCCATGACATATATATGTGTAAAAAGATTGATGAAATTCATCATTAAGAAATGCAAAATTTGAAGAAAAAAAGGTCTTCATTCATTCATTTATATGGGGTCTATTTTTTCAGTCATTGTCACATATACCAGTTCATGTCCAGTGTATAATAATGCAACGTGGGTGGTTTGACTGTATATATTTTTGTATGTACTTTTGGTCGGATTGCAAAGCAAATACCAGTCTAAGAATTTATGATGTCTTTCTCTCATCAAATGATGACAGATTATGATGACATTTATTGACCTTGATTTTTTTCCCTTGCGTTCACCTTTGACCTTGACTTTTGAAATATATAATGCTTCGCAATTCAACCATATAGCCTTTTGCTGTTTCTTTTGATACATTTGCAATTATTTGCTTGTTGAGTCATGCGTCATTTTTTATCATGTGGACTTTTTTTTTTTACCATCGTTTGGACTTCCAATGAAATGGATACAAAGTTAAGCAAATCAAAGATTAAAAAACATTCCCAGCTTCACTTAAAAATTCTTAATACCTTATTTTGAGAATGGGCATTAACCAGTTAAACTTGAAAAATTAGTGGTATATTTCCTAATTTTGGGAAAATCAGTAAAACAAATTGTGTGAATGCTTAACTCATTCACCCCTAAAGACACATTTGGACTAGCCTAAATCAATGACTGACAGAAGAGTCCATTTTTTTTTCAGGGGTTGATGAGTTCAATTTTGACAATGTGCATCTTTATGATACGCTGTGTTTACGTTAGAACTTAACTTTCTTTTGTCCTGTATTTTCTCACTGTTCTGCATGTTAACATCATATTTCTGCATTGAGAAAAATTTTTAGTTTTCATCTGTTTTTGGAATGGAAATAGGGTTTTTGAATGGCCCAAATTAGAGACAATTTAGAGTTTTGTCAAATAATCCGGGTGATCAGAACTGAAAAGTTGTATCTCACTAATTTCCTTGTTTGCATAAATATAGAATTTACTTGAATTTTTCAATGTCACACATCAAGTTTTTGTAAAAAACTGAAGAATTTTGAATTGGCAACAAACATGTCACCATGTCCGTGATAAAGCTTAGAAATGTTCGTGATAAATACGTGGTGATAAATAAGGGGGATCTTTATTTTAAATCTGCTTCAGTTAAATGTTTGTTGAAAGTCCAAATTAGCATGTCTGTGAAATATTTATATACATGTTATATCCAGGAAAAGGCAGATGGTTGCCGTTTATTGCTCAAACTGTGACTAAGAACGAAATTCTTTGAATAAGTGCTGACAGAGGATTTTGTTAAATGGTTTATTTACATGGTTTGAACATGCAGTCGTAATAGAATTGCTAAAAATAAACTGGAAAAATAAATAGAAAACATGCATGCAAACTTTGATGTTTAGTTCTCCGAAGAATTTTGTCCTAGAAAAGTTGTAATGATGCGTTAAATGGAGAAAAACCGGCCGGCAGCAAATATGACTTTTCATACTCGTTCAGTGTTTTGCAAGCAGATGATCCTGGGTTCGATACCCAATCGTTTCTTGCATAAATATCGTGGTAATGAATTCCAAACTGTTAAAAGGGGGCATTAGCTGTGTTTTTTCCAAAACATTTTCTTTCTTTTCTTTATTACTTAGATTGATGTACAATAACAAAAAAAAAAAAAAAAAAGGAGAGACAAACACAAGCATAAAAAGTCTTACATTCCTATATATTTCATGAAAATTATTTTGTGAAAACCCAGTTTGGCAATTATTCTTTTGCAAATGATTAATTTGACCTTACTCTTTGTATATGCATATGACACTGGTCAACCTGACCTTATTTTCACAAACGATATAGGAAGCTGTGTATTGTGCAGACTTAATACTTTGTAACTAATATACATATTATCATCTTACACTAGATAAAGACCAAGGGGCCAAAAATTTGTGAATATTGAGTGTTTTACTGTTTTTTTCATATATAGGAATAAAAGTTTTATAAAATTGTTATGCCAGTGTATATCTCTTATTTATTATTGTACATTAATCTAAGTAGTAAAAAAAGGAAATAATTTTTTTTTTTAACCACAGCTTATGTCCCTTTAACTCATTTATCCCTCAAAACACATTTGAACTGGTCTAAATCATTGATTTACAGAAGAGTCCATTGTTTTTTCAGGGGTTGATGGGTTAAGTCTTGTAGGATTCGGTTTATCCTTGACCTTGTTAGTATTTACAAATAAAACAGTATTAAAAAGCACCGACTTATCGTTGTATATTGACAGTTGTATAGTTTTAACTTTGAGATATGCAAATTTATAAAATTGTCAGCGGAGTTTCTATCATCAGCGGAGGTTCCTTTTTTTTATTTCGACAGCTGTTATATGTCTAGTTCCTTCTAAAAAAAAAAATAGATATGACTCGAAAAACGATAGTAATTTTTGTAATTCTGTTAAGAGAAAACCATTAAAATCTTGAAATATCATTGCTTGTCAGATATTAAAGCAAACATTTGTGTGAATTAGATAGAATACATCTGTGGCCGTTACTTGTTGATTTAACTCGAATGGTCAGACTCGAGAATGTTTTAACAGAACAAAAAATTAACTGATTTATGTATGTTTTCCCCCCAAATAAATAAAATATAAGAAGCTTGAAGAGAACAAGAAAAAACAGGAATGGTTGACTTATATATATATATCACAACGTGCAATACAGGACTGATTATACGACAAAAATTATTTTAGTATTTAGTGATTTACTTTTCAATTATATCTTACATTGAAAAACTACCGTGGAACCTGTCTTGAAAGACCACCCCCATCTGCCAGTGAAATGTGGTCTGTGATTAAGAAAAGTAGTCTCTCAAAAGAGGTTTTTTTATAAAGAATATTTGACCAAGTGGTTTTCAAAATGCAGTCTCTCAAAACAGGTTCCACTTGTTAAGATCTGTTGCAGTCCCGAGTTTTTACCTACATGTATTTGCAGTTTATTCTGAAGCACCACACAATTTGCTCAAACATCACATACAAATTTTCTCTGTTAATCATTTAACCTAGGAGTCAGCAGGAGTTGTATTAAGATCACTTTTATACAAGATATCAAAACAGATTTCAGTCTGCTTTCATCATACGCAAAGTATTCTAAATCGTTGCACAAAAATCAGGTGTTTTGAAGAGTTATTCTGTGGGGAATTCCGTACAGTACAGTTTGTGTTTACTATATATAACATATCATTTGAAATTAAACGTACAGTAAAACCTGTATATAGGGGCCACCCAAGGGAATTCTGTACAGTACCCTTATACACAGTTTTAGTTGAAGTATTCAAGGGACTATGGCCTTTATAGAACCTTATATATTGGCATTTGAAATTAAACGTATATAGAAAATCCTCGCTGTTGTACGCAATTAATATTACTTAATAGAATTAATAACAAATGGAAGAAAAAAACTGAAACCCTGATACATTTTTATGTTTGGAAATTGATATAAATAATTTGGTATGGAAAGAGTATTAACAGCTTGTTGTTGGCAAAGTGATAGCGAGATTAAGAGATTACGAAATTTGATAATCTCTGAAACGGTGATTTTGTATGTGATAAACAGAATATGATGAAGTTATAAATTGTGTTAAACTGATGTGATGGAGATAATATGGTTGAACCTCGCTACTAAGACCACCTAACTGACTGACTGAAAGTGGTCTGATTAATGAGGTGTTACAGTGGAACCTTGCTATCAAGACCACCTATCTGACTGACTCAAAGTGGTCTGATTAATGAGGTGTTACAGTGCAACCTCACTATTAAGACTCAAAGTGGTCTGATTAATGAGGTGTTACAGTGGAACCTCACTATCAAGACCACCTATCTGACTGACTCAAAGTGGTCTGATTAGTGAGGTGTTACAGTGGAACTTTGCTATTAAGACCACCTATCTGACTGACTCAAAGTGGTCTGATTTGTGAGGTGTTACAGTGGAACCTCACTTTTAAGACCACCGATCTGATCGACTGACTCAAAGTGGTCTGATTGGTGAGGTGGTCTCTTAAGTGAGGTTTACTGTACTTATCATATATTTATCAAGAGACCAAAAACTTGTTGTTTGAATTGTTTAGTGGTATCCTAAGCACGGTGGTCTTTAGGCAAGTTTCCACTTTAAATGTTTATACAGAAGTCATAAAGTATGGCATATTGTTTGGGCAATCCCCAGTCCAGGGTCCGAAGTCACCAAATTTACTCAGAACTGAAGCTCACCGTTTATCTTACTGTTTTATGATTTTTTTTACCAATTTGGCAAATAGTTGTTTGTTGAATTTCTGGATGTGACTGACTTAATTGAACACAAGTTACAGTGGAATCTGTCTTGTGAGATCACTTTCATTGCTGTTGTTTTATTGTTGTTTAACGTCCCACTCAAGAATCTTTCACTCATATGGAGACGTCACCAAATGCCGGTGAAGGGCTTCAAATTTTGTCCTATGCTCGGCACTTACAGCCATTGAGCAGAATTCTCTTTAATGTGCTGACATCTACTATTACACTGGACCTCGGTTTTTAATGTCTCATACAAAGGACAGAAAAAGCCAGCCGCCTTCACAGAGGCTCGAATCCATGACCCTCCGATTGCAAATTGAGCTCTGTACTGTGGAACCATGAGGGTTCTGACCACTGTCATAGAAGACCACCTGTATTAAGTGACCACTGTCATTTATCCACCTTCAAGTAGTCAAAGATACAATAACATCCCCCACCACCCAAATTATAATGAATCTATTGATTTTGAGTTCATTTTATAGAAACACCAAATTATTTGATTTACATGGATTAATATATCTATATCGTTTACTTATCAATATAGAATTTCTCATTTATAACAGCCGTAAGTCAAGAAAGATAGATTTAGTCATTTCTGCATTTGTTCCTTTCAACAATTACTTCAAACCACAATTTTGGTATTTAAGGCTAATACCTTTGATCCTAATTACCCCTTGTTTGGTACCTCCAATCAACGATTTGTAAAGTTGTCCAGTCTCCCACTGGAGCCCCAGTGGCCAAGTGGTTAGAACAATTTCCATTTCTCTCTCAAACATGACACTCAATCAATTTCATCATCTCCTCTGATCAACTTTAACAGTAAATGTATGTTTCATCTTAAATATGTCAGGAAAATTATTTGTACAAGTTGCCTCCATTTCAGAAAAATTATCTCTATTTCTGTGATTTTTGTATTTACTTTTTTTCTCCCAAAATATCATTTTCTGCGAAAGGGCAAATTTTTGCTAAAAAATATACATGTATTAATTAATCTGGTATTAAAATTCTTCCAATAACAAATAAAAGTAACCCACTTGTATATATCTTTTAAACAAACTCTAGCGCTAAATAATAACAGATAAATAAAAATTAATAGAACTTTTCTGCCCACAAATTTTTATGATTATTGGGATGGAATTATCAGAAAATATTTTTAGAGGAAAATATCGTTTTCCTGAATACAGAAAATAACCAAGAAAGTTAAACAAGGAAAATGATTAAAAAGTGTGCTAAGGGAGATAACCCAAGTTGATATAATTATCTATTGCCAAATGATTTACAGCTGTCATTATATAATACAGTAATAATACTCTTAATAGCGTATTAACAGATTTATATTTTTCTAGTTCATGTGCAGTAAAAAATCTAAATAGAAATTTGTCATGGAAACCAAATCAGAACTAGCATCTGTTGTGAAGTTTGTAATTCCCTGAAAAATTGGCCTCAATTGGAGATACTAGAAGAGGGGTGAAATGTTTAAGAAAAACATAATAGGCTGCCGAATTCTGTCTCTCATGATTTGTGAATAGGCAAAGCAGATGAGAATTGAGAAAAAAATATATAGTTAGTTGAGTTCCGAATTGTTTGTTTTCAAAGTAGAAGATTATACATGAAATGTGGAACAGCTGCATGGTTTTCTGGGTTATTGATAAGTAACGATTTTCATTGGCGTGTATCATAAGTGTGGAAATTATAAACTTTTTATCCACCGTAACTGCTTATAAAAACATAAAATTCTGTGATACACATTTGAAAGTAATATACTATGAGTAATTGGAGAGAGAGAGAGAGAGATGAAGAGAGTGGGGAGAGATAGAGAAGGAGGGAGAGGAAGAGAGAGAGAAAGGGAGGAGGAGGGAGAGAGAAAATGAGACAGGAAGAGAGGGAGAGAGCGCTGTGGAAAGATAAGTTACAATTAATTATTATATGATGAAAATATGAAGGAAAGGAAAAATGATATAAATAAATTCACAAACTAGGCTAATATTTATATTTTTATGAGTTAGGGGATTGAAAAAATATATTGTTTTTATTTCTGAGATATTTGCATTTTGATGAGAATATTTCTCTTAAGATCTATAGAGTTAGATTAGTGTAAGATTCTTTAATTAATCATAGGAAGAGATTATAAAAATTCTTCCAAGGTATGCATTTGTGTATAAACACACAGTCCACAATAATAGAGACTTTTATGTACAATTTTCAGAAATTTTCAAAAAAAAAGAAAAAAAAAAACCAAAAGAATTTAAAAAGGTCTTCAGCTTTTCCAGTATCGATAAAATAAATTGCTTAGGATAGTTTTGAAGATTTGCACATTCCAATCATAATTTTACAATGAGATGTATGTAACATCCATGTTTTAGGTTTTTATTTATAATATCATTTACCATAGCTTCCTTTATATACATGATTCTCCTGTAATGAGACTTCAATCCCGCAAAAAATACTTGATGCTCCCCTTTTGCTCTGCTCAGGTATTTGTTGTACATGATTGACAGAAAGCGATGGAAGTGATGAGGAATGCGTATGATGAGCATCGCTATGTAGTTGTTATACTAAAGATCAGTAGTGGCTTATGGCAGCCAAGTGCTAGCTTTTTTGTATACAAACTGTGTAGGTAGTAAGAAAGTGAAAAAGCTCCAGAACTACTGCTATCTTGCACATACTACTGACAAAATGAAATGCTGCTTGGATTAATTCCAAGTCGCTTTTTGTCTCGTAGACAGGAAGTTGAATATGCTATAGCGACAGCTCCTCAGATATGGTACATGGTACAGGGGCTCACTTGGGTCCAGGACTTTTTTTAAAAAAATTTTTGTTAAATATAATTTAATCAATACATATAACAATTATCAAAGTTGGGAATACAAAATTTTATAAACCAAAAACTGCCACAAAATCATATTAGAAAATCATGATTGAACTTTAAAAAGGAAACAAATAAAGTTTAGAAAAATATAGTTAAAATATAGTTAAAGAAATTGACAGAATAGTCATTCACTGATTCAGACATATTAGGACCTTGAACTCACACAGCAATGGTAGGGTCCAAAAATAAAATATATAGGTCCCGGACCTCAAACTTAAGGAATTTTCAGTCCCTGCTAGACTAAAAGATCACCTTGCTTAGCAGATCACCTCACATTAACGGTCAAAGATATTTCAGTTTCTTAAAAATTTCTTAAAAAATATTAAACAAGTCCAGATCCTCACTTAAGAGACCACCTAGCTAATACGACCAATTTAAATCAGTTTGGTGTTCTTGATACCAAAGTTTCATGGTATATTCATCAGCACTTAATCAATATCAAATTTATATTACCGTAATGTTTATGCTTTAAAATTGTTTATTCACTTTTCACTGTTTATAGCATTCTCCTGGCCTGTTGTAAATTCTCATTATTGTGGCAGGGACAATTAAAAGTAAAATGATTAGATAATTACAGTAAAACCTGCTTTAGCGGCCACCTCTATATAAGGATTACCTGTTTATAAGGGCCAGTTTTTTCAAGTCCCTTCACAGCATACTTCAAGTAAATTGAACCTGTGTATAAAGGTCACCTGCACATAAAGGGCAATATTTTCTAGTCCCTTGGGTGGCCCCTATATACAGGTTTCACTGTATATATCCTCCCACCAAAAAAAAAACAAAACCCAAAAATTATAATTAAAAATAAAAGGTAATCAAAAGATTCATAAAATTTTTATTTTATATACAAAACAACAAGAATATATAAGTTTTAAGAAAATTAATTAAACATTTTTAACATTTTATACATGAACAAAACATGGAATGTAATCCTGAACACAGAACAATATAATGAACTGGACAAAAGAAAAATGAAACTTTAATTAATTCATATTTGATATTTTGTATATTAAATGTAAAACAAAATATGTATAATTTGAAATATTTTGTATTTTTCCAGTTTTTGTTCTGGCCATAGATTTGTATCCCACTTAGTATCATTTTAATAATTATTTTTTTTTTACAGTGAAACCATTTCTTATGACAATGGTCAACATCTTGACCTGCCTTCTGAAATCTGATTCAGTACTAGTAGAACCTGATGAGCTATATTTATTTAATTGGCTCACTTCCTGATAATTACTGTAATTCCTGTATACATGTAAACAATCCCCCAAGTACCAGCATCTGTCATCACTTATCGCAGAGTAACAGTAAGGAATGCGTACACAGTTCTGTTGAGTGGTACAATCTCCCTACTGTTTCTCTGAAGGTCAAACATTTACTGGGGATGTATAACACTTCTTAATGTCAAAAAATTTCCGCAATACTACAATTCCTGGAGCAGTGTAATTCGTGAAGGTGAGAGTTATTGCCTTACTTTTATTTCTCCTATGGAAGCTTTGTAAATTTTTTTCTGTGTATTAAGCAGAGAGTTGGTATCTTATACATGTTTATCCTTGGCACAGGTGAGAATTGCATTAATTTCATATTTTGAGATTTTGTAAGTTGTTTCCGTGGTAATTTCATTACATATGTTGTATGTCATGATCATTTATTATAATCAATTGTGTCGGGTTCTTCATGTAAGAAAAAAAATTATGTAAAAATATTAGGAAAATTATCCTCGTAGAGAATGTTAGCCCTATTGTTTCGGGTTTTTTTTGTTTTTGGATTGCAGTT
The DNA here is from genome assembly GCA_030159075.1 of Atrina japonica. NCBI lineage: Eukaryota > Metazoa > Mollusca > Bivalvia > Pterioida > Pinnidae > Atrina > Atrina japonica. The sequence continues at coordinate 284,921 of BROG01000614.1, forward strand.
TTCAGAGATAATGTTTGGTGCATCGTTATTTAATAATATTAAGTTCGACATGCATATTGTTATGTATCATTTTTGTATATCTAATTTTTTTTTTTGGGGGGGGTTAAATATTTTGTGACCATGCCAAAAAGACTGGGAAATCAAATGTCTGTGATATCTAATTAGCTTGATGACCACTTATGTGGCAATTACCATGTTAATGATAATTCGTTGATCTCCAATGTGGAACCACTTAACCACAGATGTTTTAGGTTTGATCCAGATGTCCCCGCCACTGTCTGATTTCTTATCTACCAGTATCTACACCTATATGTATAATATAACTACAGGAACATGACTTCCAGCATTTTGTGTTTTTCAAAATTCCTCATCTGGTTTTGATAGTGTGCTCTAGACAGATGGCCGCTGCCTATAGAGATCCAGCACTTATATAACAATATAGAAAGTATTTATTGTAATATAGTCTGGAAAGAAATATGTAAGGATGGAAGAGGGGGGATAAATTTGTGATAATCTGGAAAGGAATATATAAGGACAGAAGAGGGGGGAATATATATTTGTGACAATCTGGATTTTAAGAAATATGTAAGGTCTGAAGACCTTATGATAATCTGGAAAGAAATATATAAGAACGGAAGAGGGGGGAACAATTGTGGTAATCTGGAAAGAAATATGTAAGGGCAGAAGAGGGGAGAACTTGTACCTGAAATAGAGACCTCAGGGAATGCATTCAGTATCATTGTTGAGGTTTTCATCTTTATATTTTACATGGAGTACAGGTATAGAGCTAGGTGGCAGATTCAAGCTGACCATTTGTCCAAAACAGATTTATCATTTTTCAGAAAAAGAGCCGGCAGATGAAAGTCAATATCTAAATTAGAAATTTAATTCATCTTTTGAAAATTACAATACAGTGAAACCTTTATATAATGACCTCCTTAGGGACACAAGAAAACCAATCTTTATAGAGAGGTGGTCTTTATATAGAGGTTGATTTGTACACAAATGGTATACTATTGGGGAACGCAAAAAACAAGTGGTCTTTATACATAGGTGGTCGCTAAAGCAAGTTTTACAGTATCATATTTTGATAATCTCCTGAAGATTGTTCATGTGCAGTTTTTTTTTTTTTTTTTTTTTGTCTGCATTTATCCAGGTAAAATGGATGCAAAATGCATATTGTTCTTGTTTAGTTATAGAGCTTAAAAGTTTGTTGTACTTGTGAACTATACAGTTTGACTGTATATTTATCATTTCCATCGGTTATCAATAACACAGGGAAACCATTGATGGCTAATTTGGGCTAATTTTTCGAAGTGATCGAGCTAATTTTTGTAGGATTTTAAGAACTAATCAGAACATGGATGCTAATTAGTTTTCAAAACTTGTTACCAAGGTTATAACAAGTCAATATCGTGATGGAAGGATTTAGTTTTTGGGTAATATTTGCAAAAATATAAATGGCTGTGTAGTGCGTCTGCATGGTAACCATGTGTATATACAGTTTAGTTTATCGCCATCAAGTACAGAAGTTTCAGCTTACCAACTTCCTAAAATGTCAGCTATCCCTTTCTTCTGAAGAGATAGCTCCAAGAGGCTCCTAAAGGGTAATTTACATAGTTAACATGAGATATGTACATGTTTATTTCACTAAGATTAGTTGATGAAGCTAGAACTGACGAGCATTTTAATGTTATTTACATAATTTTTGTTATGATATATCGGAGCTGAATTATATAGATAACGTCGTAGAGTTTCAAGAAAAAAATCTTAAAATGCAGAAAGTATGTTAAAGTTGAACGTGAACCAAAATTGTTTTCAGTTCGCTTTGTAATCCAAGATGGCAACAGATCATATTTTGTGTAGGTGTGTTTTTTTTATCTGTCTGTATACTGTATTTAAACTTTGTGAACTTTTGAACTGTTCGAATGAATAATCTTAATTATTGTTTATTAAAGAAGTCAAAAATCATCTTGAATCGGTGACCTTGACCTTTCTACAAAAAGTAAATTTCTTGGGTATATTGTATCCAGGTTCTCTCCTCCACCATTAAAAACTGGCCGCCAATATATAACTGAAAAATTGTTGAGTAACGCATTTCATTACACTTCCAGTATTGTCACATCGTTAATTTTTTTCAGGATTTGTAGGTGATTTGAATTGATATCTTGTTTGTCAACACTATAGTTGTCTAATATTAAAAAAAATTCAAAAACTTTCACAAACTTAGTTGTATTAACTTACTAGAGTTATATTGATTGAGATTTATTTACAGTAAAACCTGCTGTAGCAGCCACCTCTATATAAGGATAACCTGTTTATAAAGGCCAGTTTTTTTCAAGTCCCTTGACTGCATACTTCATCTAAATTGAACCTGTGTATAAGGGTCACCTGCACATAAAGGTCAATATTTTCTGGTCCCTTTGGTGGCCCCTATATACAGGTTTCACTGTACTTATGTGTTAGTTACCCCGTATGGTACATCATTCTGTGTTAACTGGTACATCATTCTGTGTTAACTGGTACATCATTCTGTGTGTAACAGAAGGTAGTATATATGCTTGTGTTCTTGCCCAGTAATTGAAACCATACTGTGTGGCAGATGTAGGGTCTGGTAATGGGTCTAGAAGTACAATATTAGTTGTTGGGTAATACATGTATAATGTCTGTGTAGATACATATGTCCAGTCTATGTGAAAATTCTAGGTCTCTGATTGGTGTAAACAAAGTCCATACTATTATTTATCATAGTAAAGACCATACTGTTTAGTATCTGTTGGCTGTTAGATGCATATAAGAACTTTATTTGTCAGTTATTTCTTATATCTTCTCTTGTGGTGATATATCACTTTATGTAACTTTAAGGCTTTACTTAGTGAGAGGACAATTTAAACAGCTACTGGACATATATGACAGGCCACAGGTCACTGTAACCCATTTAAAGGTTAATTCGGCTGAAAGGAATGATTGAACCTACAGGTTATGATAAAACAATTATAAAGACCAAAAATATATATTTAATTCTATCAAATATATTGAATTGCATTTTTATAATGTTATAATGTTAACTAGCTCTTTTTCATGGACCCCATATATTTCTATAACTGATTTTATAGATATTGTAATTAATATATGCATATTTAACAGTCTTAAAAACACAGACGACTTGTTTATGATAAGTAAGGTACTGGCATAATAGTAGATGCAGAAATTTGTTCTGGAGAAAAAAATTCAGTATGTACATTTTGTAAATGTTTTGCAGAAATTTCCCTTTATGGCGCCTCACTTTCATACAGTTTCCCCCTGCATCAGCAACACTGCAGATAGTACAACAGATCCCACTAACAACACAGTAAACAATATTGAAAAAGATCTCAAGCCACACTGCAGCTTGTTTATACCTTTCTAAATATATGTTTACATTTCTCTTCTCTTTAAATGTTTTACCATTTGAACCTAACATTAATTGTAAATCTATAGACAAAACTAAACATTATTTCTTGCCAACAGAAAGATGAATGATGTTAATGCATTTTTAGAAGACATATCATTTTTGTCTTAAGACATCGTTTTTTGCAACTTACATGAGGAATTTATATGAGAAAAACAAGAGTTAAATGTATTTAGACTTCCTTTGTAATTATTGAAGTTTCATGTATATACAATTGAATTGTTTTTAGTGAAGTTCTGCTATAGTGCCTTGTTTTTACTACAGTGGAGCTTGTCTTGAGAGAGACACCCCCATCTGCCACTAAAATGTGGTCCCTAAAGACAGGTGGTCTGTCAAAAGAGGTTTTATATAAAAAATTCTTTCAGCAAGTAGTTTTCAAAATGTGCTCTCAAAAGACAGGTGGTCTTTTAATAGAGTGGTCTCTCAAGACAGGTTCTGCTGTACTTTTCTTGATATAGTTCAGAGCAACCACCTTGCAACTGAAAGGTTGAAAATCCAAATACAGGATGAGGCAGATGTAACATTGCTTACAGCAGGGCTTTCCCTAGCTCACAAATCATGTGTGATTGTCTCAACAAGATAACCAATGACCCCAAAATAAAGGTCAGCTGTGTTCCAAGGGCCATAATATAAAGTTCTTATTTTCTGGTATTTAGAACTTGTCATTATTAACTCATTATCCCCTGTATCTACATTTGAACTCACCCATTTCAAAGAATGATAAAGTCTACTTTTATAATTCAGGGGTGTATGATTTAGAATCCAAATTTGACAGTAATTTGATATGCTATATGAACTTGTTCACTCCTAAATTAAGATAGTAGACCATACTATCTATTGAGTTGGGTGAGTCTAAATGTGACTGCAGGGTATGATGATTTAAAAACATTGATTTTATATTTTTTCTGAGTCATTGCAAAATGACTTGTCTTAAGTCTGTGCCCACTTTGTTCCTTGCAAAGCATATTACTGGTTCCAGGTGGTCAGCCACAAAGTTTGGCTTGTGCTATGGGACTTTGGTATTTGGTCTTGTTCAAAAGCACATGAATTTCAGCCATTTGCTTAGCAAAGGAATAGATACCACCTGTGTGAAAGATGTTTCGGGAATGATCTATGAAAAAGGAATTAAACCTTGAACCCACCTGTTAATTTGGAGGTGAACACCCTGTGTAGAGTGCCAAGTAATAATTTTTCAATTGCCTTTTTACGATTGGATGTCAAATTCTGTGTTGATATCAGATATTAATGTCAAGTTTGTATGGAAACAACACTGCCACTTATATGTAAAAAAAAATTGCTTGAAATTTTAAGTTATTATCTTGAAATTTCTAGTTATTTAATTGAAATTTAGAAATAATTATTCAGAAATTTCCAGTTATTATCTCAAAATTTCTTGAGAACTTTTAATTGGAATTTGGAAATAATTATTCAGAAATTTCCAGTTACAGTAAAACCTGCTATAGTGGCCACCTCTATATAAGGATTGTCTGTGTATAAGGGTCACCTGCACATAAAGGCCAATATTTTCTGGTCTCATGGGTGACTCCTATATACAGGTTTTACTGTATTATCTGAAAATTTGTAGAGAATTTTTAATTGAAATTTGGAAATAATTATTCGTAAATCTTCATTTATCACCTCAAAATTTCTTACATTTGGCAACAATACAATTCTGTCAGTTTGCACTGTCCAATCAGGAAGAGTCAAAGACTTGTTGTGTAACTTAGCTGGTGTTTTTGTGTGTGTGTGGTTCAATTTACTGTAATGATAACATTCTACAGGCCCTATATATATATATAGATATCGCTGCACCGCCCCCTCCTCCTTTGTGTATTTAATAGCTCTTGAGTAATGTTTCTCTATGACATAATAATGCCAGTTTATTGGAGTATCAAAGACTTGATGTGATACACAATGAGATATCAAGTAGGTGTTAGATGTGTGAGATCTTTGTATGGCCATTAAAGGGGTCCTTTTGATGTTAACACATGCTGACCATTCAGTAATGGTAAAGTTTAGTTTTGGCCTGGGATTAAAGCTTGTGTAATCATAATATATACACAGTAAAATTGACTGTAGTACTGAGAAAATATCTGCAGTATACTACAAAGGCCAAATAAAGTTAATGCTAATTTTTATATGCCTGTCGAAAGGTGGGTAGTATTTTGTTATCACGGCGGGCGGGCAGGTGGCAAGGCAGGCAGGTACATTTCAGATTCTGCTCAATAACTTGAGTAATTTTTTTTTTATCTTCATGTCTTTTTCCGTCTCCACATCTTTTGGTTTCCTCAATTATGGTGTAATGAACCTCGCTATTAAGACCACCTTTCTGACTGACTCAAAGTGGTCTGATTAGTGAGGTGGTCTTTTAAGTGAGGTTCTATACTTATTTTATTATCTAGCTTTCAAGAGACTGGAAATTTATGGTCTGAAGTGTGAGGTGATCTCCTAAGTGAGGTGGTCTTTGGGTGAGGTTACACTATACATTAAAAATTTCAGTCACAGAGCTCTGGGTGCTATTTCTTGTTGACCACTAACCCCACACCCTACTCTGTATGACACCTCCAATTCTACATAATACTGGTTCTATATCTAAATCACTCATTCTCTCTCTCTCTCTCTCTCTCTCTCTCTCTCTCTCTCTCTCTCTCTCTCTCTCTCTCTCTCTCTCTTGAATGTGCATGACTACAGTAAAACCTACATGTACAGGTCCCATCAAAAGGATCAATCAATTGTCTTGTGTAAACACAGAACCATATTCAACAGGTGTCCTTTAGATATAGGTCTAAAATGTAACAGAACATTATTGATCAGCACTGTTAATCCTTTGTTGTCTTCTTATAATTTAATATTTTCATTTATTTCGAAAAACATATTATGATTTATGATAAATTTTCATGTTGACATTGGTGACATGAAGCGATGCTTGTTCCAGGAGGAAAATAGGGCTTATGTAAATACACCCCCAAAAAGAAAACAAAAACAAAACAAAACAAAACCAAAAAAAAAAAAAAAAGAAGGACAGACAACAAGAAAACAAAATACATGTCTGGGCCATCAAAAGTAAATCATCAAACCCTGAAATACAATGGACTCTTCTGTAAATCAATGACTTAGACGAGTCCAAAATGTGTCTTTAGGGGTTAAATTGGTTAATATTACAAGTCATTTAGAATAACAACAAATTCGAGGGAAACACATTGATTATTGGTCTTTCCTTGTAGTATTTCAATTTTATGGTCATTTGAGCTGGTGTTGTAAATTGCAACATGTTGGACTGGAAACATGTGTTAAGATTTTGAACTTGTTCAAAATGTGTAGAATTGAAGTTGTTTTGGTGGATCATGATACTGATAAGTCAATCATCTGCCTGCTGATCTTATGTCTTCTACCAGATAGAGACACGACTGTTCTTCAAAGTTCATTCACAGAATTATCAAAGTTCACTCGAAAAACTTAACCAACTGGATTTTTTTTTCCATTTATTTCAATATATGATTCATTCTAACAACCAGTCGTGAAATGTATATCAGGAGAATGAAGGCTTTTAATGGGTTTTATACAGATCATGATAATTCGATGGCATAACAAATTTAAACTGCTAAAATTTGACTGATTTCACTGGATTTTATAGTAATAACATTGTGTATACTGAAGACAGACTGTTGTATTCTAAAGGAACCTATTTAATCGGAATTATGCCAATAATAAGACCAAGGAGCTCCATTTTTATAAACTCCATTCGGAGCAAATTTGAGGTAGGTTCTCCTTTTTTTGATGACGACCACTTTTTAAGTGTCTGAATGGGACTTTTTAGTATGAGAGGTAATTGGTTTTGGTCTGATGTTTAACGGCCATGTTTGAGAGTTTGGATGTTTTCTCGCTGAAATTGAGTCTTGTGCAACATACGACATACATTTGTACATGTAGTGCTCTTATATATTTTAACATCAGTGGATTTTTTTTATCGCGTATTTTGTAATTTTCTAGCTCTCAAGCCAAAATCAGCATAATTACCGACAATGTTTTACATGTACATGCATAGACTAGGATGAAAATTACTGTAGAGACCAGTTTATAGTCAAAGAGCTTGTAGATATTGAATGCGTTTTGGAAGAGACCACAGGCCTTCCACAAGTAAGCTGGCAAACTTTCTCTCAAAATCAGCTTAGGTTCCAGTGGGGGCTTTGAACCAGTGCTTACCAGAAGTGAGAGACTCCATGGTTCAAATCGTGATGCTCTAACCACTCATCCACGGAGGTCTCATGTAGATATAAAATATTTGGTCAGTTATATATATATATATATATATCACCTTTGTTCATATCAGTTTATCTATAATTTGCCATTTTAGTCATACTCAGTGAAATTACTAATCATGGTCACTGTGATGGTTGAAGTAATGCCATAAATAGTGAGACGGTTGAAATCATACTCATTAACATTTGCAGTCATGGTCATTGATATGGTAGCAGTGCTGGTTAGTGAAATAATAACTAACCTAGATTGTGTAGATGTTTGCAGCCATGATCATGCAGTGATATGGTAGTAGTGCTGATTGGCACAGATTGTTGGCAGTCTAAAGTAACTGCAGATATCTTTGGTCAGTGTTGAAGACTGCAATAATAGTTACTATAGATTATACAGTCATGGTCATTTAGATTCAGCCATGACTGCAGTTCTGGTCAAGGACTGGTGGCTAGTCAGCCACCGCTGATGTAGACTAATGCAGTCATAGCCAGTATGTTGTTTGCCCAGTCCTTTCAACAGAAGCCAATAGCCAGCAGACAGTTGGATATATTTTTTAAAATTTAGTGTATACCATCAGCAACTTTTTCCAATATTCAGAAGAAAAAAAATGGGTAATTTCTATTTCTGATGCGGGCCACTGCTGGATATTGACCATACCATCCTACTGGTTACATTACACAGCTGGTGTTGTAGTCCATAAACTACTGAAGAGACTGCATGCCCACAATCATAGATAAATGTCAACTCATTCACCCTTAAAGACACATTTAGACTGGTCGAAGTTTTGATTTACAGAAAAGTCCATCGTTTTTCAGGGGTTGATGATCAGTATATAAGACAGTATGATCAGTGCTAGGTCACAGTCCTGGTCAGTTCAGATGACCACCATGATGGTCTTATAGTTTGTTAACCATCTATCCCTGAAAATACCGTAATGGACTCTACTGAAAATCAATGACGCAGACCAGTCCAGATGTGTCTGTTATGGGTGTACAAGTTAAGTAATACCAATTTGACCCAGAGTGCTACAAAAACAGGGGGAAAGGGATGGGATTTTTATTGGGATCTATTAATAATCCAATTGACATAAAGCAGTGAATTCATGTAGTTTTTCTGGTCAATATCACCTTGTCAACCGCCTAGAAAAGGTACTTAACTGGAGTGAAAAGGGGGAGGAGGGGTGCCTGTAGTGGCTTGGCAGATTTTTGGGTCGAATATGGTAATGCAAATGAAAACAAATGATGTTTGTTTAGTATCTAGAAAACATTTGTACTATAAGAAGACTTTTAACTAACAGGATTGATACTTGCGATTAGAAAACTTTTATCTTAGAGAGTTGACACCTCATGATTTTTATATCCCATACCACAGGATCAATCTGAGATACATTGCATATATTTTCAGAAAAAGGTGTTTGTTTTATTCAGAGATAATCAAAAGTGCAAGGTTTATAGTGTATGATGTTGGATCATCAGTACGAAACCTGATTTTCATGATGTTTATAAAAGTTCAAATTTGTATTTTTATTTTTAAAAAGACAAAAATCTTGGCCATAAAAAGTGAAAATGATACGTACAAACATTTGTTTGGTTCAATCAATTTCGAATACTGTTTTATGAATATACATATACATGTTCATAGGTAACACGGCATAGAACTCCTAAACTTGGAGAATCTCGACTCTTATCATGAGATGAGTCACAGTAATCGTGTAGATACTCAACAGGTTATCTGGGCATGTTCCAGCAGGTTACCGGAGCTTTTATCTTCCAAAAATCAGTTACACTTGATATCCCTGTCTCTCCGATAACATGGAAGTTTCTATCTTAATTAACACTTTTCTTAATACAAAGTCAAACTGTGGTAAAAACTAAAGATCTTAACATTATAGCTAGATTATATATATATATAGATTTTGCTTTTTTTGTTTATAATATGTGTTGTTTGTTTTTACGGATGTATAAGGGAGATTAAATCGATATCTTGTATATCCAGCGTTGGCTATAAGTATGCATAAGCATATGTGGAGAGAGACAGACAGAGAGACAGACAGACAAATAGACAGAGGGGAGGGGCGAGAGACAGACAGACAGAGAGGGAAGGGGGCAAGAGAGAGGCAGACAGACAGGGGAAAGAGAGACAGAGCGGAGAGAGAGAGAGATATGCGGAACCAGTGTTATGTAGAATAGGAGTTTCAAAAGAAATTTTGATTGTTGTTCATTTGGTCATCATTAAAAAATTATTCTCTAGTGTGTCCCATTGGTCATTTGGCAATTATAAAGTGGAAAAAAATTATATTTTTGATTTAAAAAAAAAGTAGACATAACTGTGATTAGGGCTTTTAAGGCTGATAGTTTGGGAGGGATGGGGGGTAAGGCCACCGATAATTTTTTTTTGGCCCTATCAATTAATTCATCAACCCTTGAAATACATAGGACTTATCTATATAAATTAGGGGCTTAGACGAGTCCAAATGTGTCTTTAGGGGTGAAAGGGTTAATAAAAACTACAACACAAACAAACACGTAACACTCAAAGACATCTGCATCCACAACATGAACACACATAAATGTTAATATACTGCTGTAGTTGCAGAGTAAAACATATTATTATATCATGTATACACTGTGATGTTTTTATTCTTATAATCAATGTAATCTGTCTGACTGATATAGATATTAATTCTGGTATGTAATTCTAAATCTATTAGGTTTACACGAGTAATACTCCTGATTTGAAATGTCAACTGGAAAAAAAAAATGTAAAAACTGGATCAGAAATAAACAACACAGTCTGTAATGAACATATTTCATTTGTAATGAAATGTGCCTGCTGTATGTCTATTTATAAACAGAAAGTACATTTTGTGATTATATCAAAGTTCTAAAACTACAAATAGTTATTGAAGTTTCCTGGAGAAATTCAGTTAACGATAATGTTGTAGTAATTCATATGATGATTTTGAAATGATACATCCGTAGAATATATCTAAGCAACAGAAGCTTTGTTGTCCGAATAATGTTGCTTCCTTGTATCAGACAAGCAGATCCCTATCACAAAGGATAAACATGAAGACCCTAAATTCCTAAACATGACTGTCTTCACAGAGTGAATTCTTAGCACATGATAAATTTTTACATCAATAAGGTTTATTAAAAGCATAGTTACTGCATAAAACAAGGTGAATTCTTACTCGAAAATGGATAGTGCATGGCTTATTACTTCCTGCTCACTGAAGGTCTGAGTTGTAGTTTTTATTAACCCATGATCATGCTTAACTTAATTCTTGTATTTTATTGGGTGAATTTTTACCTCTGTGCAGATTATAGAGAATATGGCTTCCTTCCTGCTCACTGAAGGTCAAATCATGTATTGTACAAGGTGCATTTTCACCACTGTGAACTGTGAAGGTTAGATCATGGCTTACTTTCTGCTCAATAAAGGTCATATCATGGCTTAAACTTCCTGTATTATACAAGGTGAATTTTTACCTCAGTGAAGATTAGAGCATATGGCTTGCATCCTGCTTAGAGAAGGTCAGATCATGATTTACTTCCTGTATAATACATGGTGAATTTTTACCTCAGTGAAGGTTAGAGCATATGGCTTGCATCCTGCTTAGAGAAGGTCGGATCATGATTTACTTCCTATATAATCCTGTGAATTTTTACCTCAATGAAGGTTAGAGAATATCTTACTTCCTAAATAACACTAGGAGAATTATTGCCATCCTGCTAAGTTAGAGTCAGAACATGAGTTACTGCCTGGATGACACAAGGTGAATTCTTACCTCAGAGGGTAATACAGAGCATGACTTTCTTCCTGCTCAGTTAGGGTGAGAACTTGACTTATTCCTGGATAACACAAGTGAATTCCTTAAGCTTCCTACCGCTGTGACAAAGAGAGCATGGCTTACTTTCTAGATGACACCACGATAAGGTGGAAACCTACCTCAATGAAGATCAGAGCATGGCTGTCGTATAGCTACCTCAATGAAGATCAGAGCATGGCTGTCGTATAGCTACCTCAATGAAGATCAGAGCATGGCTGTTATATAACTACCTCAATGAAGATCAGAGCATGGCTGTCGTATAGCTACCTCAATGAAGATCAGAGCATGGCTGTCGTATAGCTACCTCAATGAAGATCAGAGCATGGCTGTCGTATAGCTACCTCAATGAAGATCCTAGCATGGCTGTCGTATAGCTACCTCAATGAAGATCAGAGCATGGCTGTCGTATAGCTACCTCAATGAAGATCAGAGCATGGCTTTCGTATAGCTACCTCAATGAAGATCAGAGCATGGCTGTCGTATAGCTACCTCAATGAAGATCAGAGCTTGGCTGTCGTATAGCTACCTCAATGAAGATCAGAGCATGGCTGTCGTATAGCTACCTCAATGAAGATCAGAGCATGGCTGTCGTATAGCTACCTCAATGAAGATCAGAGCATGGCTGTCGTATAGCTACCTCAATGAAGATCAGAGCATGGCTGTCGTATAGTACTTTCTAAATCTGTATCTTTGGGTTTACTTCCTAAATTTCCAGGTGAATTCTACCTCAATTAATCGTTTAATTGCCTCTTTGGCACAGATGTATGTAAGTCCTTACGATATATATATAAACTGCGGCAACTTGTGTGGCATCCAATCATGATAACAAATAAATGGACACTCAAGTTTTATGTATATTTTATGGACATCTGTGGCCACAGAATGGAATTATTAACAAGTACCCTTCACTTACTTTTTTTGTAAAACACAGATTTACAAATGTTTGTAATAAAATAATAGATTTTGAAAATAGTGAAAACATGTCACTTTAAAACTTGAAAACAAGTTCAAGAATAGAATAATCAAAATGATAATGAAATATGTTGCCAGGGCATAAACAAATACATGCAAGGCCAGGGCATAAACAAATACATGCAAGGCTATCAATGGTGGGGTCATTGTACATGTAGTAACCTGCTTAAAGCTGCAAAGTCTCTCAACTCTAGTCAAAATGGGTTTAAAGCGCACTGGAACCTAAGATGTTTTTGTTGGAAAATTTACCTGTTTTCTTACGAAACGCCAGTGGTCTTTCCCCTACATAAATATGTATTCTGGCTTTTCTCCTTCTACACCAGTAGAACCTGGCAACCACCTTAAAACTGAAAATTTTTTAAGTGTGGATTTAAAATACCATTGAAACAGATATGGGGGTTACAGAGAATTTGGGGTGCAGATGTACAAAAGGTATTTTAAGTCCAATTTGGTACTGGAGAAACTGGAGACTGGGCTTTAGGTTTAGTCTGTATGGTCTGTTTTTTTGGTTATAAGTTTTTCACTTGACTCATTAACCCCCGAAAAACAATAAACTCTTCTGTAATTCAAGGACTTAGCCCAGTCCATATGTGTTTTTAAGGGGTAAAAGGGTTAATAATGCTAGATTCACCATTAGTATCAAAATGCTTGTAGTGAATTTTCAGTGCATATAGTTCAGATGATAATGTGTTTTAATGCATGCAGTGGTGGGTGTACATTGTACGGCATGTAACTGTATGACCGTATATGTTTGTCAGTCAGTCGTGATGGTGATGATTTATCTGGTATTTAGTTGAATTTGAAATGCCAATTCATCTTGCCATTAGTGTAAATTACTATTTCTGAACAAAGTGAACAAAAATAAAACAAAATATGTAATAAATGGATAAATAAATAGAAAGCATAAAGAACATTGAAGTACAAAAGTAAACAAAAAATGAAAAAACCTTTAAAAATCAACAACAAAAACAAGTATTTTGAGAGTATTGATATCTGACGTTACAAAACTTTAATAAAACCATGGTATAATTTTTAAAAAATGTAAATCGTATTTCATTTTGTATTCTGCAGTATTTATGCTAGTTTCTTTAAAGAGAACCCTTGTGCCCCTAAAAGAAAAAAAAGAAGAAGAAAAATTGGCATTCTAAAATCATTATTAAGTGAATGGTGAGCGATAACAAAACATTAACGAAAATTTAACCTGATGGACTGATGCAGACAAAACCTAAAGCCCTCAGGCCTTCTCCCTAATTACACAACACATCCATCCACATATGATATCGTGGTAATTAAAAAACTAATTACAATAAATAATCAACAAAGAAAATCATTATAGTTATCAAGACAGTTTGCGTCTCCATGGCAAAGGAGTTAGAGCATCGCATCTCCCATATCTGGTTAGCGCGGGTTCAAGTCCCGCTGTAACCTAAGCTAATGTTGTTAGAAAATTTGCCAGCTTACTTACGAAAGGCCGGTGATCACTTCCCCAGGTACATTGTACATTGTAACTGGGTTCTCTCCTCCACCCTTAAAAACTGGCTGCCACCATATATAACTGAAAAATTGTTGAGTGTGGCGTAAAATACCAAACAAACAAACAAGCAAATACAATCAAGATGGTTATAGAGCATTTTTTGGAAACTGAGTCAAGTTATGTACAGTGAGGAATAATAGCAAACATAGAAAATTATTGCATTTGTGGGACACTTGACGAGTTATATCAAGTTTTGGTAAGACACACTTGACAAGATACATCAAGTTTTGCTAAGATAAAGTTAGTAATAGTTATTTATACAGCTGCTTGCTTGTCACCACATTCCATCAGAGACAAAAATGGGTTAGCGGTACAGCACACTTAGTGGTGCTGTGTGTCTATGTAAATGTATAAATATATGATAAACTCACAACAGATACGATACAGTTTCCTAATTCCAAACCTCAGTTGCACTGATAATTTTGTTAGTTTTTTTGGAGGGTTCCTTTCTTGGAAGTTTTCCATAAATAAACAATTCCACTATTTATAACAGCATATACAAGTTCCAACTACAGTGGAATCTCATTATGTCAAAATTGGATGAGTCTAAATTCCAGTAATGTCAAAGTTGAACATCTGATTCAGATTTTTATGGATAGATAAATTGTTTCTTGATATTTCAGTTATCTTAAATTCCGGATATCTCGAAGTGATAAGGGTGGTCCCTTAAATTTCAAGATGACGAAATTCTAATGTATATTTTGTCAGACTTTTTTTTCAAATTCATATATTTTTCATTTGTTTTTCCATAATTTGGTCCAGTATTTAGAATTTAGGCAGTACGATATCTAGAAGTTATATGTATTTTGTATTTGAAAATAGAAAGAAAAATTCCAGACTTCATTGACATGCTCGTTTTTCTGGAAGTGATAGGTCATTAGAGGGAATCAGCTTTTTAGTATTTGCCTTGTATAACATCATTGTTCTTTTTTTAAAAAATATTTTTTCATATTTTTTTTTTCCTCCAAAACATGCAGATAAGATTTAATTTTAAATTATGAGAATGTTAAGATTTGCCAAAAAAAAGTACAAATTTGTAATTACAAAATAAAGTCCCTTATATATTTCAAATATTATTATTGCATGTCTGTTGGTGTATGTCCTTCTAGATATGAGTGAAAACATTTTGACATAAGATTTTTTTTATATCCTAATCCTAACCTTGCTTTTATATATTTTTTTTTTTTAGAATACAGGTGTAACATGATCAGATAGGTTTTCAAATCTGAGAACTGCAAATCTGATTGAGTAAGCTCCCTTTGAACATATTTGTAATATTGTAATTACAATGTCAATGAACTTTTGACTTCTGAGTAGGCCCTATTCCTGAAATCTGTCTGTTAACATTCTCAGAGAAATTTGAACTGAAGTTAATAAAGTATTCAAGGTTATGCACACTGTTATCATGGGTTAGCATGGATAAGGGGGAAATAACTCTGAATTTATGTTAAAAATGAAAAAAGGTTTATTATATCCTTCTGATAGTTGATAAAAGAGACTTGGGATTAGATAAGTATGAAATAGACAAAAAACAAGAAACAAGCCTTTTTTCTATCGTTTCCACGGGGCCATTTCGGCCCCATTCCCAACCCAAACTACCTTCATGTGTTTCTTCTCAGTTTGATGTAAAAAATTCCCAATGTGATGTTGAATCCACGACCGTAATGAAAAGTAAATTAATGTAAGGGGAAACGCATGTAAAAAAGAGACTCCGTTACATTTAGATTTACTTGTGTGCAAACAATTTTTCCCAATTGGACACAAATTCACATTAAAATTGTGTCACCAAAGGCATTTTCCCTAAATTGACAGAAAAAGGCCTACGAAAGATGAAGTTACACTAGGTCAAACCTCCTCCTGTACTATCAATGAAAATACTGGACCAATATAGGGATGTGGCCATGTTTATCGAGTTAGACAGAAAAATGGGATTTGTAAGTGTAACGCATTGTTACAGCAGTTCCAACAGTCAATGTCTCAGCAAGCTCAGTCCTATATATATGCTGTTATAATCTCTACCTTTCAACAGGTGCTTGTTATAAATACCATAACATGTAACTCATTCACCCCTAAAGACACATTTGGACTGGTTTAAATTATTGATTTACAGAAGAGTGCATTGTTTTTTCAGGGGTTAATGAGTTAATTACTGCTTTTTGAAGCCATATCGTTCCAGTAAAGAATAATGTACATGACATATCTATGATGAGTAAAGATTCACTGTGATCTTGTAAACTATTGGTCAAGCAAGAGCATACTTCACTTGGGTATGTGCCAAATTCTTAATTGGGCTTGGAACTGATTGGCTGTGATGGTTGTTGATTGCTAGTATTTGACATCAATGATAACACCTTGTTCTACAAATACATTTACAAGTCCTGAAAACCATTGGATGGATCATCATCTGTGAGATTGTAATACAAAGTGATCATGAAAAGAAAAACCAAAGATTTGGAAATCCTCCACATTATTTGTGATAAGATGCTCAGATCTTGTCAGGTGCATTATGGGTAATTTCTTACATTTTTGATTGTCTGCTTTCATACATTTGCACCATTATCAGAAGAGATGATAGATAATAAATGTCAAATTCTGCTGTAGGTTATTGAACTTACACTTAGGTTACTTAACGCAGGCACACCTGTGCCGGGATTTTGCAGAGAACAAATGTATATAATATTATTTACCATTGATTATCACAGATCTCAATACAACTTCTGACACAGACTGTAAAAAAAATGCATTTTTAGTCCAAAAAAGCTTGAGATACAGTGACATGAAAATGTTCGTTAAAAATATTCCCTTTTGTAGAGAAATGATACTGTAATCATGTGTTCATGCCACTTTTTTTTTTTTTTTTTTTTTTTAAAAAAAAATTTTAAACATATTCTGATGGGTAAAACATTTTATTCTGTACAGCTGTCCACTGTTGTGCCATTCATTGTGTATTTCTTTACAAAAGCAAATTTGATATAATGACAGTTTATCCAAGGTCACCGAGAAGTCTCTAATTTCTGGTCAGTGCAGGTTTGAGTCTTGCTTGAACCTAATCTGATTTTTGTGAGAAAGTTTGCCAGTTTACTAATTACAGAAGGCCGGCGGTCTCTTCCAGGGTACGTGTAACCCGATTCTCTCCTACACCATCAAAAGCTGGCCGCCATCATGTAAATGAAAAAGTTGTTGAGTGTGACGTATAAAGCTTTTCAAATTCAAATTCAAATTCCAAGCTCAGTGTACTGATAATACTGTCATCCATTGAACCTGGCTAATGAGGCCACTTTTCATATATGACCTGTGTACACTTACTTTGTATTATATCAGTTGTATAGGAGAGACCAGACATTGGCCAAACGACACTTGGTGTTTTTAAGACTATGTAGACAACTGACGGGTTAGTTAATGGATTTTAGGATATGTATTATATCAATACTGAGACTTGAAACTTTCTGTACTGGAGTTTATATGGGTGTCAAGTAACACAGTTTTCGCTGTATTTATTATCTCTGAGTGAAGTGGAGATACAGCATAGCTAATCAATGATAACAGTACACACCTCCACTAATGCACCGCTATCTGTACTAAATGCATTCCATTAGTTCTGTTCACCATCTGTATCTGCCACACCCAGCCAAATATGAAAACTCCTGAACGTGGCAAATAAGTGATAGAGTGATGTTGAAAATGCATTCTCTGTGTAATGTAACTGTAATAATTTGCTTAATAGTTTGTTCAGGGTCAAAGTTCAATACTTTATATCACAGGGAGTGTCAAGTATTTCTGAATCAAGAGTAGGGTTTGTTTTTTTTGTTTTTTTTTGAGTTGTTGAGATGATCTGAATTATTTGTTAGTGGGAAGCTCAGAACCAATTAAAACGTACAGAATCATTTGGGTAGCACAGAATCAATCAGTTCTGACATAGAGTTATACAGATTGGACTGTATTTACTGTACTATAGTTTGTTAACACTGTGCTGTGATTTATATAGAATCAAACATTGTGCTACTGTGCTGGGGAATTATTGTGACAGGGGAGCTATTGCACTATAGTATTTATTGTGCTAGGTGAGTTATTGTGCGAGGGGAGTTATTGTGCTAGGTGATATATTGTGCTAGTTGATTTATTGTGCTAGTTGATTTATTGTGCTAGAGAAGTTATTGTGCTAGAGGAGTTATTGTACTAGGTTATTTATTATGCTTGGGGAGTTATTATGCTTGGGGAGTTATTGAGGAATTGTTTTACTTGGGCAGTTACTGTGCAAAGGGACTTATTGTGCTATCCTGCTGTCAAATGCTGTATGTTAACACATGGATCAGATATTGTGAACCTCTTGCTGATTCATGTAGTGAGTTTTAAGAAATAAATTAACTGCTTTCCTGAAATGGAAATTATGCTGTGTTAATCAGGATTGTGTTAATAATTATGTGTTATTTGTAAAATGGAATCCAAATAAGATTTAGTAATTCTGAATCATTTTTCATAGTTATACATTTTGTATTTATGCTGAATCTCATAGTGAATCAAAGTGCTGAGTCAACAATGTTTTCTCTGAAATTTAGATTTCCCTGAAATGTCCCAAGTTCCTTCAGGCTTTATGTATCTAAAAAATGTCTTGTTTTGGGATATTGTAATGATCTGCACTTGATCCCAAGTCCAGTATAATTTTGTTTTTAACAAGTATTTTTTTTTATGTTGTCTTTTGTCATCTGCAGGGCGACGGTTCCGGAGATTCAGTCACCAGTAGAAAGCAAGCTTGGGAGAACAGTTCGGCAAACAGCACCATGTCGTCCTACGACGCCATCGATGATGAAGAAGAGTTGCATAAAATAGTAAGTGCTTCCTGTCTACTTTTCCGATATATGTTTGATTTGTGAGAAAATGGAGTGAAAATGTAGTATGGTATTGAATTTCATTATGTAAATTACACGATTCCTCATCTACTGAAACCTAAGCTGATGGTTTGCTAATTTAATTGTGGAAGGCCAGTGGTCTCTTCTCGGGTACATCGTATCCGGACTCTCTCCTCCACCATAAAAAAAAACTTGAGTGTGGCATCTCTTCTATTTTCTTAGACCAGGCTATTTACTCAACCCTTGAAGACACATTTGGACCTGCCCATTTCAAAGAATGGTTAAGTCCAATGTCAGAATTTAAGGGTATGCGATTTAGGCCACTATTAAAAAATTCTTTGTTTGATGTTGCCTGTCCGTGACTTCAATGTGTGGGTAGGTAAGGTAGGTAGACAAATTATTTTTTTTTTCAACAAAAGGAAATCAAATGAAGCAAGAAAGGTATGCTGTAATAATTGCCTTATTCTATATATACATTTTAACACAATGTAAATTCTGACATGCACATTTAACATGAAGAAACATTGATAATGTGTATCCGTGTATAATTATATCATTAGCTCACCTGGTCTAGGAAGGAGCTTCAAGGTTGTGATTTAAGGGTGTAAACAATATTTTAAAGAAACAAGTAAAGAAAGATTTGTTGATGGAACTGGAACAGAAAAAAAAAATCTGGATATGAAAAATATGGAAAAAATAATTCGGGCTGCAGCATTTTGGGTGGGTAGGCAGGCAACATCAAACAATTAAAATTTTATTTTAGGCTTTAGAATCAAAATTTTACGATAAATTTACATGCAATTTGAACTAGACCATACTATTTATTGATTTGGATTAGTCTAAATTCGACTCTAGGGGTTGATGGGTTAAAGTTTGTAGCATTTAAAGGACTAATAATCCCTGCAAAAAAAGATGTAAAATGTAAAAAGTATTAACTAATAAATCAAACTAAAATATGCTGCAGAGTTTTGATACAATCCCTTAGATAACATTTAAAAAAAATTCTTTTGACTCGACCCCAGAAATTTTTTTCTTCATCAACATTTCATCTTTGCGAAGTTTTATCAATATATTACCAAAAAAAAAAGCTTGTTTGTGCACAAATTCCATTTTACTTGTTTTTCTTGATAATGAGAGGGAAAGGTGATGTTATTTATTTCGGTAGTATAAAGATCTAGATAATGCGAAGTCAAAATGTTCTGCATAACAATAGATGGGTAACTGATGAATGCAATATCACCGTCTAACACAAAAACACATGTTTCTATTCTCGTTACTTGGATTTGATGTGGAATTCATCTGTTGATGAGCCCTATCTCTCCATTTATCAATTTGTCTATCTTTCACTTATCATATATATATATATATATATATATATATATTTATATATAAATCTGTCGGTCTTATTATCGTAATTGTACATTCCTAAATCTTCCAACGTTTTCATCAATTTATTTATTGGTCTGCACTTTTACGACTCTTCATACATGCATCATCAAATGATATTCTATGAGTGATGCTCTGCAGGTGATATTATCTCCCACATGAGTCGTATATAATCACCTCTGTCAAAGTAGGGGAGATAATTTGACAGGGAAGATTTATAGGTGCTCCTGACTTCTACATTTACACTGAGCCACCATGGAGCTCTCCATTATTTTAATCAGTACAGCACTTGATATTTTGGCCATTCTTATTTTTTTCACACTTATTGGAAATAAGAATATATTTGGCTTGTAGTATTGTCTTTACTCAAATTACTCTTTCTGCATAGAACTCTTGTGGTTGTGTGCTTAGAACAACATGCTGTACATATATTAACCCATTCACCCCTAAAGACACATTGGGCTAGTCTATGTTAAATTGATTTTAAGTAGAGTCAACTATTGGTCAGGGGTGTTAAGTCACGGCAGGTTGGATTTTGTTGGTTTGTTTGAATGCTGTTTTATGCCACACTCAGCAAATTATCAGTTATACAGTGACAGTCAGTTTCCATACAGTGACAGTCAGTTTCCGGCCAGTTCGCAGGTAAACTGGCAAACTTGCTCACAAAATTGCGGCTTACATTCCTGCAATGTTAAAAATCATGTTGACAAGCCATGAGAGACTTCGTGTTTTAAAGAGCAGTGCTCTAACCACTCGGCATTTGGTGCCACCTGGTTAGAACCTAAGCTGAATTTGCGAGAAAGCTTGACAGTTTATTTACAGAAGGCCACCTGGTATTTACGCGGATACTTTGTAACCTGGGTTATGTCTCTTCCGCCATTATATACTGCCCACCACCGCCATTATATACTGCCCACCACCGCCATTATATACTGCCCACCACCGCCATTATATACTGCCCACCACCGCCATTATATACTGCCCACCACCGCCATTATATACTGCCCACCACCGCCATTATATACTGCCCACCACCGCCATTATATACTGCCCACCACCGCCATTATATACTGCCCACCACCGCCATTATATACTGCCCACCACCGCCATTATATACTGCCCACCACCGCCATTATATACTGCCCACTACCGCCATTATATACTGCCCACCACCGTATAACCCCAAAATTGTTGAGTGTGACATAAAATACAAGTTCAACAAACCAAACAACAAAGAACTGACTCTGATATACAGGTTTTATGTATATATATATATATATATATATATATATATATATATATATATATATATATATATATATATATATATATATATATATATATATATATATATCAGACACTGATATTGGTTTCAAAACCTTCAGATGACTTTGTTGAAGAATTGATTTTGTTCCCCCAGTTGGCATGCTACTCCTCCATAGAATATTTGAAAGCCGTAACCAGCCTACACAAATTCATGGTTTAGTTTTGTGTTCTGGCAGAGAGTCAAAACATTACCAAGAAAACATTCCACTGACTTGGAATCTTGAGTTTCAAAGTAATTACTAAAAGTGAAAACCTGAAATGTGTATGAGTGATGAAATGCCTTACATAAGTATTCTGTGTAGATATGTACTTGTCAGCTATAAAATAGATAAGAACTGCAGACTATGAGACATTTTTACCTAGATATGCCTGTCTCACTGAATGATGAAGTTTAAAGCTGACACAGCACAATCATACCTGTCTTACCAAATGATGTTTAAAGCTGACATTGCACAATCATACCTGTCTCACTGAATGATGTTTAAAGCTGACATAGAAAAATCATACCTGTCTGACTGAATGATGATGGTTAAAGCTGACACAGCATATTTATACCTGTCTCACTGAGTGATGAAGTTTAAAGCTGACACAGCATAATCATACCTGTCTCACAGAATGATGTTTAAAGTTGACACAGAATAATCATACCTGTCTCACTGAGTGATGATGGTTAATGCTGTCACATTACAATCATACCTCATGTGCTGTCTCACTGAATAATAATTATTAAAACTGACACAACATAATCATTCCTGTCTCACTGAGTGATGAAGTTTAATGCTGACACAGCATAATCATACCGCATGTGCTGTCTCACTGAATGATGATGTTTAAAGCTGACATAGCATCATCCACCATGTTTAGATATGCATGTTTGAGGGATGTAGACCTGTTTGATAGTTGTTTAATATCTTCCAAAGAATATTTCACTTTACATACATGCAGACAATTCTAGCCATTGGCAGTGTGCCAAAAATTTAGAGCCATATTTTGGGGTTATCCCAATACAATGAATATGACTTTAGTGTTTTGTTCCACATAGTCACAGTGTAAAATCTCATCCAATAGGAGAGTTACAAGTTTATCGGGAACCCGGATCAACTCTGTGTTTTAGTGATTGCCTGTCATATGACTTTCAATTCTTTGTGTGAGCTCTTTTTTTCTGTCGGTCTTGCCTATTGTTTGTATACACAGCAATATCTCAGTTTGTTAGACAACATTGTCTCAGTGCAAAATGTTGTTTCCAAGACAAAATAAACTTTGAAGGTTTGGTCATACATCGTCTAATTATTTAATTTCCCCTTTTTCTTCAAAATGGAAGCCTGTTGGCTAGAAAGTCTTAGCTAAAATCATTTTCATTTGCTAGTAACGATGCAAAAAACTCTGCTTCCTGCATAGGATAGGATAAATGACCTCTTTCTGTCATTAGGATAAAAAAATATATTCAGTGAAATATTTTAAAGTTTTGGATTGGTGCAAAGTTGTTTACTAAAGGACTTGCTGTTTTGATGGGTAGAAAATCATTGCAGTGATATAAAACAAACAAGAAAAAATGGAATTCTTGACTAATTTGGAACTTTCCCATTGGCCGACAACAAAGCCTTTGACAGAAGTCACCAAGAATCAATACTTGTCCTGTCATTAAAAAATCCTAGATCCACCTCAAACAAAATTTTAACGCTGACCAATTTTCCAGGGAGGCATATATATACTCTTCTGTTGAAACACTTAGGTGTGGTCAATATTGTTATGTCTTTCTTTAAAAAAAAAATGTACGATAATAATTAAAGCTGAAGTAGCAAGCCATTAACCTTTGTCAGTGAAAAGACTGGTAGATGCTGCTTGATACTCAACATTACACAATGGAAATCTCTAATGAAAGACGATCATTAAAGTTGGCATGTTAGAAACCACCATGTTTCAACAATGATGCTGATGTTTAAATTGTCAGACATCAAAGAAATCACATCTGTAGAGCATATGATACTGTACTTTGTGTTTCTGTTAGATGATGGTTAAAGCTGAAGTTATTTGTTTATTTATTATATTGAATGTCTTACTGTAAGTGATTGACCAGTTTATAACTTTGATTGTCTTACTGTAAAATGATGGTTGAAGCTGATGTGATCCACTTGTTTTATAACATATAAATATTACATTCACGAGAGGGTTATATTGCATATTTTCACCCCGAGGAAGCATTGTTGACCGCAGCTTCACCTCGGTCAACAATGCTTTCCGAGGGGTGAAAATATGCAATGTCACCCTCTCGTGAATGTAATATTTATTTTATTATACCGAGTGTCATATTTGTTTGCTTTAACATATTACCATAGATATTTACATCTCGACTTTTAACCAGCGAACTAAAAAATACAAAACAAATAGCCTACAAATGTTTTGGCTATGACGAAAAGCTCTCACTGGGATGAACCGTACATGTGTAACGCTAGCGCATGTGACATTTTTTAGAATGTCAACCTGGCTTCTTTTTTTTTTGTTAACTGAGTGGGTGACATTGAAAATTTTCCCATTTCTCTCAACCAATCAGATTACGAGATTTTAACAGAAGGTATACTAAAAACAATTATCATACTGTAAATGTCAATGCTGAATTGAGCTGCCTATTTACAATACAGCCTATTGACTGCCTTAACTCATTCACCCCTAGAGATACGTTTGGATTGGTCTAAATCAATGATTTACAGCTGAGTCCATTTTCTTCAAGGGTTGATGAGTAAATAAAACCAGTAACTGCGTAGATTATAGTTAAAGCTGACATGATAAGATCAGCCAAAATTTAGAATTAGATGTTGCCATAGGATATTAGACGAAATATTTTTCCTTATTATTAGGGAAGTCTTGGGTAACTGTTACCCTCTGCAGATCTGTCTAGGATAACAGTTTTTTCCATGATTTCCCAGATGCCTTTGGACAATATTTTGACTATTGCCCTAAAAACCCATGAAAAATAAATGTTGATCATTTAAAAAGATGATTCTTCACGATACATGGATGAAAAATATCTCATGACCTCTCACTGGAGAGACATTTCTCACCTATGAATTGAACAAAATTAATATTTTGACAACTATTCTTTATTACAGCTCAGTAACACAGATAACTTTGAAGAAAGAAAGAAAATAAGAGGCAGAATGAGGGAAATACGTGAGAGAAAACAGAGTAAGCGATTTCATATTTTGATACATTGTATCCTAATTATTTTTAATATTTCACCCAACGTACAGTTGTTTCATATTTTGTCATTATTTTATCAAAATGGCAGCGATCATTAATTACACGAGTCCGAATTTCTTAAACTTTATTTTGCTAAAAAACGTGAGATAGTTCTGGACAGTTAGCACCACTGCTTACATGCTTTGAATTTTCCAGGGGAATCAGAGCAAAGAAGACTTCAGAGAGAAAAGGAAACAGAGGACATTATACGCAAACGACATGAACAAGCTGAAATAGACAAACAACGCAAAATGAAAGAATTCGATAAAATGGCGAAGGAGGCAACGGCAGACAGGGAGAGAATTCTTCAAAAATCAGAAGATTTGCTCCGTGATAAATTGAAAATTGCAGATGAAGATAAAAGGCGACATTTAGAGGCATTCGATAAATTAGCGCATAAAGACGAAACTAAGTCGGTTACGGTTACAAAGACTCCAGGTAGGTCGCAGAATGATCATGTCGTATATACTCGTAACTAACCCATAGCTTATAAGTATTGTAATATTGATGATGAAGAAAGATACCCTAACGTGAAAAAAAAAAAAGAATCTTCTATTCCTGAAGAGTTGATGATAACTATGGCATCAGATGGCCAGTTGTTTACCTCGGAGAGTTGAACAAGGTGAAGGTCGTGTGATCATTTATCATTCATATGTCACACTGCTGTAGATTTTAGTTCTCGCAGCAAAAGCTTATCTCTTAAATCTCAGCTTTTAAAAGCTGCAGGCTTAATTCAGTAGTCAATATTTCTCTGCCAGCAGCAATGCTTATGTCGTATATTTTCTTCTTTTTTCTCAGTTTTTATTTGCAATTTCAGATGTCACTGCCAAATTATTATCTGATTTCTCTCTTTGCTTCAAATCGCTAATGCTTTGAGAATATGCTCTCGTTTGACACCAGGTGGAGGCACTAGGACCACAGTTATTACAGAATCTAAAACATCAACAGGATTTGGTGGGACAGCCTACGGAAAACCTACAGCAGGTAATATCACTGCTTTTCTGCCATTTAGTATTTCACATCATTCATTTTCATGGTCATCAAAGTGCTTACAGAAATGCAAATTTTGCAATACCAAGGCAAGCATCTTAAAGACCTCTCCAAATCAAATATCCCTGGGTCCCAAAGTCACTAAATGCACTCAATACTCAATCTCAACTAACTTTTCATGTTTTTATTTATAGATGTACTGGTAATTTCTGTGTATTTAATGCAAACAAAATTTAAATAATGATGGAAACCATCAGAAAATTTCAGAAATATAGAAAAAAAAGTTTGTGTACCTAGTCAACATTTTAGCTCTTTACTCAAAGTATTTTTCATTTTTTAAAGGAAAAAATTGTAAATTTGACATTATGTTTTTATGGGAATAAAATAAAATGTGTTTCCTGCTTAGCCAGATCCAGAAGTTTTACAAACATCTATATAGTCAAAATAATTGAATAATAGTTGAGCTTGAGTATTTTAGTATATTTGGTTTGTTTAGGGCCTTGATCTTATTTTGCTTCGCACTTGACCAACTGAGCCCTCCTATCACTCAATGTGTAAGGTTCGGTATTGACTGAAATTTTCAAGTTAGGATTTTTCTGTCTGTTTATAAAAATGGATTTTATGTGATGGTGATACGGAGTAGATCTTAAAATCAGGTGTCTGTAAAACATGGGTATACTATTAGTGTGGATCTACGGAGGTGCTGTTTGAGCTGTGATGATATAAAACTTGTTTTGACGGTTTGTTTCTGTCATGTGATAGGGGTTGTAAATGGTCAGGTAACCAGGGTTCAGTTGCTGGTAATATAACAGATAGCAGTATATCGTATACACTATGTACAGTTGCTAGGGGTTTACTTTATGTACCATGTACAGTTGCCAGGAGTATATCAGATGTGCCGTGTACAGTTGCTAGGGGTATATCGTATACACTATGTACAGATGGTAGGGGTATACTTTATGTACCATGTACAGTTGCCAGGAGTATATCAGATGTGCCATGTACAGTTGCCAGAGGTATATCATATACACCATGTGCAGTTGCCAGGGGCATACCTTATGTACCATGTGCAGTTGCCAGGGGTATATCGGATGTATTGTGTACAGTTGCCAGGGGTATATCAGATGTGCCGTGTATAGTTGCAAGGGGTATATTGTAAACACCATGAACAATTGCTATGGGTATACCTAATGTACCATGTACAGTTGCCAGGGGTATATCAGATGTACCGTGTACAGTTGCAAGGGGTATATCATGTAACATGTGCAATTGCTATAGTTTTATTAGATATACAGTGTACAGTTGCTAGGGGTATCTCAGGTATACAGTTTATAGTTGCTATGGGTATATCAAATATACATTGTACAGTTGTTAGGGATATATCTGATGTACAGTGTACTGTTGCTAGGGGTATATCAGATATAAAATGAACAGTTGCTATGGGTATCTCAACTATACAGTGCACTGTTGCTAGGGATATATCAGATATACAGTGTACTGTTGCTAGGGGTATATCAGATATACAGTGAGCAATCACTAGGGGTATATCAGATGTACAGTGTACTGTTGCCAGGGGTATATCAGATGTACAGTGTAGTTGCCAGGGGTATATCAGATATAATTATATAGTGGACATTACCTTAGGATCTATCTTGTGTGCATTGTACAGTGGCTTTAGGTATAATACAATGTAGAGTTGATACAGGTTTATCTAGTATAAGTAGGTTAAGGTCTATCTTGTATACCAGTTATAGGGATTTGTTTTGTCATCATTATCTACCCATCATAGTACATATTACTTTAGATTTTCAAGATAAGCTTGCTTTTTGGCTTGCCTTTCACAAGTCATATGTAAACATTTGTACCATAGCTTCGAATTCTGCCCGTGCAATTATCATTCAGTGGGTAACCAGTTCATATTCATCAGGAAACCAGTCACCTTTCGGGTAGGTTGTTTTAGAATATGATATTGACGACAAAGTTAATCAAGCAAGTATTATCCGATGAGGCCCTACAATGAATCTGACAGGTAAGTTGTAAGGTGTGAAATCCGTGAAACTGACAGGTAAGTTGTAAGGTGTAAAATCCGTGAAACTGACAGGTAAGTTGTAAGGTGTGAAACTGACAGGTAAGTTGTAAGGTGTGAAATCCGTGAAACTGACAGGTAAGTTGTAAGGTGTGAAATCCGTGAAACTGACAGGTAAGTTGTAAGGTGTGAAATCCGTGAAACTGACAGCCATGATCTCGTACTGTTTGCCAGAATTTTATATTTGATTACATGTATATATATTTTACTGATACATACGTACATATAAAACAAATAATTCTGGTAATTTGGGTAAACAGGGTGAATATTTAGACTGAATCAAGCATGTGTTAGTATAACGTATAAGTCTAATTATTTTTGAGTTTGAAGTCATCCATATTTTCCTCGTAGATTTGCATATTTGAATGTGTCGAAAATCCTTGATTATATGCTGTGCCATTTGAGTTCATTTGTACTGATTTATTAACACGTTTTCCCCGTGCTGTATCATCCATGGATACAATTTTTCCCCCCTAGTAATTATTATTCTATATTATTTGTTTATTTATCATTTGTGTTAAAGCTTATTTTTAATCGTTGAAAATTGCTGTCCCTCCCCTTCCAGCGAAACTGCTCAACATATTAAAATAAAATGCTTGTGTTTATATGCTCTTGACAATTATATTTGTAATCCGAATTTAATTCAATGTACTGCATAATTAATGCAAACCCGATATTAATATGTTTCTTGTCAATTTCGTTTTGCTCCATATATAGAACAAGCTGCAAAATTTTTGACCAATCAGCTTATTAACCAAGTACCATCAGGGACAAGTGGTCAAATTACGATAAAAACAGAATCATGGGACAGCCGAGATGGTGTTACAAATAGGTCGGAGAAAACTGAAACATGGGGAGGTAGCAATCACAAATTTGTCCTTCTGCCTGTATCTTCATTTTTTTTTTTTTATTATTTCTAGCCTAATAGTTACCGCCTAACTAACCAGACCTTGGGGAATTGCCACATGTATTTATGTACTGCCTTCACTTTTTGTCTCTTAGTTGAAGCCCAGGAATATTAACACACTCTTTTATGTAATAAGAGCATGGCGTTCAAGTCGGGAAAAAGGGCATTTTAGTCACCATGACAACTATGAAATTCCCAAAGATTTGAGCATTTATTTGAGTATATTACATGTAACAAACTCATTGTTTCTGACAACAGAAACTCAACCAATTTTTTCCCACTCACAATTTTATATTTCTACCCTTTATATATATATATATATATATATATATATATATATATATATATATATATGACTTGCCAATAATATCTAACACATGTATTGGTGTGAACAATTAAAACGTAACCATTTGTATATATTTATATCTTATACAGTAAAACCCCGTTATAGTGCCCCTCGTTTCATTTGCCACCTCACTTTTACACCACAATTTTTAAAAGTCCTTTCTTCCAATTTTCCCTATAATTTCATTTAAGGTTTCCCTCATCCTATTGCCAAACCCCTTTATAACACAAATTCGGGCGGATACAAATGGTGGCAGTATAACGAGGTTTTACTGTATATTTTGAATTAATGGAGACCAAGATGTTGATCTTTGTGTTATATACTGTACATCCATTTTCGTACCCCCACAAGAAGATGTTAGCTCAGCCAGTGCACACCTGCTAACTGTTTCAAATTTTTGCGGAATTTTCCGAATCAAAAATATCATGGAAACTAGTGATAATAAAACATAAGGGATGATGATGGCAGCAAATCCAAAAAGGAAAATAAAATTATTTGATTGTTAAATTTAGAATGACAATAGTAAGTTTAATTTTTAAAAATAACTGTAATCCTTGCAATATTGTCTCCAATAGAATCTCGAATTTTCACTCCAAATTTTCTTCTTGCCAGTAAAAGAAAAAGAAATGTCCCTGTTCATTTATTTATTATTCATCTTTTTCTTTTTTTTCATTCTTTTTTGGGGGGTGGGGTGGTGGTGGTGGTTGTGAAATTTTCAAGATTAATAAAACATTCATGTGACCTAGATGGAAAGAGCATGTGATTAGTTTTTGTTGATGTGATTTGTTGTCATGGATATAGATATATTGGTATATAACCATCAGATCAGCATCTTAAAAGAATTCCTGTATGAAATTAACATTATTATGTATTGCATGTTGCATGTTCTTAATTAATCTGCCTTTATTAACTTGTGTCTACAAAGACAAGAAAATGTATAGCTCTACCCAGATAAATTGGCATGTGTTTACAAACTAGATGAGTCTAAATCTACTTGTAACAGGGATGACAGGCTAGTTTTTGGCACAAAAATATTAGAGCTACAGTAATGAATGAAAACGGAAAAAGTCAAAATATTTAACCTCTACATCCCTGATTGGGAATTTGACAGTGTTGTTTTGGTTTCTAATAGAACCTTGATTTGCCATATTATCTTGGTAGACCTTTGACCCCTGTTTTATTTTCATATGGATGAATGATTTAAAATATGCATAAATACCAGAGGGGTTTGAAAAGAGACCTTTTTAACTCATTCACCCCTTAAGACCCATTTGGACTGGTCTAAGTCATAGAAATACAGAAGAGTCCATTGTTTTTCAGGGTGTTGAAGAGTTAGTTAATAATGACACATATTGTAATATTGACATTTAAGGCAACACACGCTCTTGGTATGGTTTAGATTATAGTACAGTGTACTTGTATGAAAGGTGCCAAGTGAAAAATGGGTGATAATTGTAAGAAAGGGAGATAACTTTTGAGTGTAGTGATTATTATGTTGTTTTTTTGTTGTTTTTTTTTTACTTTTGTTTGAGATGTATTAAATTTACCAAAAATATAGTTGCACTGTTTTATCCTGCTTTTGCTTAAATATTTAATTTTATGTTAATAATTGCCCTTTTTAGTTTTTAATACCTTCTAAAAATACATTCCCCTCTTTTCATTGGATATTTATTTATATGCATGTTATCAATGATTCATTCATTTTGCATTATTGTAAAGTGATGTAAATTTCATTTATTTTCATTCTTTTTATTTTTACTGTAGATCCTTCTAACATACAGGTAGCATGTTTTTTTTTTCAGTGTAATCGATTTTTCATATGATGAATGGTAACTAAATAAAATCTATGTTATTAGAATTAGTGAAAAACCATGGTAATTATTTTTGGAAACAAATATGAAACAGGTTAGCTTCTGAGGCCTGATAGGGGGCCGTTTTGCCAGACTGCATTGTGAAATCTGTTTCCATCATGCCATGACAACTTTGTATACGTTTGCCCCGAATGTGTCCAATCAAATTATGTTACCGGGTTCTGCTAATTTGTCTCCGAGATATTGTATAGGTTAATTATCCAACATAATTAGCCAAAACCAATACCTAGAGAAAATGCTAATCAATTGCAGTAGTCGGAGGAATGTCAACAGTACCAGGCGGTTCATACCTATACTGAAATCTGCATTTCTTCTGATATCTTTGACGAATCAAATCAATTTCTTAATAGACATAGAGCACCTTGCAATGTTCCGATGCCAAAATGAAGAAAAAACGACATCTGCAAAAAACTAATCAACGGAATCGTTGTGTTCAGTTTCTGTTACACACTCAGAAATAATCGGTCTCCTCGTCACATTGCCGTAAACTGAGTCTTAAGTATTCTGCAAAAAACAACAGAGTGCAAATATGTGTATATATTTATCAAATATTATCTTTTTATTCTCTTTGCATATGGTTTTTCTCGTCATCGCAAAAGAAAATGTTGTTGTTAATATCTTATGGCGGTTTTGGGATTTATTTGTAAAAACAAAGTGAAAATTGTGTATTTATGTTTCTGTGGGATTTTAATTGATTCTATTTTTTTCCCACAAATTTGTGCAAAGATAAGAGTATCGTGTGTTTTAAAATGTCAGAATCAGGAAATTACAAATTCTATACAAGCGAATTCTAAGTTTACAAGAATCGTGCCAGAAATCGCTTCCCTCCGTTTTTTATGGACTTTTTTTTTTATGTGATTAATTGTTCCTTCTTCTGTTTTGATGATTCCTTGAGAAATAAAAACGAAGGACATTAAGTGTCGTATTATAAACATTTGGTGGTGTTTTTGAGATTTATTCTGTATTTTCATTGGTTTTTCAAGAATTTGTGCAGTAGACATTACTAATCGTTGTATTTCACAGCAGTTAACAATATTGATACCAAATGCATTGTCCTGTTTTGTAGCTAAACCTGCTGGGGTGCAAGGAGCTAAGGCTATGTTTAAACAAATGGATGCCAGCAGTCCATCATCGGCGCCAAAGTAAGTTGTGTTTGGTGATTTTCTTGTCATTTTTACTCTCATTTTAGAAACGGGACGATAAAAAGTATGATGAATGATGACATTTTGATATTATGACTTCTGATGGTTGTGTTATAATTGCGTTGCTATGGTTATGTTTCTGTCATAAATTGAAGAAATGAATTCCTATCTGGCAAAGCAAATACAAGGACTAATGATTTTCATAGTTTTGGTATATCTTAAATTGGTATATTTATAATGCGTGATTTCTACATAGGTAAATAAATATTATTGAAAATGTACAATGTTGTATTATTTATTTGTCTTTTCTCTTCAACAAATTTTAACTCTCGCAATAAAATATTGTTACATTCTACAAAATTGTAACATTACACATTATTTGTGGTTGGTTTTGGATATTTATAACAAAAGATTGGACCAGAATTGTTAAAGAAAATTTTAAATCATTCATTTTAAGGAAATAAAAACCATGGTAACATTAATTTTAACATTATGGTTGAAAATCATTACTGTTAATATATGTTTACATATATCTTGATTACATTGATTTAAATTCTGTTTATAATTCTTAAGTTTTGAGTTTTTTATTGGAATGGTGAGGGTGTTTTACTGTTATATTTCAACCAGGAGAAAAAAAAACCTGTATATGATTTAAGTTTTGTGTTTATTTTATATACTATAGACAAATGACTTTAGAAAAAAGGCATCATCTGTTGTTATTTGAATTTGCTGTTTTTCTTGCATGAAATAATTGTTTGTTTCCAGGGTTTCGTTGTAGATTAAGTTGGAACGACATTACTAACTATTTTAAATTTTATATATTTTAAATGTGCAAGTATAAATCAAATTTCCAATTATTTGGAATTTTCGGTATTTTAAAATCCTGTATTCATTGTAGTAATACAATTTATCCATCATACAAAGTTTAATATGTGGTAAAAGGTTTGGTGACCTCTGACCTCTTTACATATGTAGGTTTTTTTTTAGAGGTCACAAAGTGTACAGATCTTGGTGGTGGTGGTGGGGGATGTATTGTATACCTGTAAATGATAAGTGTATGAATGTTAATATCTGACTATATCCCAGGGAATAGCCCCCCTTCATGTGATAATGCCTAGACATGCTAAATGTTATGGATCTTAGGATAATGACCAGGGGGGGGCAGGGCATTAGACTTTCAGTACCTTTTGAATCTGAATAATGCCCTTGAAATTGTCTTTGAAATCGTGTCCAGTATTTTACCATGTTGTAGACTGGGTCCCATTCTTATCAAAAAACCCTAATTCTTAAGTCAGTTGACCTTAATTTGGTTCATTACTTGTCTTGACAGCCATGCTGGTTCATAGCTTATCTTCACAGCTGATGTGGTCCATAACATATTTTCACAGCCAATGTGGCTTATGTGTAGTCTTTAACTTGCCGTTATGGTGGGTGTGGCTTGTAATTTGCCAATACATTATATATAATATGGATCATTCTTAACAATTACTTCACCTGGTCTGGACTGTAACTGTTATCCTATCTGGTCCCTTGAACATTTTGGTCTGGTATGTCACTCTGATCCTGTATCTGTTCTGGTACAAATCTTGTTCTGGTCTATAACTGTTATCCAAACTGGTCCGGTGCACATCTTGGTCTGGTATTTAACTCTTATCCTATCTGGTCCCTTGCACATTTACTGTTTCTAGGTTGGAATCTTTATTATCTTTGTATCATCAGATGGGCTTATGTTCTGGTTTTCTATTTTTTATTATATTGTTATATAAAAGGTAAGACCAAACCTCCTCCCCCCTCCAAGAAAAAAAAAGAAAAATTACCATATATATGTTTATTTGTTCATTTTACATCTCATATGAAAAGTTTTACATTCTCTAAAATTTCGTTCCAATAATCTTTAACCAAAAAAAAAAAAAAAGGATTTATTTGTAATTTTGCATTACTTAGATATGTTAATTCAATAAGTTTCATCAAATTTTAGATTCAAACTATTAAAGATGTGATAAGACCTTAACATCCACTGAGGAAATCAAATTGCAATAAGAAAGAAGAAGAGCCCTTTCACAGATTTTATTGTGTTTCGGGTCTAAAATATTTCTATTTTCACGTAAAATTGTATTTTTATTTTGGTAATAACTTAATCAGTTGAACAAAAATGTAGTTACCAAAGGCAGTATAAAGATTAAGAAATTCTGAAACTTCTGAAAATTTTTTCTGCATAGGTATTCATTTTATAGTTTATATAAGGAACAAAAAATTTTAACTTTTTATCGGCTCCATTCATCTGAATTGACCTATCACCAAATGCCCCACACGACATCTTTTGGCAAACTTTCTGTTTGTTTGTTTGTTTATTGTTGTTTAACGTCCCACTCGAGAATATTTCACTCATATGGAGACGTCACCAAATGCCGGTGAAGGGCTTCAAAGTTGGCCTTTGCTCGGCACTTACGACCATTGAGCAGTAGGGTTCTTTAACGTGCCAACACCTACTGTGACACGGGACCTCCAGCTTTTACTGTCTCATCCGAAAGACAGGAAACCAACCTGTCGCCGGCGGGACTCGAACTCACGACCTCACGATCCAGAGTCGAGCGCGCTACCGACTGAGCCAGGCCGGCTCGCAAACTTTCTGTTATGATGTCACAATTAAATGGTGTCAAAAAGTATGTGTCAGACATTTGGCAACAGGTCAATTAGGATGCAATTTTAAAAAAATTCCATGAATGATATTTTTTCTGTAAATTTTTCTGAAAAAAAAAAATTAAAAAAGAAAAGAGATAAGATCGAATTTATGCAAATCTCTGAAAGAACACTTTTGGGAAAACAACTTGTTTGAACCAATGAGATTATATCAACAGAATGATGTGTATTAGTTTAATTGTTGTTGTTGTCATTCGTTAGAAAAACTACCACTACTAAGTTTCATATTTAGATATTTAATCTGAAATTTTATTTGTTGTCATGGTAATTAATCTGCATCTTGATTGAACGTTTTAATTAACTCATTTGTGCAGTGGTTTACTAAGTGTGTCGTACGCAAAGCGGGCAGCCACGACGTTGCGCAGAAACGCTGCCGCAATAAAACAAGATATTCTCAACTTCTGCCAAAGCAACACTAGGGAGTATGAGGTATAACTAACCAGCCAACCACCAGATGGCGCTGTGTAGCATCTTCATTTATCACTGCTTTGTTTTAACAACTTGCACATTTTCTCCAATCATTTTGTGTGTATCGTCTAATTTTTAATCGTTGTTTGTCACTGTTAACATATTCTACCTATCCTATTACACTTGACAGTTACACTCATCAGTTTCAAGTACTCAGTTACGGCAACAGAAGAAAAAAAAAAAACAAAAACAAAAAAAGGAACCAATAACCATTGAGAATGATAGCGAAATGATTGGCATGTTTTCAGTTTCAAACGTAGAGCATTTGAAATATTACGAGATTAAATTTTAGATATATTTAGCTGTTATTGCAATGAATCATGCTTTATACAAATTCCTAGCAGCTGGCAAACATTTCTCTAACAAATAAGTTAATGCTGGAAAAACAGCACACAAAAGTCGGATACTAATGTTTGAGAAATGATGCGTTTCTTTTTTCCTACCTGAATGCAAGCTAATCTACATACTTGTGTTTCCAAAATGATCATTTGGTGTTTTTTTTTTTTTTTTTCACTTTCATGCTTACGGCATAATAAATGGATATAGGCTGCATAACACTGTTGGTATATACATTGCCATGGTAACCACAATGCAGTGAAAATTTATTTTTGCCAAGTGAATGAAAAATATTTTTCTGCTGCAGTGTCAGTTACAAGGTCACCGCTACATATGCCGTAAACATGACATTGTATCGTAAACATGACATTGTATCGTAACATGACATTGTATCGTAAACATGACATTGTATCGTAAACATGACATTTTATCGTAAACATGACATTGTATCGTAAACATGACATTTTATTTTATGTAATAAGGTCACTGCTTTTTGCTCTGTGTATTTGCAAGAAGTTCATTGCTACATGCGCCGTGTGAATTTAGGTCACCTTTTGTGTACACAAGGCAAGATCATTTGCTTCTTTTCTCGCTGACATTTTACAACGGTACTGCCATAGGTCTCTGGTATACACTTACGCTGAGCAAGGTCATAGCTACAGGTACTTCATGGTATATCATTGCTCCCATAAGTACCTTTTTTTCATAATATCTATTTTTCTACATTTGGAAAGGAACTATGCTCCCAAGGTCATTGCTCTGAAGGTCATACTATAGTTCGAGCAAATAACAAGGTCATTCATTGGATCCATCGGCATGTACTCACAAATTAATAACTAGGTCAACTTTCTCACAAGGTCACACCTGTTTGCACTGTGGTTGTTCAAGTTCACTGTTTTGCTATGCTCGTTTGTTGTTGCTTAGTAACATAACTGTAGTTATATATTTATCACTGTAGTTACATATTAATCACCAAAAACATTTCTTTTATTTCAGATTATAATTTTATAACCATTGAGATTGTCCACTAATCATTTTGCTTGCTATTTATCTCTATTTTTCAGCTGTATGTACACAATTTCTTTGTGTGTGTGTTTTTTTTCCCTCTCTTCGTTCATGTAAATGTCTTTCAAATTTGAGAAGCAATTAATATTTTCTTCTAAGATGGTGAATATAAGGGTAACCAGCATTAAGAATTTCTCAGTTTCATGTAAGAATTTTGTCTAACAAAAAAGAAATTTAACTAAAAAAAAAAATGTTGTGCCAGTTGTTTTGAAATTTGGTATGTGGCATAACTTGGGATAAGGTTGATGTAAATTGCAATTTTTATTACCACCAGGGTCAAAGGTCAGAGGTCGGGGACTAGGGTGACTGCAACATTCCTTTTGACTATTTTTCGTCCTTTTTTATTATCATTTTTTTTTATCTACTTTTATATACAGTAAAACAAAATTGTGTTCCATTGTCAATATCTGTTTTGTATCAAGTAGCACAGGTTGTTGTTTTTTTTTCTGTTTGTTTACACAAAAGTAACATATTAGTGTATAATCAACAATGGGCTCTTTGATCTGCCAGTAAGCTAATCGGTATCATATTTGTACATCATAAATAATTATATACAAAATACCATTAGGAAATAGCTAACGGTTCCACATGTGTGGGATAACCATCAGAAAATAGATTTTAAATCATCGAAGTAATAGGAAATTTACCAGATTCCATGCTCAAGTCTTTGAAGTTTGGAATTATGAAAATGGCCGATTGGTAATTTTATCAGTAATGCTTTTAACAATTAATAAGTAATAGATAAAAGGACCTCAAATATGAGAGGTTTTTTTTTTGTATGTCGGCCGTTATATATTAGTTTACTTCCAAATTTATTTATGGCAACAGAAATAAACAAACTTGTTTACATAACTCCTTCAGACATTTTATCTATAATTACCCATAAATCAATTTTTCACGACATTTGTTTGCTTTTCTTTTGGTAAATACAGATTTATATACGTTTATTTTTGTTTTTGTTTGGTTGGTTGAATGATAAGAATGTGGCAAGGCATTACCCTTTCATCACTACAGTCCATAATAGACTTGTCTAAAGGAATAGGAAAGATCATACCATTTACTTACTTAGGGGTGTAAGGTCAAACATATTTGGTAGTCTGGAGGTCCTTCGATAAATAAAAATGAAACACAAAATTGCTTGGACTTCATGTATATGAATTCATATTACTAGTCGTCATGCATCTACGGTATTTGAAAGTAGGTTAACACTTTCACCCCCACAGACCTTAATAGACCGGTCCTCGATGCTAATAAAGAGTATACCATTTAGCTATTTGGGGGTAGAAGGGTTATGTGTATATTCTGTTTATTAGTTAGAGGACTAAATTGTCTTGTTTTGTTTGTGGAGTTGCTGATTCTCCATTGTTTCAAAACAGTGGATGGGGATGATTCACTTTTGTTGGTTTTTTGTACTTACCATTTTCGAAAAAAAAAAAAAAATTGCTTCTCAGAAAAGAAAGATGTTTACTATAGGAAGGAGACTTATTATTAAGGTATAAACAAATATTTTGATATGATGTGAGATTAAGATGTTGTATGGCGTTTGTTTCTCTCAAGCTTTACGGTAGGAGGAGGCCAAAGAGGCGGGGGTAGAGGAGGAGGGGGTAGAGGACTGATGAGAAGTCCTAGTGCCATTAAACAAATGTTGCTGGAATGGTGTAAAGCCATGACTAGAGACTACGAGGTATTGTAGAAAATGGCATGGGATTTAACCGACGTGCACGTGAAGAGTGGTGGGATTAGTCACCTGCGATCTAAACTC
Organism: Atrina japonica; assembly: GCA_030159075.1. Classification (NCBI taxonomy): domain Eukaryota; kingdom Metazoa; phylum Mollusca; class Bivalvia; order Pterioida; family Pinnidae; genus Atrina; species Atrina japonica. The sequence continues at coordinate 323,430 of BROG01000614.1, forward strand.
GTACTAGAATGCATATTTACTATTGCTACATTGTCTATCAAATTTTTCCCCTTCTTTTTTTTATTCCCAGATTTTGGTCATTCGCAATATTCCCTTTTCATTTAGCTGTATAAGTCCCTTAACTAATTAGTTTTTGCATAAAAGTTTGCAACGTTGTCATGGTGACTGATTGTTCCTTGACGTCTTTTTTGCGGGAATATGTACTGTAAAACCTGCTTTAGTAACTACCTGTGTATAAAGACCACCGGGTCACAAAGACCTTTTTTTTTTTGCTGTCCCCAATAGTACCATTTGTGTACAAATCAACCTCTATATAAAGACCACCTCTCTATAAAGACCAGTTTTCTTGTGTCCCTAAGGAGGTTGTTATATACAATTTTCAATATATTTCGTTTTACAGTCCAACTTTATAGGCTCGCAGGGATGGGAAATGGATTTATAGATAAATAAAAAAAAAAGTGATGGAAAAAAGACATTGGATAAACTATGTCCAATAAATGATGTAAAGAATACCATACTTATTAAAATTTGTTCAGATGGAAGAGAATTAAATAAGCATGTGTAAGCCTTTTTTACTATTCGGTATAGCAAGAAAAGTCAGAACTGAGTTTGAAGTAAATTTTGCTATTTTTATTTTACTCAATTTATGTGTTTATAATGAAAAAAAACCACCAAAATAAAAACCCAGAAAATCCCGGCTTAAAAACATGCATTTTGGCTGAAACTCAAATGTGTAATAATTATAAAAATTATAAATATCCAGTACAAATGTAGCAACAGTAAAACTTTGGAATGGCTGTTTGTAGCATTTAAATGATTGGTCAAAGTGATTTGTCTTTATAAAGTGATGCATGACTAACAGATTTACCTCTCTTGTATTATATGGTTATCTCTATTCATGTAACTACTTTTTTTCTGTCGGTGAATGTTTCCATGTTTCTGCTAAAGTACAAAGTCGAAGTATGTGTATGTGTACACGTATTTGTAGCTTCCCTTGTAGTTCTATCTTTGCTTCTCTTACATTATTGATCAGTTTTAAGCCTGAGTTTTCAAACAAAATCCTATTTAATCTGGAATGTAAATTTTTGAGATTATAATGTACTTTAAGACTTATAGAGATGCAAATACTTAACTTATCAACCCTGAAAAACAATGGACTCTTCTATGAATCCATGATTTAGGCCAGTCCAAATGTGTTTTTAGGGATGAATGAGTTATCATAGCTTGTTCATGTAAACAGAAGTGTTTATATTATTGTGTAAGTGTTTGGAACCTTTGAATACTAATTTTATAGCCAGTTCATGCTAGCAAATGTTATCTTGCTAGTTTGGGGGAGATTGGTGGGGTGGGAAAAGGGGTAGAAATCTTTATGTATACTGTAACTAGGGGTGGCAGTTGTTTGAGATGATCTGGATGGTGAAAATTTGGGTGCATGAATAAAGTATATGCAGGAACAGTTGGTGGGAGGGTGGGGGGGTTGTATTTGTAAGCAAGATCTGTATATTCTTAAACTTGAAATATGTGACAAAATTATTATACTTGAGTCATTGCTAGAAATATGATGCATGACATTTGTCTTAGATAGTGGTTTATAATGCATGTAAAGTTATACATATGTAGTCCAATGTACCAGAATATAAGATACAATATGTTATATTATGATAAAGAATAATTAAATGGATATATCTACTTATTCCAAGGTAGGTTTTGGGTCGCCATGTTTATATTTAAAGTCCATATAAGTTATGTTATTTATATTTTGTATAATTATTCCGCAGGGGTCTGTTTATATTTAAAGTCTAAAGTATTATCTTTTTTTTGTTGTTTTTTTTTTTTCATTTTTGATGAGAGGAAAAGTAGATTTTTTGCAGAGGAAAACAAATGTATTGGTTACCATGGAAACATTAAATAATTTTTTATCTTCTAAATCATAATTTATTTTTCCATTCAACAAAATACAGATTTTGTTGTCATGGTGATGGTGTGGTATAGGTATTCTTTTTTCATTCTTTTATGGCAGGTACGGTAGGTGGGTATGACATTTAGTGCTTATTGATATTATGAGGGAGCCATGATTGATTTTTTTGTCTCTATGATGTCAGTGTGTTTGTGATTTGGGGTGAAGTGCTAATAATTTAAGAACAGCAAGAATGACTTTCTAGTTGAATTTTAGTATATTTAATTTCAAATCTTTATCATTATTTACAAAAGAAAACTACATGTACAAATTTGATGTACATGTAAATACCGTATGTAAAAAGTTTAGTAAAAACTTATAAATGAAACATTATTTATGTACACTTCATTGACAATTAACTCATCACCCCCAGAAAAGCAATGGACTCTTCTATAAATCAATGACATGGACCAGTCCAAATGTATCTTTTGGGGTGAATGAGTTAATGCCTGAAACATTTTCAAGTATTTAACAAATATCAGTGAAATATTATTCAGTAACCATAGAAATAATAATCAGAAATTGGCACAAAGTTTTAATGTTACCAGTATTTATTCAATACATTGTCTTTTTTGAGTACCTAAGTATCGTCAAACCTCACGTCTTTAAATTTGTCGATGCCAAAGATTTTCATGATAGAATGTGGAATAAAATGAACATATATATATTTCAAAATTTTTTTTTTTAGGGAGTTGAAGTCACAAATTTTTCCAGTTGTTGGAATAACGGAATGGCTTTTTGTGCATTGATCCACCATTTTTATCCAGAGGCATTTGACTTTAGTACACTAGACCCAAAGAAGAGGAGATATAACTTTACGCTAGCTTTCGATACCGCAGAGTAAGTATATATTATGTACATGTAGAGGCAGTGAACAGTGAAATGAGTTGCCTCCCTTTTGTATACTTTTGTTATGCATGTATGTTTGCCATGTATAAACTTTTGAACATTTAAATTCTCAACTCATTCACCCCTAAAGACACATTTGGACTGGTCTGGGTCATTTATTTGCAGATGACTCCATTGTTTTTCAGGGATTGATGAGTTAAAAATTACTGGACTGATTCTTTTTCAATAGACATTTTTCACAATAACTATGGTCCTGTTATTTTGGACGGGAAAATGATACAGATTCCTGGAAAATGAGATGAGGAAAGAATTGGTTACTTGGACAATATCTTTGTTTGTGAGTGAATTTTTGTCATCCAAAGTTACAGGACAGACATTATTGTGAAAAGGTCTATATGATTAGGAAGCAACTCTTATATAAATGTAACAAAACTTGTAAATTTCTTGACCCCTGGGGTCACAGGTATAATGGGTGAGGTGGAGATTCTTATGACCGATGAGGCCGTTTCTGCCTTTTGTTTGCCGAGTTGCCACAGCCTGGTCTGATGTATGGTTGAAATGTCATGGTGATTTATATTTGTCAAAATCTTGTCAAGGGAGACAACTCTAGGATATCTGCTGTTAACTAGTTCACACCTAAACACACATTTAGATTGTTCTAAGTCATTGATTTACTGAAGAGTCCATTGTTTTTAGGGATTGATGAGGTGAATTAATTGGATCTGTCAGGTTTATGCTGTACTAATCAAATTTCATGGATCAGAAAAAGTAAATCAGGTGATCTATTGGGATCCATAACAATTTCTTGTTATAACAAAATTGCAAAATTCTGAAAAAAATTTAAAAATTCAACAAAAGTTGTGAATCAAATGGCCCCTGGGTCAAAGGTTCTGTAGATGGGCTTGGCTGCAAGTGATAGATACAACATACATTGGTCTCTTGTTTGTTTGTACTATGACTATAGTATAACATATTAATTCCCTACATTAGGGGGTTACAGGTTTTGTTTTCATTCATCTGTCCAATTTTGTAGGGGCCGAGTGGTTACAATCCCTCACTTTGATCCATAAAGTCCCTCACCTTTGGTCAGCCAATTTGCAAGCCCCAATGGAATTTACCCTAAGTTGATTTTTAGAGAAAGTTTACTTGTGGAAGGCCAGTCGTAATTTTTCTGGTACATTTTTACCAGGTTTTTATCCTCCATCAGTAAAAACTGGCTGCCACCATATATAGAGTAGAACCTAGCTATTCAGACCACCTAACTGACTGTTACCTAACTGACTGACTCAAAGTGGTCTGATTAGTGAGGTGGTCTCATAAGTGAGGTTCTGTACTGATTCAATATTAATGAAGAGACTGTAAATTCATTGTCTTAATTGTGTGGTGGTCTCCTAAGTGAGGTGTTCTTAAGGTGAGGTTACGCTGTAACAGAAAAATTGTTGAGTGTCACATAATGCACAATTCAAAATTTAAAAACATACAAAAAACTGATTCAGTACAGGTAAGGATTCAATTAAAATTTTGTAATAAATCACCATTCGCTAAATTATGGTTTCACAGGTGTGATTCATCAGTATTCCCTAAATGCTTGTTAAAATTTTAGGACTAATTAATGATATATGTCCAGATATTCTTTTCCAGTATTTACGAACAATTATTATTTTATATTCTTTATTTTACAGAAAATACGGAGATATAGCACCGCTTTTGGATGTGGAGGACATGGTCAAAATGCAAAAGCCAGACTGGAAATGCGTTTTTACATATGTACAGAGTCTTTACCGCAAATTACATACTCATGAACTCAACAAGGCGTAAACTGTGTTCTAAATACCAAAAAAAAAAAGTCTGTGAAAGGCTTTTTCAGCCTTTGAAGAAAGAGCTTCTTATTGCCAAATTCTATTTTTACAGCAAATTGTCAATAATTTTACATTTTGTATTAATATTCAAAGTTTTATTCATATTTAAGTTTTTTTTTTATTTTATTTTAGTAAAAGGAAATTGGTGATGTCAGAAAGTGGTGCAAGATTGAGAAGGGGAGATAACTCTTGAGTCTTAAATGATATGATGTTTGAAAACGTTGTTTGTGTTAATTACAGCAATTTTTTTTTTTAGCTTTTGTTCTTCATTTTAATCGAACTGTATCATTTATATGATCACATGACATAGAAATACTGTCCTGTTAAAAAAAAAAACACCTCAAAGTGACTGTTTTCCAGGAGTAAAACATAGTTAAAATATTAGAAGTTACACATATATTTTTTACCCAAAACTTTATATTTTCTGAAATTATTTGTCACGCTCATAGCACTAAATCTAATGTGCTGTATTAAGTTGAAGTGCCGAAATAAAACATGATATTATTAACTAAAAATACAATGCAATTTCTCTTCTTGTTGAAGTATTATTGCATTTTAGCGTAATGATTTAAAAAAAAAAAAACCATTTTATAAATGTGTAGAACACAGATCATAAGATGTAATGGATTTATACTTTGTCTGGTTCTCGTAATTTTTTCCGAGGTATGGTCATTGATTTAATAATTTTTCCGAAAATCTGATGCTGATCTCATATTACAAATAGATGCTTTAAAAGCACCATAGGGAAATAATACTGTATACATACATGTAAGATAAGAAAGTGGATAAGAAAGAGAGTATGTTAATAGAACGTGTGCTGAAACCGTTATGTCAATGTTCGACTTGGGTTAGAATGTATGTAATTCATAAAGAAATATATCCTAGGTGTAAATTAGATTGCAAGATATCAAAAATTTATGTCATGGATTTGAGAGTTTTTGATTAAGGACTTGAAAGTATGTTTCGATATACTTTGCGCCATCCCTGTATACAGTTGTACCTCGCTATTCAGACCACCTAACTGACTGACTCAAACTGGTCTGATTATTGAGGTGGTCTGATTATTGAGATGGTCTGTTAAGTGAGGTACTGTACTGATTCAGTATTAATGAAGAGACTGGAAATTCCTTTTCTTAAATGTGAGATAGTCTCCTAAGTGAGGTGGTCTTTAGGCGAGGTTCCACTGCATATATATATGTATATGTATATATATATATATAAATATATATATATATACACACACACACATGTGTATATATATATATCACATGTATCTCACTAGAAATCTGATTAAAATTTGTAATGCACATGATAAGTATCTCTGTCCCTATTTGTAAATTTTGAAATGATAATATATATGTGACCAATAGTGTGAAAGTTATTGTTAAGAGATGAAAAATAAAGGGGAGATAACCCAAAAACGGGACAAAAAGCTTGAAAGTAAATATGAAATCAGTGTACTTCTTATAGAAAAGGGGCATAACTCATGAAGGGGAAGTAACCTGGAAAGTAAATGTAAAATGAGTATACTTCTTACAGAAAGGGGACATAACTCAGGAAGAGGACATCACTCAGAAAAGGGACATAACCCCAGAAAGTAAAATATATAATAAGTATACTATAATCAGACAATATTACAATCCTTTAGTACACATGTACTTATGCAATAACTACACTGTATTTATCGTATTTTACTCGAATTACAATAATACAATAAATTCCAGAAAAGTAAACCATGTGTAGGGACTTGTAATTTTTCTTTTTATTACAAAATATAAAATTGTGGTAAATATGTAAATAAATTACCATAAGAAGATGGCAGAATGCGTGGTGCATGTGGCGAGTTTATAAGTACTGGTCCAGACTAAATGTGGAATTTATATAATCTATAAAATTTTATACATAACATGACAGTGGTGCTCTTTTTTCCACTGATTATGTTATGCCATGCAGCCATCGTCTTATTCTCCGTTCAGTTGTGTAGCTTAAAGTTGCCACTATGTACATCAATCTTTGTTAAACTTAAAAGACGAGATTTTGAGAATTTTTTTTTTATGTTGATGCAATATTAATGTAGAGAGTATTGTTCTTAGAAAAACCTGTATTTAACTATTATTTTGTACTGTGCTGTACTGTAGGTTTGTAATTTGTGTTGACAACTTTTGAAAAGTACTGTATTTTTTTAATTTTTTTATGCACATATGTATCGACACACTTTCAGGCATGTAATGTATACAAGTCTGTGTTGATAATTGTTTTGTGCATTTATAAGTAATATATAAAAAAATATATTAAAAATATACATATAATCAAATTTAATCACTAAAAATAGAGGTTTCCCCCCCCCCCCTTCCTTCGAATTAATTCTGTTTTGATTTGAAGCAAGAAATTTGGGTACTTCTTTAAGATTAAGGTATTATTTTAGTATCGATAAACAATTTCCGCTGAAAATAGTGTGCGCTGTGTGAGATGTCAAGTAGCACTTCGTTGTGTGTGCTTATACAAGTTAAAAATCCAATTATTGATATTATTCAACGAAAATAGCAGTGAATTCACAAGAAATGCCAAACATCCTGTTATTGACCTCATTCTTAGCAATATACATATTTAGCAATGAAAATAGCATTTATCCTCATGCCCTTAATTACTGAAAGTAGGTCACTAACCCAATATTCTCACAGATATTTCTCTCTACAATATTATCACTTATATCATATCTTTAGATTGTATTAATCAAGTTATTGGGATAAAAATTTTAAATATCCCTTCCATCAATTACAGGGAATTATATTTACCAAAAAAAAAAAGAATAGCAAATTTTATGTAATGAGAAAAACATTGAAAATATTATAACCCCATTACATTAAGTTTAGAATGTATTAAGATGATGGTTGAAATTTTTGTCCCATTCAAAATAGAAAGGAAAACACATTCCTGATTGACGTAATTTTCCATTCGCAAGAATATCTAAGATTTTATTTTCAATGATAGAGAATATGTACACATTCACCTTATGTTTCATATATTTTTTATTTTCAAATATAGAGCAATTGGAGATATTTCGATGATGCATGTGGTACCCCGTTTTACATCTACCACGTGAACTTGCACCACGTGTAATTTGTATACCCACCAACCAATTTCTTGTTACTTATCTTCAATACAATATTAATTAGTATTTTAGCAGGTTTTTTTTTTCTACAATTAACACTGAGCTTGTTTTATTTAATTCTTGGATTGCTGGCCATCGACTGTTTCAAAGAATTCAGTAACGTCTACTCTAGTTTTTTCTCGTACTCAGGACAAAACTGCAATAAAACTGTTAGAGTAGAATTATTGACAGCTTTGGTCAAAATCATGGCACTTTTCAGGAAGTTCCAAACCTCTGGATAACGGATCATTGACTGGATTTTGGATCGGTATTACAAAATCTTGTGTATCGATCCATATTATATGTTTCTTTACTGTAAATGTGGTCAACGTGTGCCAAATGTTTCTCTGTAATTGTATTATTGTATCAACAATGTCTAAAAGGTTTCAAAAAAAAAAAAAAAAATTTGGAAATTTTATAGACTGTTGATCTGTTAATTGCACTAATTAGATTGTTTGTATCAAACTTTTTAAGAGTGCCGATAGGATTCACAGTTAGAGTACATATAGGTCAAGAGAATTCAATGTCAAGGTCATTGCTTTATTGAAGTTGCAATAGTAAGAATTGTTCACAGAAAGATATTTTTACTATTGACTGTACACTGTACTTTGTCTCATTTACCCCTGAAGACTTATTTGGTACTGGTCCAAGTCTTTGATTTAGAGAAGAGTCCATTGTTTTTCAGGGGTTGATGAGGTAATTGAAATAACAATAATACTGGTATCTAAACATTGGCAAAATTACATGTAGCACCCAAAATAAAAATAAACCGTTCCTGAGATGTAATTACAAGTAGCTCAGGAGAAAATCTTTATTTGTGGTTTTGAAATGCTGATAAAAGTATTGGTGATCTATATTTAATAATTTTTGTTTCACTAAAATCTGCAAATAAATATTTTCTAAGTCAATTATTTGTACTAACAAATCTTGCAGATGGTTACTATGGCAACCATCTGAGCAATATTGTGTAAATGCCAGTTTTGTTCACTTTATATCTTTCTCCTGTGTTCAATATTCGCTCAAAATCAGGTCATTTTTCACCTGTCTGTATCTACCTGTTATTTTTCACCTTTTTTTTCATTCTACCTTTTCTGTCATTAGCAATAATCAAAGTTACTATGTACAGCATAGCTCATAAATTCTGGATCAAAGTTACTATGTACTGCGTAGCTCATAAATTCTGGATCAAAGTTACTATGTACAGCATAGCTCATAAATATTGGATCAAAGTTACTATGTACAGTGTAACTCATAAATACCGGAACACCAGACAATCCTCTCCTTTAACAACATTCTCCAGATTTCTGTATGTCTTCAGGAATTCACAATTTATTATCACTTTTGTTTAATTAATAGAATTTTAGCTTGCTGTAATTATTATTTAATATTTTGAATTATTTATACATATGCAAATTTTTATCGTCGATTTTCACTTATAGTTATTGTTGGACTGAAGATATTTTAGAAATGTACTGTACAATTTTAGCGCTGTGATTTTTTCATCCACATTTTGCTTGCCATTAATGGTTCTTAGCATTTCAATGTTATTTTACATGTACAATGTTGTAGATTGTGATAAATTGCTTAAACATTAAAACTATATATAAAAAATTCAAATGAAAAATAAAATAATTAAAAAGTGTTATATTTGTTTTGTTCATCATTTGTATAGACAGGGGAAAAAAAAAACAATCGTTGTGACCATGTACCAATGCCCTCATGAAATATCAGTATCCTATAGACAAATTTCAGAAAATCTTTTTTTTTTTTTAGTCCCCTCCTTATTAAAGCAGGAGACTTAATATTTTGTCCGCATCGGTTTGTCCATTTAAAAGTTTTGGTTAATGTTTTTGTCATTCAATAATGGTTCCACAGGAAGGGGGCATGTACAGTAAAACCTGTATAGGGGCCACCCAAGGGACCAGAGAATATTGACCTTTATGTGCAGGTGACCCTTATACACAGGTTCAATTTAGTTGAAGTATGCAGTCAAGGGACTTTTCAAAACTGGCCTTTATAGACAGGTGATCCTTATATAGAGGTGGCCGCTGTAGCAGGTTTTACTGTATTAATTCTTCGTTTGTTTACCGACATATTATGCTGCGTTCAACAACAGTAAAATGGTGGCAGAAGTTTTTTAAGTAGTGGAGGAGAAATGCTGGTTCCAGTAATCAAACCTGAGACCTTCTGCTTGTGGGTTCAATGATTGACCACCACAAGTGGTTCCAGATGTAGATGAAGTGCCATGAGTTTCTCTGTTGCTATGGTCACTTAGCATATCGCCTAGTTTTCTTGCACATACTATTTGACCTTGGTTAAAAGTCGCATCTAAATGGTGGGCCTCTGTCTTCAAGCAGTTAGAGCAATCACAATTTAAACACTCAATCAATTTTTCAGTTATGTGGTGGCGATAAGTTTTTAATGGTGGAGAAGTGAACCACCCGGTGTTACAATGTACTCGGGAAGAGACCACTGGTCTTCCGCAAGTAAACTAGCAAACTTTCTCACAAAAATCGGCTTAGGTTCCAGTGCAGCTAGAACCTGTGCTGACCAGAAGTACGAGACTTCATGGTTCAAAGTGTGATGCTGTAACCATTCGGTCACGGAGACCTCTTTAAACTTTGAAGTCTGTTGCCTTTAATCAGTGTGGATTTGAGCACAGCTGGAACCTAAGCTGATTTTGTGAGAAAGTTTGCCAATTTACTTACATGTAGTTAAGGCTGGCAGTCTTTTCCTGGGTAGCCTACACTGTAACCGGGTCCTCTCCTTCACCATAAAAAAACTTGAGCCACCGTTTAACTGAAAAGTTGTTGAGTGTGGTGTATAACAACAAAGAAACAAACCTTTAATTCATTCACCCCTAAAAACACATTTGGACTAGCTTTAATCATTTATTTATAGAAGAGTTCATTATTTCTCTGGGGTTGATGAGTTAAAAGACTTGTAACAATTTCTTCAGATGCCTGGCGTATAACGAAGGAACACACCCTACATGTACATGTATGTGACACAGCTGTCATACAAAATACAGCATACGGTAGTACATGTCTGACTCTGTAACAATTACTTCTGATGCCTGGCGTATAACGAATACACCCTAAATGTATGTGACTCAGCAGTCATACAAATTATAGCATACGGTAGTACATGTCTGACTGTGTAACAACTACTTCTGATGCCTGGCGTATAACGAATACACCCAACATGTATGTGACACAGCGGTCATACAAAATACAGCATACGGTAGTACATGTCTGACTCTGTAACAACTACTTCTGATGCCTGGCGTATAACGAATACACCCTACATGTATGTGACACAGCAGTCATACAAAATACAGCATACGGTAGTACATGTCTGACTCTGTAACAACTACTTCTGATGCCTGGCGTACAACGAATACACCCAACATGTATGTGACACAGCAGTCATACAAAATACAGCATACGGTAGTACATGTCTGACTCTGTAACAACTACTTCTGATGCCTGGCGTATAACGAACACACCCTACATGTATGTGTCACAGCAGTCATACAAAGTACAGCTAGTAATCTTGCGGAAGGTCAGTGGTCTTTACCCGGGTAACCGGGGTTTCTCCTCCACCAATAAAAACTGGACGCCATCATATGACTGAAAGATTATTGAGTATGGCGTAAAACAAAAAATCAAATCAAATCAAATCAAACAAAGTACAGCATACGGTTGTACATGTCTGACTCTGTAACAACTACTTCTGATGTCTGGCGTATAACGAAGGAACAAACTCTACATGTACATGTATGTGTCACAGCAGTCATACAAAATACACACTAGGACAGGAAAAGGGCAGTTATATAAGATATCGCTGTAAAACCAAAGTAATGACTAGTATGCATCACTGTAACAGCATAATATGTCGGACTCTGTAACAATATATGTCTGATTCTGTAACAGTATAATATGTCGGACTCTGTAACAATATAATATGTCTGATTCTGTAACAGTATAATATGTCCGACTCTGTAACAGTATAATATGTCGGACTCTGTAACAATATATGTCTGATTCTGTAACAGTATAATATGTCGGGCTCTGTAACAGTATAATATGTCGGACTCTGTAACAATATATGTCTGATTCTGTAACAGTATAATATGTCGGACTCTGTAACAATATATGTCTGATTCTGTAACAGTATAATATGTCTGACTCCGTAACAGTATATGTCTGACTCTGTAACAGCATAGTACATGTCTGACTCTGTAACAGCATAGTACATGTCTGACTCTAACAGTATAATATGTCTGACTCTGTAACAGAATAATATGTCTGACTCTGTAACAGCATAGTACATGTCTGACTCTGTAACAATATAATATGTCTGACTCTGTAACAGTATAATATGTCTGATTCTGTAACAGTATAATATATCTGACTCTGTAACAGCATAGTACATGCCTGACTCTGTAACAGTATAATATGTCTGACTCTGTAACAGTATAATATGTCTGACTCTGTAACAGCATAGTACATGTCTGACTCCGTAACAGTATATGTCTGACTCTGTAACAGTATAATGTCTGACTCTGTAACAGCAGTCATACAAAATACACACTAGGACAGGAAAAGGGCAGTTATATAAGATATCGCTGTAAAACCAAAGTAATCTGACAGTATGTATGCATCACTGTAACAGCATAATATGTCGGACTCTGTAACAATATATGTCTGATTCTGTAACAGTATAATATGTCGGACTCTGTAACAATATATGTCTGATTCTGTAACAGTATAATATGTCGGACTCTGTAACAGCAGCTAGTACATATAGTCTGTCTGATTCTGTAACAGTATAATATGTCCGACTCTGTAACAGTATAATATGTCGGACTCTGTAACAGCATAGTATGTCTGATTCTGTAACAGTATAATATGTCGGACTCTGTAACAGCGTAGTACATGTCGGACTCTGTAAACATACTATATGTCTGATTCTGTAACAGTATAGTATGTCGGACTCTGTAACATCATAGTATGTCTGATTCTGTAAACAGCGTATAATATGTCTGACTCCGTAACAGTATATATATCTGAGTCTGTAACAGCATAGTACATGTCTGACTCTGTAACAGCATAGTACATGTCTGACTCTGTAACAGTATAATATGTCTGACTCTGTAACAGTATAATGTCTGACTCTGTAACAGCATAGTACATGTCTGACTCTGTAACAGTATAATATGTCCGACTCTGTAACAGTTAGTACATGTCTGATTCTGTAACAGTATAATATATGTCTGACTCTGTAACAGCATTAGTACATGCCTGACTCTGTACTTACAACAGTAACATAATATGTTGGACTCTGTAACAGTATAATATGTCTGACTCTGTAACAGCATAGTACATGTCTGACTCCGTAACAGTATATGTCTGACTCTGTAACAGTATAATGTCTGACTCTGTAACAGCATAGTACATGTCTGACTCTGTAACAGTATAATATGTCTGACTCTGTAACAGTATAACGTCTGACTCTGTAACAGCATAGTACATGTCTGACTCTGTAACAGTATAATATGTCCGACTCTGTAACAGTATATTATGTCCGACTCTGTAACAGTATAATATGTCCGACTCTGTAACAGTATAATATGTCTGCCGACTCTGTAACAGTATAATATGTCTGACTCTGTAACAGTATAATATGTCTGACTTTGTAACAGCATAGTACATGTATGACTCTGTAACAGTATAATAATGTTTAACTTTGTAACAGCAGCTAGTACATATCTGAGTCTGTAACAGCATAGTACATGTCTGACTCTGTAACAGCATTGCCCATGGCTGAATAAGTAATAGCATAATATATGTCTGACTCTGTAACAGCATAGTACATGTCTGACTCTGTAACATCATACTATATGTCTGACTCTGTAACAGCATACTATATGTCTGACTCTGTAACAGCATAGTGCATGTCTGACTCTGTAACATCATACTATATGTCTGACTCTGTAACAGCGTAGTATATGTCTGACTCTGTAACAGCATTCATACTAAGTAATGTAATATATGACTCTGTAACAGCATAGTGCATGTCTGACTCTGTAACATCATACTATATGTCTGACTCTGTAACAGCATAGTACATGTCTGACTCTGTAACATCATACTATATGTTGGACTCTGTAACAGCATAGTACATGTCTGACTCTGTAACATCATACTATATGTTGGACTCTGTAACAGCATAGTACATGTCTGACTCTGTAACATCATACTATATGTCTGACTCTGTAACAGCATAGTACATGTCTGACTCTGTAACATCATACTATATGTCTGACTCTGTAACAGCATAGTACATGTCTGACTCTGTAACATCATACTATATGTCTGACTCTGTAACAGCATAGTACATGTCTGACTCTGTAACATCATACTATATGTCTGATTCTGTAACAGCATAGTACATGTCTGACTCTGTAACATCATACTACATGTCTGACTCTGTAACATCATACTATATGTTGGACTCTGTAACAGCATAGTACATGTCTGACTCTGTAACATCATACTATATGTTGGACTCTGTAACAGCATAGTACATGTCTGACTCTGTAACAGCATAGTACATGTCTGACTCTGTAACAGCATAGTACATGTCTGACTCTGTAACATCATACTATATGTCTGACTCTGTAACAGCATAGTACATGTCTGACTCTGTAACAGCATAGTACATGTCTGACTCTGTAACATCATACTATATGTCTGACTCTGTAACAGCATAGTACATGTCTGACTCTGTAACATCATACTATATGTTGGACTCTGTAACAGCATAGTACATGTCTGACTCTGTAACAGCATAGTACATGTCTGACTCTGTAACATCATACTATATGTCTGACTCTGTAACAGCATAGTACATGTCTGACTCTGTAACATCATACTATATGTTGGACTCTGTAACAGCATAGTACATGTCTCACTCTGTAACATCATACTGTATGTCTGACTCTGTAACAGCATAGTACATGTATAACTGTAAAGCATAGTATGACCCTGTAACAGCAGTTCGTAATATCCTGCAATCACCTGTATATGGTGTTAATATCTCACAAATAATATGATATGCCAGGGCATGTTCAACATATGAATATTTCATATACAGAGGAAAACATCTCAATGAAAAGTTACTGTCACAGGGGTATTGAAAATCAAATTTTGATGTCAATGTTCAGCAAATGTTTCAGTTGGTATAAAAGCTTTGTTTGCAATTACTTTTATATCATTTGAATTTGACTGTGGACTCACGGCAGGTGTGACCGGTGAGCAGGGGATGCTTACTCAGAGGTCCAATATTCACCAGATTTGTATATGATCTTGAATATCCTGAAGATTTATACATTGGTATCCGAGATTTTTATATCTGTAACAGCATAGTATGACTCTGAAACACCATAGTATAACTAGAATAGCACATTATGACTCTATTTAGCAAAGTATGACTTTACCAGCATAATATGACTGTAAAAGCATAGTATGACTGTAACACCATAGTATAACTAGAACAGCACATTATGACTCTATTTAGCATAGTATGACTTAACCAGCATAATATGACTATAAAAGCATAGTACATTGTATGACTCAGTAACACCATAGTATAACTAGAACAGCACATTATGACTCTATTTAGCATAGTATGACTTAACCAGCATAATATGACTATAAAAGCATAGTACATTGTATAGTATGACACCTGTTACACCATAGACTCTATATAGTATGACTTAACCAGCACATATATGATTCTATACATAGCATGAGTATGACCTATAACCAGCGCACATATGACTCTATTTAGCAAACACTTACATGTAGTATGACTCTGTTACAACATAGTATAACTATAACAGTACATTATGACTCTATTTAGCATAGTATGACTTTACCAACATAATATGACTGTAAAATAGCATTGTATGTATCAGTAACACCTGTATCAGAACAGCACATTATGATTCTATTTTAGCATACTATGACTTAATATTAATATGATTTTATCAGCATAGTAATTGTATGACTAACACCATGTTAACTAGAACAGCACATTATGACTCTATTTAGCATAGTATGACTTAACTAGCATAATATGACTATAAAAGCATACATGTAGTATGACTCTGTTACACCATGACTATCAGCAATACTTTGACTGTAACAACATATGATCCTGTAAAAGCATAGTATGGCTTTACCAGTGTAAAATGACTATGATGTATTGAGCATAGTATGTCTAGCGTAATATGACTATAAAAGCATACATGTAGTATGACTCTGTTACAACATAGTATAACTATAACAGCACTATGATTCTATTTGACTTTAACAGCATAATATGATATAAACTCATGTAACAGCAACATGTCTATAACTGTATGATTCAGCATAGTATGACTCTGTAACAACATGTTATGACTTAAAACAGCATGTAATATGACTCTGTAACAAGCATAGTCTAACTGTAACAGCATAGTTTGACTGTATCAGCATAGTTTTTTACCAACATAATATGACTGTAACAGCTTTGTATGACTTTACCAGTATAATATACATATGACTCTGTGACTTAACCAGCATAATATTGTCTATGACTGTAATTATTTCACTCTATAGTTTGACTATCAGCATAGTTATGACCCTGTGACTTAACAGCATTGTATGACAACTTTGACCAGCATACTTTATGACAACAACATATCCTGTAAAAGCATAGTATGACTTTACCAGTGTAAAATGACTCTGTAACAGCATTGTCTAACTGTATCAGCATAGTTTGACCCTGTAACAGCATTGTATGACTTTACCAGCATAATATGACTCTGTAACAGCATTGTCTAACTGTAACAGCATAGTTTGACTGTATCAGCATAGTTTGACCCTGTAACAGCATTGTATGACTTTACCAGCATAATATGACTCTGTAACAGCATTGTCTAACTGTAACAGCATAGTTTGACTCTGTAACAGCATTGTATGAGTTTGACCCTGTAACAGCATAGTTTTGTATCAGCATAGTCTGACCCTGTAACAGCTTTGTTACTTTACCAGCATAATATGACTCTGTAACAGCATTGTCTAATTGTAACAGCATTGTCTAACTGTAACAGCATTGTATGACTGTATCAGCAGTTTGACCCTGTAACAGCTTTGTATGACTTTACCAGCATAATATGACTCTGTAACAGCATTGTCTAACTGTAACAGCATTGCATGACTGTACATGTATCAGCAGTTTGACCCTGTAACAGCTTTGTATGACTTTACCAGCATAATATGACTCTGTAACAGCATTGTCTAATTGTAACAGCATTGTCTAATTGTAACAGCATTGTCTAACTGTAACAGCATAGTATGACTGTATCAGCATAGTTTGACCCTGTAACAGCTTTGTATGACTTTACCAGCATAATATGACTCTGTAACAGCATTGTCTAACTGTAACAGCATAGTTTGACTGTATCAGCATAGTTTGACCCTGTAACAGCTTTGTATGACTTTACCAGCATAATATGACTCTGTAACAGCATTGTCTAACTGTAACAGCATAGTTTGACTGTATCAGCATAGTTTTGACTGTTAAAGCAAAGAATGCCTAACAGCATAGTATGACTGTCCCTATGTAGATGCACAAACAATGTAAAAACAAACTTCAATTTGTAAAGTTTCAAAAAAGAAAAAAAAATATGTTATTTCATGCAATGTAAAACAACAACAACAAAAAGACTTTCATGAAATATATCAGAAATTTATTACTGGTAAACCATATATGAAAATTCTTTGGCAAATAAATACAAAATTAAGAAAACACTTTCCAGATGAGAGACTGTCAGAAGATAAGTGTACCAATAATGAAGTCTTTACACCTGTCCTCAAATGCCTAAACTATCAAAACTCTAACTCTCTCTCCTAAAATATCAAATATCTCTCTCTCTCTCTCTCTCTCTCTGAACAACTACATGTAATAGAACTATCATTAGGTTTTATACACAAAAGTTGTTCTATAAATGCTATACAATTAGTCATAAAAGAATATTCCCAATGGGAAGATATTGTGCTGTCACTAAAATTATTTGTTTTTTTTTAAATGCCCATTTTTTTCTTAAAGTTTTGGTGTATTTTTTTTCTGATTTATGAGTGTTTGTTTGTTTTATTAGTTTTTTATGCCACACTAAACAATTATTCAGTTATATGGTGGTGGTCAGTTTGTAAGGTGGAGGAGAGAACCAGGTTATGATACCTGGGAAGAGACCACCAGCCTTCCGCAAGTAAACTGGCAAACTTTCTCACAAAAATCAGCTTAGGTTCTAGTGGGAATGTAACCAGCCCCGACTTGTTAAGAGGTGTATGACTTCATGGTTTAAAGTGTGATGCTCTAAACAACTGGCCACAGGACCCTGTATGTTTTAATGAAATATGATACCGATATTATATGTACTTACAGAGTGAGAGTGTCATCATAAGATTTCCTAGAGAGAGAGAAAGAAAGAGAGAGAGAGAGAGAGAGAGAGAGAGAGAGAGAGAGAGAGAGAGAGAGAGAGAGAGAGAGAGAGAGAGAATATGGTATAGGTAATTAGTGTTGATTAATCTCTTCTTTTTGGAATGATCAAAGCAGGATTGTACAGTTAGTGAACATTTTCACATAGTTTTGAGTTTTGGTAAGGGAAGGTAACAATCTTTTTCTTTCTTTCTTTTTTTTTTTTTTGACCAACAATAAAAGTATTGAAAACTTTACATAGTGTTATGGTTAATGGAGCTCATATCTTCATTCAGTCATGTAACCATGGAAATAAGATCAATCATGCCTTAGAAATTAAAATAATATTATTACTTGTATAGTTAAGATAAATACCAGTTTCTCCTCTAATCTAAATTATTACGGAATTTTTTTTCCTTCATTGCCAGAGACTGGCAACACAGATGACAAATGATTTCACATTTTGTAAATGTTGATTTGTATCTTATATTCAACAGCAACACCAGTACACTGTAAATGAAACACTTCAGAGACAGAAAGATATACCCCGGTATATTGTTAGGGAAACCACTGGAAATAAACAGTAAAATAAAAAAATAAATCAATTTCAACATCTTAAATCTATGTTTATATATATGTAATATATTTCATGTCTACATGTTTGTTGCACCTCAACCTATTCAAAATGGTAACTAGATTATATCAATGATCAATGGTTTTTGGGATTTACTGGTGGTAGTGGTGGGGTTGTTTTGTTAGGGGAGGATGGGGGGATGTGTTACAACAAAGGTGTAAATATATCATGTTTACCCTATGCTTTTTGAGGTACATGTAAACACCACCCGATCAACCACCAGGGACAGTGTGATTCTAATGTGTGTGTGTGTGTTTACCTGTGAAACTCGCCATAAGATTTAAGAGCTTGTAAGTGCATACTCTGTTAAAATTGAGTTTTTTTGGAGATTATCTTGGCAATTACTCCAAATATTTTATCAGTATTTTTTTTAATATTCTGAAAACTACCACAGACACAGATTATGTATTACGGTAAAACACTCTTGTGAGACCACTCTTGTGAGAGACCAGCTGTCTTGTGAGAGACCAGCTGTCTTGTGAGAGACCAGCTGTCTTGTGAGACCACTCTCATGAGAGACCAGCGGTCTTGTGAGACCACTCTTGTGAATTACCAGCTGTCTTGTGAGACCACTTGTGAGATCAGCTGTCTTATGAGACCACTCTCATGAGATACCACCTGTCTTGTGAGACCACTCTCATGATACCACCTGTCTTGTGAGACCACTCTTGTGAGAGACCACCACACGACAGCAGTAACACAATTAATTATGTAAATAATAAAATTGTTGCCGATGTTTAGAAATTCAGATGATTTACCTTTTGCAAAAGGCTCGACATGACACCTTTTAGCAGACTTTTACATTAAAGATGTCACAGCTAAATGACTCATCAAAGATCTGTGTGATTATGACATCACAATTGAATGACCTCAAATAGTGCACTTACAGAGCAATGTGTCAAACATTCATGCGATTATGACATCACAACCAAATGACGTCAAATAGTGCAAATGGAGAGCCATGTGTCAAAATTTAGCGATAGGTCGGTAATATAGACAAGATTTTTATTGCAAAATTTTTATTGTAAACTAAGCCCCCCCCCCCCCCAAGGCAGTCTTATGGTCACACACACACACACACACACACACACACACACACACACACACACACACACACATATACAAATTATCAAGAACAATGTATAACAATTTGAACTTACATGTACCTCATCAACCCCAGTTGCCACATTTAGCCTCACCCAAGTTAATAAATAGAATGGTCTACTGTCACTTTTCAGGAGTGAGCAAGCTTATATTACACATAGAATTAGTGTAAAATTTTGATTTCAAATCATACATCCCTCAATTGTGAAATTGGACTTTACCATTCTTTGAAATGGTTGAGACCAAATGAGGCTTTAGGGGTCAATAAGTTAAAAATACATGTGCAAATATATGCATGTACAATATTACATATAATAAGTAACAAAAAACTTTAACAACTACTGGTGCACAAAACACCTGTCATGTTTTTCAAACAGAATTGAAATTTTTTTTTTTCAAATGAAACAATGCCTCAATAAATCACACTACAACACATCAATTTCAAGTCACAAAAATCACGAAGCGATGCTTGAAAACATGTCTAAAAATTAAAAAAATTAAAATTAAAAATTAAAGCTCAGTTGGATTTTGGGTGTTATCTATGTCAGGTTGTACATGTTCAATGTAACACAATTTTATGAATTGTCTAAATTTTTTCAAATGGCCAGAATCTTTTTTAAATCATATATCAATCGTTTTTTTCTAAACATACATGTCCAACTGATACTATATGTGTATTAACCTATATCACGCCTAAGTATCTAACTGGTATTCTTTTGTCTATTATCTTGGACCATTCCATTATTGTCTATAGTGTACGCTTACGGACCTTAAAACTCTGAGGAAAAGCCTGCAGAACTTTTCTAGATGCCTAAATGACAAAAAAATAAATTCAGTAAGTTGCAAAGACTAAATGTGAAATGTTCAATAAATGATTTCCTTGTAATGTACATGTAATATGATCTCTAAGAATATATATGTCATGCTGAGTGCAATGTGCAAATGTACAGTGTTAGATGTGTACAACCTGCTTCATGTGTGTCATTTAACCCTTTTACCCCTAAGTTTTACAGATGGTATATTCTTTTCTATTGTTTGGACTAGTCTATTGTGGTCTGTAGGGTTGAAAAGGTTAATCTTGCCCAAACAATAATGATACAGTGGAACCTGTCGTGAAAGACCACTCTCATGAAAAATCTCTTGTCTGCTGAAACCTTATTCTGAAAACCACTTGGTTGAATAATCCTTTCAATACATTGTAATACATCTTTTGAGAGACCACCTGTCTTGTAGGACCACATTTCAGTGGCTGATTATGTGGTCTCTCAAGACAGCTTCCACTGTAGTAAAAATATACACAGGTGCTTTAAATATGTCAACTGATACAATTTTCCCTACAGTTTTCTATGTTAAATCATTTTTTTTATAAGAAAAAGAATTGGCTGAATTCCTATGTATATATTCATTGAAATCTTGTCAATTTTTGCACATTTGTGTGGAAGTCTACGGACTTTCTTTCTAAAGTGGTAAGATTTGGAGTGTGTCAGTTTCTTATTGTGAAAACTGCAAAGTATTTGCAAGTGACGTCATCTCCTTCTTTGTTCATAATAAGTGGTGTCAACAAAAGAATTATTCCGAAGAAAATTTGTTGCTTCTCAGAAATAAAGATTAAAAAAAAATTAAAACCAAAATCAGATGAATGTAAACAGACTTTCTTCTAAACACACATATGCATCATTACATGTATGAATTTTCAGAATTTTTCAAAATTTATTATAGAAAACTATGGAAAAATGTTTAACTTGGTTGACATATTTGGCACCATATAATAATAATAATAATAATAATAATAATAATAATAATAATATTAATAATGAAAACAATTATCGCAAAACATGATTTCCTGAGTTTTAACATGACAATACATGTTAATTATCAAAATTTGCATTCTTGTCCTACAACTGCTTCTGAAAAAAAATTTCTAAATTGTTGAACAATAGAGTATCAGAATCCTGATCTTGAATGATCATTAATCATCACTCAGATATAAGACCAACAATCAATTGCGATGTACATTTGTACCTACAGGTGCATTTCTAATTACCATATATGTGTACTGTAGTTTTATGACTTACATGTACTGATGTACAAGTAGAAAATTTTGCATGTGTGAGTGTACAAGTCCAAAACCAGCTAGTCTAAATAAGATCATAGTAGGGGTGACAGGCTACATTGTACCATGTACTTGATGGCACAGGTAGTTTTGAGAACAGAAAGTCTCGTTTTGGTTTCTGACAGTGCACCATTTATTCTTGGTAGACTTGATGACACAACTAATTTTGAAAATAGAAAGTCTCATTTTTGTTTTTGACAGAGCCCGAGTGTGCCATTTTTTCTTGGTAGACTCGATGGTACAGCTATTTTTGAAAATACAAAGCCTCGTTTTAGTTTCTGAGAGAGCCCAAGTGTGCCATTTTTTCTTGGTAGACTGGATGGCATAGCTATTTTTGAAAACAGAAAGCCTCCTTTTGGTTTCTGACAGAGCCTGAGTGTGTTATTACTTTTGGTACAATGTAGATCTATACTACAGTGAAACTTGTATATAAATTATAATGACTTCCTTCTGGTCACAAGAAAACTGGTCTTTATAGGAAGGTGGTCTTTATATAGAGTTTGATTTGTACACAAATGGTACTATTGCCCAATTGTGGGGGCAGCAAAAAAAAAAAAAAAAAAAAAAAAAAAAGGGCTTTGTGACCAGGTGGTCTTTATACACAGGTGGTCGCTAATGCAGGTTTATCTTTACATGTAGTTGGTATTTATTCCCATTAACTTAACTCATCAACCCCTGTTGTCACATTTAGACTCATCCAAATCAATAAATAGTATGGTCTACTGTTGTAATTCAGGCAAGAACAAGTTGATATTGCATGCAATTCCATTTTAAAATTTTGATTCTAAGTCATACACCCCTAAATTCTGACAGCTGACTTGGCCATTCTTTGAAATTGGCAGATCCAAATGTGATTTCGGGGGTTGATGGGTTAATATGAGGCACAGGAAGGAAATTCACGTTGAATAGGGTGTACAGATAAGACCTTATTATGATTCCATACGGTACTGTAACTTGAGTAATTTAAGCCCACTCCATTTCCAATTCCCTCCATATTTCAAGGTTAATGAGGCGTGTTAAGTGAACGTACATGTACATGTAGGAAATGAAATATAACAACTGAATTATTTGGGTTAGCAGTACTGTAGCTGTTATTTTGTACCAAAAATTTGCCTGTCATCCCTTTTATGATGTAGTCTCATCATGTGTTTGTAAACATTGTGTGTTGTGTAAACATTGTGTGTTGTGTAAACACGTTCCTATTCATCTTGGTAGAACTATATATATATATATATATATATATATATATATATATATATATATATATATGTGTTTATTTACATAACTCACATTCCTGGCAAGCAAGCTTGAATTTTTTATGGTGTAAGCGGCATGTTATAAGGGAGCAGTCATTAATGTTGAATTTGACAGATATATGTTTACAGGATGCCGTCAACCTTGCTAGGAATTGTCAATGCTGAGATGGGAAAGAAGTTGCATATTGCTGAAGGAGATGATCGAAGAACTCTTCATCATGGTTTGACTAGTATGGATATCTAGAGCATTTTCTTGGCCAATTAGACAGCCTATGCGGCGTGATTCAACATGCCCGACTCTATCCGTGAAATATGCAAATACTTTTATCTACATGTACAAGCACCATATGTATTATAAACACTAGTTATAGCAGCAATGAAAATCAACATAATAAAATATACATGTATCTTCTTCATTGCCGCTGTAACTGTATAAACATGTACATTGTACAGTATATGGCATATGCAGGCCACAAAATAACAGAAATCATCGTAAGCCATTTAGACTTACAGGTTACACTAAAAGGAATGATCGTACATATAACCAACAGGTTACAATAAAAATTATATATAAAGCCGTAAAATACATAGTTCTATTAATTGTATTCTGGGTAATCTAATTTATCAACAAATATCATTGAGAACAAAAAGGAGATAACGCAAAATGTATTTGTCATAACCTCCATGTAACCTGAACGATCATTTTCGTGTTATGTTGTGGTCTGACATTTATCAATATACATTTATATATTATATGCATCATCATGAAAAGATTTGGTACCGTACATAGTACATGTACATATATATTACTGGGGCTGAAAATTTTCTTTCAGTTGCTTGGGTCCAGGACATTTTTGTTAAAGTTTGCCTGGGTCCAGTCCTCTAACATATATATGGGTCTAATTACAATAAGTCAGATGTTTAATGTAATTAATCAATACATATAACAATTATCAAAGGACTTAAGGTGGGAATACAAAATTATATAAACCAAAAACTGCCACAAAATTATTTTGGAAAATGACGATTGAACATTACAGGGAAACAAATAAAGTTTAGAAAGAAAGAAATAGACAGAATAATCATTCACTGATTCAGACTTGTAAAGTCCTCAGACCCACACAGCAGGAATACGACAAGGTCAGAAAGTAAAATATATAGGTCCTGGACCTCAGACTTAAGGAATTTTCAGCCCCTGTATTAATATATAAGTTATAACTGATTGTTACACATTTGAAAAAAAAATATCAGATGATTTCTGATGTCCAATACGTCCTAAAGTGTCTAACCACACAGTTCACGCAGAGCAGTCCACACCACAGCCATCACCACAAGATTCTCCAACACTGCAGTCACATCATTCGTCCACAGCCCACCATGCACTCACTCCTTCCCAGCAGGACACACACACCCCCACAGCATGTCAAATCCATCCTCCGCATTCAGGCAATGACCACACTCACCACACCCACGGTCATCACAGCTCAGCCAGCATCCCAGTCAGGCCCATTACTAGCAGCTAAAACGCTAGCACCCCCACTGCGACAGGGCCCCAGCAGTGGCCCAGCCACATCTGCTAGCCACAGCCACCGCATCAGCAGTTCAACACACAGCCCCACACCTCACCCACCAGCAACAGGTCTCACACATATCCATCATCCACGCTCACCCACTTTCACAGCCCCATTCCTACACACCATCCACCATTTCACACATGGCAACACACATATACATCCAGTCAGCCTCAGGCACCCCAGTCCATCACAGGTCAGCACAACATGCATAAGCAGTCTGGCGACCACACAACACAGCCTCCCAGTTTGCAGCACACCAGCTGGGCATCTCCAGTCATCCATACCTAGCCTCAGTCAATTCATCTAGCATGTCATCTAGCCACCCAGTCCCCCACACAGCATCACACACAGTACAGTCTTCTCCAAAGCCAAGTTCAAAGGCTGACGTTGGTCTTGCTGCATAACTCTCTCGCCACATTTCACCAAGAGATTTTACCTGTTTGCCATATTCTTCATGCATCTGCATAAATGTCTTTGGCAATTTGTTCGAGTTTCTCCTGCTCCTGGGCGAGTTGAAGGGACTTGAATCACTACGCATTCTGTCATTTGTTTCTGAATGTTCTGATATGTCAGCATTAAATGGATTGAAACGTACATTTTGTTTTTCTTTCCCTAATGGCTCAAAAGATGAATACGAACGTGATATTATATGACTATCTCGTGTTGCACTTTCGACAAGCTGTTGTTGAGCATTTTCCTTCAGTTCTTCCAGCTGCTGTTGCAATTCTGAAACCATTAATTTCATATAATCATAGCTAGCACAAGCTAATACTTTCATCCATGCTTCCATTTCCTCTTGTGAATCCGCAGCCAAGTGATAGGTACGGCATCCTGATTTCGGAAAAACAATCTGGAAAGCGAATCCATCTATGTGTTCAGATAATTCAATTGTACAACCTTCCAACACTATAACTCCGGCTGGCTCCTTGTCGAGACGCTTCTCGTAGTAAAACAGAAGATTACCCTTGAGGACAAACCATCTTTTCTGATAACCCTTATTCAGCTCTCCTTTCTTTAAAAGGAACCCCTCTTTGTCTGCTGGTGCTCCAGAACTTGCAAACTTGGCTAAACTCTTTTCGTTAATTCGCATTTCCAAAGACTTGTTTTATATTTTAGTGTTCGGTTGGAAACTGATGCGAGAATTTCACGACTGGAAATATATCACTGTTGTCGTGTTTACCACTTGTCCTGATGTATATTTCACTGTCATCAAGTTCAACAAGAAAACCACATGACGGTAAATCAGTAAATGAGTAATTACTTGAAGTACATTTAAACATCAGTATCCATCATGATGGCTAGTAGGCCTAGTCAACAAAGTATCAGACAACTATACAATGTCAAAGGTCATAAGAAAATGTCAAACTTGAACATAAGACTAGTAAAGTCTAAGATGATGATGGAAATAACCCGGAACTGAAGGGGACCGCAAATGATGAATTTCCATTAGGAAAGCGAGTGGTCATTTCCTTTTACTGTCAGCAGATAAATAGTGCAATATTAACCCTCTAGTAGGCCTGCATCACTTTAAAATTATTACTAGAATTATACATAATACATGAGACCATGTTATCTAATGCAACATGGCAAAGTCTATTTTTCTTTTCGATATGATAGTTTTCTTTGTTTTCAATTTTGAAGAGTTCCAAAATGCCTTAATGTGGTTCCCAGACTATTTTACGAAGAAACGGTATCTAAATGCCCTGGCAAATTACGGAAATGCCATATATTTTCTTTTGTGTGAATGTTGTTTTCAAAAGATCAAAATATATATGCACCAAATCGTGTTGCCTAATCCAGACTCTAAAAACCATCAACGTCGAAAAATCCGGCTATTTCAAGCGGAGTAACTCCCACATGAAATCATAGATTCTCAAAAAGGGCAAAATGAGCCTAAATGTTTTGTCTATAATCTTATATTTTTACTCACATGAGATTAATAACCAGCCTGTCACTTAATTTTATCAGATACATATATATTGCATGTTATATATGTCTCTGATTTATAAATTAGACTCTCAGTCCTTAGGTATGTCTATTGGGGACTGTTAAATTACGAATTGAAATGTCTTCAGACCAGGGTCCCGTTTTACGAAAGGTCCTAAGTCCTAAATTATAACTAAATTTATTCTGTAACTGGACATGTGTGTATGTTGTAAATAATGATCAAAATTATTGCGAATTTGTAGAAAACTTCAGAAATATCAAACATACTCAAAATTTACGTACTCGACGTATTTATTCATTTTTATGCATGAAAATCACACGTATGTGACCCAGAAATTTATATGTGAATAATGGAAAATGATATTATGTTTCCTAATCACTCAAACCCAATAATTTTACAAAGGATAATATAGGCAAAATAATGAAATAAAAGTTGAGCTTGAGTACTCAAACTTAGCTTTGATTTGAATGATCATTTTGACAATGTAGTTGTTTCAAAAACTTCTAGATGTGACGGCATGTGAAACACATTATTATTTTTTCATGCACATAAATACACGTTTGAGGCAAATTTTCGATTTTCCCGTCAAAATGAAAAATATCTTGAACATGTTTCTCAAAATTTGAATTTGTACTTAAAACTATTTTTGACACTGTCTGAATTTTTCTTAAAATAAAAAATCAGTAATATCATCATTATTTACAATTGTATATTAAGGATCTATACAAAATGTTCAAAAGTTGCTTAAATTGTTTGTGTTCACTAACCGTTTATCTTAAAATCATAAATATTTTATTTACTTGGGTTTGGGTACTGAGTAAATCTGATGACTAGCGGTCCAGATTGTGACTCAGTTATGACCATTTTTACTGTAATGTTTGACGTACTGGAGTATAAATACATAATTATGAACTTTTACACAATATAATAATTATGCATTAAGGTCAGTTTGTTGAAAAAGATTTTTAGTAAACATACTGATATGATGGTAAACGAAACACCTTACTGAAATAAAGGGAAATTCGTCCTCAATTTATGATGTGCATGACGGACATGTGTACGTCTTTGAAACGATATTTTCTTACACCGACCAGTTTCGATAGAGTAAATAGTGGTCCAATGCGTGCAGATTCCGTATCAGTACTGTAATTGTAGTAGCCTGAGAGAGAGAGAGAGAGAGAGAGAGAGAGAGAGAGAGAGAGAGAGAGAGAGAGAGAGAGAGAGAGAGAGAGAGAGAGAGAGAGAGAGAGAGAGAGAGAGGAGAGAGAGAGAGAGAGAGAGAGAGAGAGAGAGAGAGAGAGAGAGAGAGAGAGAGAGAGAGAGAGAGAGAGAGAGAGAGAGAGATTTTGGTAATTATTTATATGAAAATTATTAAATGTACAATAAGTTAGGTTGTATACACATGTCTGTTACATAGGTAATAAATCAATAAAATGTTATGAAATTAATATATTGCATCAGCGTCGGAAGCAAATTGAAAGTGGAGGGGGGGCTAAACCAACTTAAAACACATACACACGCCAGAAACGTCTATGTCCTATGTCTATATTTGCAAAAAAGTGGGGGGGGGGGGCTAAGCCCCCCTAGCCCCCCCCGGTTCCGACGCCTATGTATTGTCTGTTTCTTTATCATTATTTGCTAAAGTATCATTTACCTTAACATCTGGGGTATTATATGCTAAACCATATACTCCGTATATACGGTAATTACCGTGAAATAACGACACCATGGGCGATAACTCGTACTGTCTTTAAGTGATGAATATAGCTGGGGATGATTAATTCTTTGGGATGTGTTTATTCTTATAAATTACTCATCGTTATTACGTCTTTATATCTCGCAGTGACGTTTAATATATATATAAATTCAGTATGGCTTTTAGTTTGAACTTCACAGGAGTCAATAATTAGTCTGAATATTGAAATTTTACATTTTGAGCGATATGATCCGCACGTGAAAATTTGAATAACAAATATATGGAAATAATGATTTGAAACTGCAAACTGTCCCGCTATATCCACAACATCCTGTGAGCCCTCACTAAAATCGATAACCAGAGTCGGATTGGAGAAGTGTCGCACTCGAATGAATAACCATATAACTCATGATAAGATATGATGTATCGATTTCTGTTATCCGGAAATACTTGACTCAAAACTGGTCTAGTCCTTATCGGTTACTGGGTTAGTATAAATACAAAATTTACAAGTTGTCATGTTGTAAATTTTGTCAGCTTTATATCCACCCGTTAAATTCAAAATTTACAACAGGACAATATTCTAGTTACAGAATTTTTTTTCAATAATTTTTTATTGTGTTACTCAAGGATTGTTAACAGATCAAATATTTTCCGGTTTAACACGTATGACGATAGTTATTTAAGTTATCTCTCTTTGATATGAGGATTTATCCAAATAATGATAATAATTTTTCATTTGTACGCCACACTCATCAATTTTTCAGTTAGGCCATTCCAAGTTATTTCTTTGTTTAGCGTCCACTGGTAGACAGGTTTTGAGATCATACACGAAAAAAACCAACAAAAAAAACCAAAAAACAAAAAACAAAAAACCACAAACATGTAGGGAAAATTTTGGAACATAGCGCTAAATAAATAGTTAAACACGGACATTTATTTTCATCTCTGTGAAAACTAACATTTCACAGGTTGTTTATTAGCACGTGCCAAAGATATGGTTTTTATAAGTTTGATTTTGTTTTTCTGTTGTTAACATATTAGGAAAATACTTAAATATGCATAAAATTGCATTTGTTCTCATATTTTTCTGTTGTTTTGTGTTTTTTCCCTGATAGAAAGATAGGTTTTTGATTTTAGGATGGACGCTAAACTTAAAAAAAAAAAAAAAAAAATAGGAATGGCCTTGCATGGTGGCGGCCATTTTTTTAATTGATGAGGAGATCTAGAAAATGATGACCAGAGCTTTCATTCGAGACCTTTGGACTTTAACCTACTTTTCAATAACTTTAATTTGGCTATAGCTTTTAAAACAAAATGAGAGATAAGGCTTTAGTATTTCACATATAGATTCCTTATCACAAGAGCTTTTATTTTGAACCTTGGCTTTTGACCTTGGACTTTGAGCTACTTTTCAAAAACTTTATAGCTGGACTATTGCTTTTAAACAATAGCGCTGTGTTAATTCACATATAGATTTTTTTTAGTACCACAGCTTTCATTTGTTACCTTTAAAACCATGTTTTTTTAAACCATGAGGGATAGGACTTTAGTATTTCACATATAGATTCCTCATGACCAGAACTTTCATTTGGAACCTTGACTTTTGACCTTGGACTTTGAGCTACTTTTCAAACACTTTAAACCTGGGCTATAGCTTTTAAACAATAGCGCTGTGGTAATTCACATATAGATTTTTTTTACTACCAAAGCTTTCATTTGTTACCTTCACTTTTGACCTAATGACCTTGATCTTAAACTCTGACAGAGTTTTCAAATTTTTAAACTGAGCTGAAGGAATAAAAATTTTTACCTGTTATTTGACCTTCCAAAATGTATTTGAAATTTTAATACAACCAAACATTTAATTTTAAATTCTACTCTTAATGTACTGCAAGAAAACATTTCATTCAATATGTCGTTTCATCACAATACTGTCTATGGCATCAATGATTGTATCTTTTGCATACTTCAACGTCTGACACTACTGCTAGTGTTTTCCGTGAACATTGCAAAGAAAAAAAAATTCCCATGTGACACTCTTTGCTTTTTTGTAAGGAATCAACTCCAGATCTGCGATTGCAACCATTGCGGGTGAAACGAAACGTTGTAAAGCGCTCATAGTTATACAAGTGCCATAGTTTAGTACAAATACAAACTACCAAGGTTATAAAAACAAAGGTAATTTGTTAATCGGTGTATATCTTCATGAAAACAACCGAAAGTTGAGTTTTTATTTCCGGAATTTTCATTTCATATTTTTTGGCGATATACCGTACACTATACTGTATTGCGGTAGCCATATTTTGGAGTAATGTATTGCAATACACCGGTATATCGGTTTATCAGCTCTTCTTTGTTATCTTCTTACAAATGTTGTTGTATAATTAATGTACTTGAAGTTTATGTTTTGGTTTTTGTCGTGTTCGATACCGCAGTCAACAGGTTTTTTTTCTTCACTATTATGGTAACAACAAGTGGAGGAGAGAATAGTTACAATATACCCAGGGAAGAGACAACCAGTCTTTAACCCTTTTCACCCCTGAATATCTAAGTGGTATGTCCTTTTCTATTGTTTAAGACCAGTCTATTATGGTCTGTAGGGTTTAAAGGGTCAACAAATAAACTACCTATAACTTCTCACGAAATCAGCCAAGATACAAATGAAATTCAAACACTACTGATTTCAGACAAAAGTTTCTGGTTTAAATCACAATTTCATTTACCACTTTGGACAAGGAGACCCCAAAATTAAACTAATTTGGATGTCATTGGTCTGGGAAAATTTGTCCTCCCTATTTAGGGTATACCGTATTGTCAAGTAGAAATATTATAAACATAATGCCAAAGTTATAATGCTCAAGACGATCGTTTCCGTCAATTAGACGTCATCAGTTGAGCTCCAATTTTATAATAAGACAAGACCAAAAAAAAAAAAATAAAAAAAAAAATAAAAATAATTTTCAGCACATTTACAATATACAATTTTGGAAATAAAAATTTTGGACTTGTTATGTAAGAAAAGAAATTAATCCTACATATTTACAGAATTGTGATGTATTTTGCATTTGCTTCAGTATGTACTTTACTATATTTTTAAGAGCGTGTAAGCGCTACTTTAAATCCCTAAGGGTTTCCGAAAGAAGAGTAGAGAGTGGTTAATAAGACAGAACACACCATAAATATCTTAATATATATAATTTGTGAAAATAGGTTCAGGTCCAGAAATAGGGGACCTCCGTGGCCGAGTGGTTAGAGCATTGCGCTTTAAATCACAAGGCCTCTCACCTCTGGTTCGAATCCCGCTAGGGTCATTTCGAATTAAGTGGGAAAGTTTGCCAGTTTTCTTGCGGAAGGTCGGTGGTCTTTACCCGGGTAACCGGGGTTTCTCCTCCACCAATAAAAACTGGACGCCATCATATGACTGAAAGATTGTTGAGTATGGCGTAAAACAAAAAATCAAATCCAATCAAATCAGGTCCAGAAATATGTTAATAAAATAAGAGTAAGGTTGAGTTTTTCAATTGCAAGTGAAAAAGTGCCAAACTTGGTTTCTCAAGCAATTTTCACAAAATATAGAGACATTTAAGAATTGTTGTGGCTTTGTATATCTTTTCTTTGGTTATTGTTTATCTATCAAAGTAGTAATGGGGATTTCAAAATCACAGCTAATACAAAGGGGGAATCAATTTTGTTTACAAAAGAAAATATTTTGATTTTTTTTTCAACTTTTGCTACTTATACTTGATGTACAATAACAAATAAGAGCTATATACATGTATAAGCATAAAAATCTTATATTCCTATATATTTTCAATTTCAAAAGGCGATTGGTGCCGTAGGTCGAGAGTTCGAACCCCAGCCTGGTAGGCATGGTACGTTTGAAGGTGCCTTGTTATTTCTGTATTTGTGCCTTATATATGATTATGATTTATTAACGCAGAACAGTATAATTTCTGATCCAAGGTCCATAGTAAATGTTCAATGTTGTAGTGATATTTGTGCTTTATATATATATATATATATATATATAAACTTATTTATAATTTTTCATCTAGCATGACTCCCTTTTTTAGAAAATCATAATGAAATATGACATTTACTCTGTCTTTTGGGAATATTCAAACATTTTTCTTCAGATATATATATATATATATATCTGTGTGTGTGTGTTGAGAGGGAGAGAGAAAAATAATTTATTAGTAAGATTATTTTATTTGACATGTTTGTGAGAGTCAGAAAAAGAATATTTAGTTTATTATTTATAGTATATGTTGTGTCAGAGAGAGAGAGAGAGAGAGAGAGAGAGAGAGAGAGAGATAGATTATAAATACATTGGAACTTTTTTGTATACTGTAAATCCGGTTTTTTTCGCGAGAATTGTATTTACGCGAAATTTCGCGAGAGCTCTCAGTCGCGAAAATAAAATTATCGCGTAATAAATTACGATTATAGTGTGATGAAATGGACATTGGACATCACGAAAATATCATCTCGCGAATAAAAATTAGAACTTATGTATCGCGAAAATAAAGTCCCGCGAAAATTTCTGTAAGCAAAATCAGTACAGGTATGATGATATTATTTATCATATGTCTGTACTATCTATGACTACTGTCAAATGACATATTTCAAATATTAAATAAAATATTGATCGTACATGTCCCATGTAAGGTGATCTATATCATCACAATCATTTTTTTTCTCTCCAAGGTTAGTTAACTGTTAAAATAGCTCTGAAACTATGACAATGGTACATCCTTTAAATCTAGCTCTATTACAGGAAGCTTTTGATGATAACAAAATTATTTCGATTTCGATTTACCTTCCCATCTCCAGTTAATCTTCACATTCCAGAGTTTCAAATAAGTAATCATAGTCGTTCTGAAATTGTTGCAAATGATCAAAAAATGCACTTTAGTTTAAAGAGAACAGCAAAAGCTACCAGAAATGACCAAACAGTGTTTAAATCATTATCTGAACCTATACTAAATGGTCCACTTGTAATCTAGCCTCCATGGCCTAGCAAATCAGATGTATTTTCACTTACAGTATCAGTTTCATTAGCTGCTATTTCTTTAATATGTTGTGTGGTTTTAATGCTGAAGATAACAAAACTAGCAACTACAATTTTAGTTTTTCAACAAGTACAAAACGCTACAAGCCAAACCTATACCTTCCTTTATCTATGAACCTGTCGAACCAAAATCTACTTATACATCTTCAATAGAGTTGTCTTCTTACGTCACGATTCGCTAAAATAAAGTGCGTTTTCATAGAGCAAAGTAGGACATCACTATATTTCGGATAAGTAGATTATTGCCTATATGACAATGGATATTAATATCATGAAGTAATAGGTGTCAGATTTGAAAATTAGATTACAGAAAAGTGATGACACTTTCCATATTTACAAGAGAGATAATTTAACTAAAATTGATTCCTCGCAGATGAAGTGAAATAAGATATCGCCGAATATCGTCAATGAAAATATTACATAACCTAATTCGACCTTGCCCAACTTTCAGACGACGTCACATAGTCTAAGTACAAACTATGGTGACAAAACTGAATGGAATCGGACAACTCGGAAATGGTCTATTGAGTGGTTTGATAAATGAGTTTTCATGGAACCATGCATCTGTTATACTGGATAATACTTGTAATCATAACATTATTCATTGTTTTGTTGCTACCATATAGATCAAAGTCTAAGAAATGCATTTTTCTAACTCTAGAATTGACCTCAAGAGGCAAATGTGTCATGATACCTATCATGGAATTGTCAAAGTGTCCATCGTATTATGATATCCCACTTCCAGCTATTAGGGATATTTCTATTTTGTTCAAACAGGAAACTAATTTTTATTTTTTTTTTCAAACAGGGAACTAATGGCTCTTTGGTCACCATTTTTGGCAACGGATATACTTATGAAAACATCTATTCCAGTTCCAAGTACCATTGCTTTGAGTATCATTTCATATTTTTTCAAGAAAAACAAAACTTTAACAGCAACCGTACAGCACAATCATACATATATGTGATCATAATAACTATGTTTTTTCTATTAAGTAGAATGTGATATACATGAACATAGAATATTACCTGATTCATTGTATGTAAAAAAAAAACCGATGATGTTACAATGAAAATGTTTTATTGAATATTGATTAGGTAGTTTGTCAGTAGATCTAATTTCATGGAGTAGTTATCTGTTGTTAACATTAGTTTCCATTTCATCGCAAAGCTTTTCAGTTTGAGCCTTCGAGTTGAACGCAGTTGTACAAGGGAAACATGTAGTCATGATGCATATTTAAATATTTTATTCAATATTTGAAATATGTCATATGACAATTCTGTTTAGTAAAAACCTTGGTAAAATATATTTTAGTAATAATCACTCATCGGGATGATCATAAATTGACTGATACATGTAAGGTATATTCTTTGAAAATAGTATATATTTGCATACAAGGTACATGTACATAATTTTAGTAACATTTCTATGAAATATTGAATAAAAATATTACTGCATATTATCCGGACATATTTGGTATCAAGACTATGGGATCTCAATGAACTTTTTTAATGGTAAATAAACATTTTTTATTTTTATTTAATTTAAAACAAATTTTTGAATATCAGAAAAGTTTGGATTTTAGAAGAATACATTTCTGGTGTTAATTAATAAGGTAAATGATGACATTACGATGACACACCAATAGCCGTCTCCATACGGTTTAAGGGCAATTAAGAGGTCGGCTAGCGACATTTGAGTGCTTGCCACTTTTACAACTCCTTGTTTGAGAAGACCTTCCGTAATTTACCTACTGTGCGTTGTGTTTATATCAGGGGATAGCGTCCCTGAGAAGACCTTCCGTAATTTACCTACTGTGCGTTGTGTTTATATCAGGGGATAGCGTCCCTATGTGAAACAAAGAAAAATTTGGCGAGGCTCTGAGGTGATAATTTTAGTGAACGACATTTTACATTTCCTTTTCTGATGATCAGAAAAAGGTCAAACACAGGTCAAAATTATTTTTCGGTAATATGATTGGTCAATGCCTGGGGCCTGGGTTTCGACACTGAAGGATAGCCAAGTGCGGCGTGCCTTGGTCACTTCATGCATCGAAGTCGAGAAATAAAGATCAAGAACTAAAGGGGTATTTGGATATTTGTTTACAGATAACACTGAAGACTGTTACCCCCAGAATTGAGGTGTGATACTACCTTTGTATATGCGATATTGACACTGTGTTGTGTGTGTATCACCTTCATTTTGTGGAAAAGACACCAGAAGATCAAGATATGGCCCACTGTAGGATGGCAAACTGGACTGTAATGGGTCAATATTTTGACCTCCTAAAGAGTACAGTAACATAAATTGATGTTATCAACCTGCCATCACAAATATTCATCTATGACGAAAGTAGCTTCAACGGAAGTGAGAGGAGCCATTGTAAGGTCATTGAAATTGCGGAACAAGGGAAACAGGTCTATCAACAAATCAATCTGACGAATACCCTTACAACAATTCATGTGCGTAAGTGACGATGGCAGAGTACTTCCCCATTTTTACAATAATACAAAACATCTCAGATACCAAAGTATAAATCCTAAGGATGTCCAGGACACAGATACAAATCCGGCAAAAATGGACAAACACGGACCTCTGGAAACTAAGAGGTGGGATCAGGTGCCATGGAGGAGTAAGCATTCCTTGTCGACCGGCCACACAGTCCACAGTCAAGTCCAAATGAAATACGTGAGGAACGAATCCTCGTCACAATTGGTACAGACGTCTCAACAACCGCCAACGAAAAGGCAACTCAACATTTCAACCAGTGAAACAGAGTAATCGCAAACAAGACTATTATACCGACGAGGTATTGGCGAGGGAAGTATTCCTCACAGAATTGGGGATTCGGCTTCTCAGAGACAGGGAACACGGACAGTCATTTATTTGAGATCGCGTTTGACCAAATCTTCATTCTACATTCTGAAGTTTGACGCCTAATTTGGCTTCTGGGTGACAATCATGACTCAGACATTTCATTGACTATTGTAAAAAAAAAAAAGCCATGGCCAAAGACGTGTCTACATTCTGGGCCTGAGTCTCCCTCCACACACAACACAAATCTTTCAACCTTTAAATATTACTATATTTGAACTCCTGAAAGAAAAGATTTGCTCCCTTGCAACCTCCTTTGGCTATTTGAGAAATTCTACTGTACAATGATTGGCAAAGGCGCTTCTAAGGTAAACTTTATATGAATTTGAAAACTAAAAATGAAGATATTACTGTTATAAACTAGCATTGGCCAGTCTCATTGCGATACCAATTATAAAACAAAATATAAGAATATCCCTATTTGCGTTGGTCTAGAGTTAGGGCATTCGACTCGCAAATGGGAGACCCGAGGTCAGACATTCAATGGGCCCAAGTCATACCAAAGACTTTAAAAATATGGTCATGACTGTTTCTTCGCCTAGCTCTCAGCATACAAAGTAAAAGTCTCTCTGGCCCCCTTATCATTACAGGCGTGACATGTACATGTAAATGAACCCTCACTCTGGTGTCAGTCCAAAGCAAAGGTAAACTTCGTGCCCCCTTTAAAGCTTAAAGCTGGTGAAATCGCAGTACAAGTTAAAATGAGTTAGTGGGGATGTAAAACAGCACTACAACAAATATATATGAAATAGAAGTACATAATCTATGCTTCAGTATTATTAGATGAATAATTAAAATAAAAATAGATATGAACTTGTAAAATGTGATCCAGTAGCAAATAAGATCTATTTTTTTTTACTTTTACTGACACTACCGCCATTGATCACATATGTTCCCCTGCCAAGGTGAAGTCAGGGTTTTCCCGATGTGGGGTGTACCACGCTATAGATAAAACACAGATCCAAGCTCGCACTGAAAAGGTGTCTGACTAAGAGAGAATTGTAATTCGATAACCAATTGCAATCTAGTAAACATAAAGTTTAGCAATGTTCTTCCAATAATATCAACAGGGACTGGATGAAAATGACAAAAATCATTTAAAATACGGAAGACAGGTTAGAAATACATTTTGTCTGGTGGTGCATTCTTCAAGTACTTGGCAAGCGACGTGAAAGTAACGGATCTTTCGGACAAGACTTTTAAATTCAGAACCGAACTTGTCACGGCAGATGTGACATACAAAAAGATTATGGTTGTACTAGAGTCAGTCCATAGCATAGTTAAAAATTTGTGGCACCTCACAAAGCTGGCGATATCTCCAAGTAAGTGAAAAAGTATTGGTTGGATGTAAACAACAACAATAGATATTATTAACATAATACCAACGTTATAATGTTCAAGACGATCGTTCCTGTCAGTTAGATTTCATCGGCCAAACTCCAATTTGAAATAGATTTTCTAAAAGGAAACTGGTATCAAACAAGGCCAAATAATAAATCAAATCATATTCTAACAAAATATGAACGGAAGCAAGAGAGTAAAGAATAAATTTGTATAAATAGTATTTCATTGGTTACATGAATTGTCTTATTTGTTCATTAAGTCATTTATATACAATTCGATATTTTCAAATTCATCACTGAATTAACCACACGTCGTTCATTGTTTTGCAATATACATAAATCAATGAATGAATAAATAATCAACGCAAAACGAATATAGTTTAATTATATTTCATTAACATATCATTAAATAATGAACGAAAACAAAGAACAATGAATGAATAAGCATGTATTGAAACATTTAATAAATAGTGACTTTGTAAATATAAATAAATGAATATATTTTTGATAGTGACAAAATAATTGTTTAAGCATTTCAAAGCTTAATATAGCATTAAGAACAGAAACATTTGTAAAACAGAAAGAATTCCCCGCACGGTACCCCACGGCTGCCAAAATAGCGTTTCAGATATTTGGTCAGACGTCTCATTTGAAATCTTGCACTCAGCGGTGTAGGTAACATACATTGGATTAGACATTTAAAGTTAACATTTACAAAGAAAAAAATATACAGAACAATCAAGCTTGGGGTTAACTTTGGTTTTCAATAATTGTTCTGTTGAAAAATAAAAACCAAGCGATCAAAACAAAACATAAGAAAAATAAGAATAATAAAATTAAAAACACGGAGTACTTCGAATAATTGGTTGCAGTACAAGAGAGGCGTAACCAGATCTGCACGAATGCGGATCAGTAAGGTACACCTTAGTATCAGTATCAAATAATGATAGTATTACATTTGAAGAGGAAGCAAATGAATGACGCCTTTGTCATTAAAAGCAATAATTTTAACAGATTATTTAAGATGAATAATTTGAACCCAAAGGAAATACAAAAACAGTTTACCCACCTGTACAAGATGACCCAAGATTTATATGTTGTTATACCTTTTATTACCTGGAGGTCCAGAGAGGTTTAACCAGTCACTACATCAAGCGGTATCAATCTACCAAACGTTTTTATCAATTTATCAATAGAATTGACGTTTCCATTGCGATAGTATATCTGATACAATATAATGACAATAGACAGGAAACGTTTAAAGGTTGAGAGTTTATAATCGTCAAATTCCCTTATCTTAATATGTCATAACTTTGACAATAGTTCATGCGGGTTTTTGGTAGTTCATTGAATTTTGAGGATATATATATATATATATATATATATATATATATATATATATATATATATATATATATATATATATATATACCTCTGTGTGTGTGTGTGTGTGTGTGTGTGTGTGTGTGTGTGTGTGTGGTATTTGTTTGTTTGAAGCCGAACACTAACTTGCTGTTGACTTTCATTTTTTTCCAAAACATTACATAACTGATCAATTATTTCTGATATAAGAGTATTTGTGTATCTACCCGTTTTCTACAAATAGCTCATAGGTGAGTATTTTAAATTTAGAAAAACAAAATACTCGGTAACTTACCTAAAAAGTATCGAACATAAAAATTTAC
Source organism: Atrina japonica (assembly GCA_030159075.1). Taxonomy (NCBI): domain Eukaryota; kingdom Metazoa; phylum Mollusca; class Bivalvia; order Pterioida; family Pinnidae; genus Atrina; species Atrina japonica. Next base: position 363,081 of record BROG01000614.1, read on the forward strand.
ATCCACGTGGCGATACAGGACCCCTCCCCTCGAATTATTGTGTATGAACGCCAATACACCTTGCTGATACATATCTAGAAAAATCTTTGTTCTAGTATAAGCCTTTACATATTTTAGCGTTGTCTGCATCAAGCATGAATCCAAACCCAAATATGTTTTGCTCTTCTCTATTTAGATTCTCAATTCTTCAAAAGCTAAGGGTAACATCTTTTTACACTGGTTACTCATAGACGTTTTCGGCTATGGCTTAACATTTATTATTTGGCCTTGTATGATACCACTTCCTCTTCCGAAAATATACATGTATAAGTCTTCCCAGGTAAACTGGCACATGTTTACAATCGCAAAGAGTGTAAATCAAATTATAACAGGGGTGACAAGTTACTTGTCGTCACAACAATATCATCTTGAGCATTTTTGGTCCGTTTTTTCTTCAAGACTATAACTTTGGTATTATGTTTATAATCATAATATTTATCATTTATACCTGTAATTCAACTACCAATAATATGCATTTGTTCAATGAGACATGCCTTAAGAATATATATATATATATATATATATATATATATATATATATATATATATATATATATATATATATATATATATATATATATATAAATATATATATATTACATTTCATTTTCAACACAGAACTATCATCATTTTTCTAGTTTAATATAAATTCTTAAGTAACGGACCTAACTCATAATAAATCAGTTTATAAAACAATTACTTTTTGCATTGTTTGTATGTGTTTTCCCTTTGTTTTGCCCAGGACTGAAATATCACTCTATAATTGGGTAGAAAGTGTCACGTGACTACCTTCCATGGACCTGATGTCATTGGTAGAAGACTGCCATGGCGGATGATGTGATACAAAATTCTGACGATTCTATCAATTGAAGATATTTCCTAAATGAGAATATGGTCCTTGTCAAAATAAAATAGTTATTAAGTTTGTTACCGACGGTCAGCAAGAATCCTAATGATTTAAGATATCAGATCAGGCATACTATGCAAAGTCCAAAATTCAACTCCATGATTAAGAATACTGCTAAGATATGTATCAAAACCATTATTTGTGTTTCTATTTAAAAAAGAATGTATTTTATTTTAAATATATCCCTCAGCGCGCTGATTCGCTAATAATTATTGTTCGTGTGTAAAATCGAATGAACAACATGTATAAAGTATCTGAATTCTGTATTCAACTCTAGTTTCCATTCATTGTTGTAGTTACACAGTGCATCTAATAATTGCTGTAAGTCTTCAGGTAATTTAGCTTTTTATATCAAATTCGAGCTATTGAGTCTTATTGAGAGAAAAAATCGTCTTGAGCATTTATGTTGGCTTTCTTTCGTTTTTGTTTGTTTATTGTTTTTTAACGTCTCACTCAAGAACCTTTCACTCATATGGAGACGTCACCAAATGCCGGTGAAGGGCTTCAAATTTTGACCTATGCTCGGCACTTACGGCCATTGAGCAGTGAGGGTTCTTTAACGTTCCAGGACGGGACCTCGACTTTTACTGTCTCAGTCCGAAGGACAGGAAACCGACTTGCTGCCGGCTGGACTCGAACTCACGACCTCAGGAGTCGAGCACGCTACCGACTGAGCCAGGCCGACTCGGCTATTTTTGTATAACTATAACTTTTGTATTGTTAATAATATTAATAACCATAATTATCATTGGCATACATTAACTCATTTACCCCTAAAGACGCATTTGGACTGACCTAAACCATTGTTTTTCAGGGATTGATGAGTTAAACAGGGACAGAATCTGTTTCACTAGTCAATTGGATAAATTTTACTAGTCCTATGACAAGTACACTAGCCCCAAAGTACGACAAATTGCCAAAATTGGTACATATTTACCAATTTAGTACCAATTTTAACCGAATTGCTAGTTTTAGTAAGTAACCTAATTTTGTATTTTTATATTAACATGAGTCAAAGCAACTATGATTTTCTTGGTTTGAGTTGACCAAATCGCTGATCAGGTAATTCTGATGTTCAATGACTAGTCCAGTGCAAAAGTTTCTAGTCTCGGACTGGTGGACTACTGCTAATTTCGAACCCTACTGATTAAAGCAATAGGAGATGTCGTCGACGCCATTTATTTTTCAAAATTTTGAAATAAACTCTAAACCGTTTTTGTACAATAAAAATGAACTCTGAACTCGGAATTACCTGCATTTATCTTGATTTAATCTTTCAACTTTTTCAGGTAAGAAATAAATACTGTATTGCACATTATTTAATCTTTATTGACCCATAGTTTCAAAACTTAAAAAAAAGAAAGAATGTCACAGCAAGATATTCGTCTGCCTCATTACTGCTGCGTCTTTGACGCCATGTGTAGATGCTTTGGACTGCATGCAAACCACGGAAATCTCCTCCAGAAGTAGTTTGGTCGATTCCGTTCCCCAAAAGGGTTTGATACTGTTAGTAATTAATGAGAAAACCGAAACTAGTTTCAAACCGGTTTGATGAAATAAATGAAAGATTAACCAAACTATAAATCTGAAACAGTTAAGACGATAAATTCACCCTAATAATTAATGTAAAACGTTTACCAATACAATTTACCATTTTTTACCCCGATAATTATTAGCATCGTCGTTACAATCTCCTTATTACAAATATGTATTATGTACATGTACACGCGGGGCCATATATCTGGACAAAATACCACAATATTCCATTTAAAAGCTTAGTTAAATCAGGGCGGAGACCATTCATACAAACTAAAAATAGTTTATCCAATATAGTTATTCAAATTTGACCTCTACTTAATTCGCTGACCTTTTTCGTGTTGCTCCATTCCTTCACGGTTGTTAATTATGATTTACAATCTCAAATATAAATGGAGTACAGCGTCACTTCCATTTAAGCAGTTTATCGTATATATGAAGTGAAAACACATGTCATCTTTACAAGAGAGAGAGGAGGAACCGACGAACGGAATCACTGAATATCGCCAATGTAAAAGCTACAAACCGGAAGTAACAGTGTACCATTTGAAGTCACGTGAACTCCATATGAGTCCATGTTTTTGTAATTATTTGATTTTGAAATGTTCATAGTATTTATTTTTTATTTACCAGATGTTTTAGTTCACTATGTCATCTATCGTATTTCTTGTTGTTATTCGTTGACCTTCCCTTTATATTATCCGGACTAAATATAGGTGGGTACAAGGATTTCGAATACCATTTGAAATGGTGCCGAAACAAAACGGGGGGCCATTTCAAATGGTCAAGAAGATAGATACCTATCCAGAACATGGTTTTACAGAAAAATAAGCATATTGTTATACATTCCTTATGGTATCTCATAACCTAAACAATTCAACAATGATGTAAAAAAATGAAAATACCTGAAGGATTATTGAATTACCTCAATTTACTTGAAATGACTATGCAGATAAATCATGCGTTCTAGTATTTATTGATCAGGCGATGTATAGCTTAAATAATTAATGAGGACATTGATAACCTGACCGAATACAATATGTAACTCGCATAAATTTCATATATTTGACCCCTATATTACACAGCTTGTGATACAAATACATGTAACCATTGGATGAGAATGTATTTTTCCTACACCTAAAAGTTTGTTTGTTGTTGTTTAACGTCCCACTCAAACATCTATCACTCATATGGAGACGTCACCAAATGCCGGTGAAGTGCTTCAAATTTTGGCCTATGCTCGGCACTTACGGCCATTGATCAGTGAGGGTTCTTTAACGTGCCGACAGCTATTGTGACACGGGACCTTACGATCAAGAGCGCGCTACCGACTGAGCCAGGCCGGCTCACATCTAAAAGTAAGTGACAGACAAAAACTGTTTTGTACGGAAGCCTACAAGAGTCACTTGAAAATAAATTATTATGTAATTACAAATACTGTCTCGTAAATACGACATAACTAAGTCGAAATTAAGACATAACTAGTGACCCTATAGGCTTCCGTAGTTTTGTGTTTGTCGAGCGAATTTGAAGACAATGGACACTCTATAATGATTACGCTTAATATATTTAATTTTCAAGTCATCATAAGCGGGACCTTCAAGAAAGAAATGAAACTCATCCTTGATTTCTGATTTGCAAAATGGACATGTCCGTCTCTCGAGAGGAATATTCTTAAAACGACTTGTTTCCACATTTAAACAATGAAAAGATAAACGCAATCTGTTAACTCTTTCAACCCTACAGGCCACAATAGACTGTTCATAAATAATAGAAAGAACATGTCATTCAGATACTCGGGGGTGAAAGGGTAAATAGTTTTCTTATACTGACTGTAAACAGGTTTTGACAAATAAACTGTAAGGTTACTTTATTGGCTAAAATCACATGTTTATGGATATCAATAAGTTGTCACTATGATCTTGATATATTGCATTCGTCATCTAGACTAACATGGTTGTCCGTAAATTATCAAAACCAATTTCTTATAAAATTTGTCGAACATTAAACAGCCACTTTTTAAAATAAGAATTATATGATAACTCGTCATAAAATTGATTCACACAAGACTTTAAAATACAATAAGTCTGAACCGGTACTAAACTTTTCTGGGCTTTCTTGAATAAAGCAAAGGAATCATATATAGTTCTGAATAATATCATTGCATTTGTTGTTGATGTGCATACCCCTCAACTATTTTTTACAATAATCGAAATGCTATATTTCTACTTCCGGAGCCGTATTGAAGCCGCTTTCATAAGAAGCACGGTGTCAGATAATTACAGACGCGTAGAGAAGTGTGATTAAAACTCATTTGATTACATTTAATATGATGGTGATGGAACACAGTTCTACGTAATTTTCCCGCTGAAATGACATTACCGCGGGATATCGCCTGCTAGCGTCATTCCATCACTTATAGAAACAATAGTCCCGCAAAAACGTTATCGGGTATCACGTGGTACATGAATTAGTCCCATTGTTCTTCACGTTGAGACCGTTGTTATATTCTACCTTTCTGTTGGCCTTGACCTCTTCACCGAGTTTGGCCTTTTCATCGGACTCGAGAGGTTTCCATGGAACATTTGAGACGAGTGTGGCATGCTGACAGGAAACGCTTACTCCTTCCAGACACCTGGTCCCTCGGGTTTGGGATTCGTTATTGTTCATCATAATAAGACCATCTGTGTACTGTATCTAATTTGTCGTATTCTGATGGACTTCAGAGTTTCAATTACCCATTGGTACTTTTGCATTTTTACTTTCATTTGCATCTTCCTCATTTTATTCAGCATCATAAATCAGATTTAAAATCTACTAACACAAATCCTTCGTTGGAAGATTATTTTTCAATTTTTCTTGTTTTTGGCAAAGTGAGTCAAAAATACCGTAATAGGTCTGTGCTTTCTTATAGAATCCAGTATATTACCTTGGTTAAACAAGTACACTCTTTTCAGTCTACTCTTTACCTTTTTATAATCATGTTTACATTGCTGTTATCCAAAATGACTGTTCTGTGTCTTAAAGACATTAAAATCAAATAAAACTTTCCTGTATTTATTTTACAATGTTTACACAACTCGGTGAACCATGGCTAATGATAAATGTCAGTGTTATATGTTTTTATCACAATCATGTCTGCCTCTAGTATTTGGAACTCTGTGGAAATGAGATATAATTAAACTTAATTCATGAATAAAAGAGGAAACTAATCTGTATATGTCATTTTAAGTGGTACCATCATTACTCTGTTCTACGGTGTTCTAAACGATGAGTATTTTGCTCTGGAACAGTTCTACTTCCAGACACCATGCTCTTATTTTATCTGAACTTGACATAATTGCCAGAACCAGTATCAACTATTTCAGGATGTAAATTTATATAGTTACATGGACCCTGATTTCAATTCAATATGCAGGGGTTGCGGTGGCGGGGTGGTCAGAAAACGTTAAAATCACACAGAATGAATTTGTTTACGTATTCATAAAGATGCATTGTTGCTAATCCATAATCAAGAACAGCGCTTCTGTTAGGACTTACTAAATATTATAGACATAATACCAAAGTTAAAATGCTTAAGACGATCGTTTCTGTCAATTAGACTTCATCAGTTGAGCTCAAATTTTACAAAAAGGTTTTCTAAAGGAAAAGTGGCCAAAAAATAAATATAAATGCATAGCCAAATCCGTCTAAGAGTAACCACTGCAAAAAGATGACTATCTTAGCTTTTGAAAAATTTAGAATTTAAATGGTGTTATCGGTAAATTCACTGGAGTATTAATATTTTCCGTTTAGTATAGATTTTGTTTTAATCGTGGTGTACGCCACACCCAACAATTCGTCAGTCATGTGGTGGCGTCCAGTTTCAATGGTGGAGGCGAGAATCCGATAACAATGAAGAGACAACTGACTATCCGTAGGTAAACTGGCATACTTGCTCACAAAATTCAGCTTAGGTTTGAGCGGGGCACGAACCTGCGCTGATAAGACTTCATGGTTGTAAGCGCTATGCTCTAACCATATGGTCAGGGAGGCCTCCAAAAACCATGTAATTGGACGAACCTAGCACCATTCCCCCACCCCAGAGAAATGTTCGGAAGTAAAACATATCAAAGTTTAAAGCATAATTCAATATGCATGTACATAACCCATTTTCAATTCATAACTGTTTAAGATATAATCTGATATGTATTCACTCTGACATCTGAACAAATACGAACATATACCAACTTATCACACCGATGATCAGCCATTCATGTAAACTGTCGCTATTGTTGAAATCTTTTAATCACCTTTGTCTATCATATTACAGTGTCCTTTGATTCTCGAGCTCCAGAAATACATCGTAATTGTAGAATTTTAAAAACATGAGGACCACAAGTTTTCAGTCTCTTGATGAATATTTGATAATTAAAGAAATTTACTTAGGAGACCACATCATTGATCAGACCACTTTGAGTCAATCAGTTAGGTGGTCTCAATAGCAAGGTTTCGCTGTAACACATTCACCAATCAGACCACTTTGAGTCAATCAGTTAGGTGGTCTCAATAGCAAGGTTTCGCTGTAACACCTTCACCAATCAGACCACTTTGAGTCAATCAGTTAGGTGGTCTCAATAGCAAGGTTTCGCTGTAACACCTTCACCAATCAGACCACTTTGAGTCAATCAGTTAGGTGGTCTCAATAGCAAGGTTTCGCTGTAACACCTTCACCAATCAGACCACTTTGAGTCAATCAGTTAGGTGGTCTCAATAGCAAGGTTTCGCTGTAACACCTTCACCAATCAGACCACTTTAAGTTAGTAAGGTGGTCTTTATAGTGAGGTTCCTCTGCATATAATAAGTAAATATAAAATTAAGTAAACGTTTTTCATTGTGTTTTTGTATCGCCTACGAAGCCGAAGCGAGGTATAAGGATCACTTATTCCGTCCGGCGGCGGCGATAATGGCGGCGGCGTCGTCGTCAACATTTTGTTTCCGGGGCTGAAATCCTAAACTACTGGGTGGAATGGAACCATACTTCAAATAAATGATCCTCATGTGTTCTACATGTGCCTTTTGGGGTACTAACGTCAGTGTGACCTACTTTCTGGAAACTAGGTCACAGATGCTGAAAATCTTTCCGGGAGCAGAACTCCTACTACTGGGTGTATTGGAACCATACTTCACACATATGATCCTCATGTACCCTAGATGTGCCTTTTGGGGTACTTTCTGGAAACTAGGTCATAGTCACTGAAAATCGTTTCCGGAGCAGAACTCCTAAACTACTGGTTGGATTGGAACCATACTTCACACAAATGATCTTAATGTACCCTAGATGTGCCTTTTGGTGGTACTAAGGTCGGTCTGACCTTTTTCTGGAAATATGTTTACAGTCACTGAAAATCGTTTCCGGAACAGAAGTCCTAAACTACTGAGTGGATTGGAACCATACTTCACACAAATGATCCTCATGTATTCCAGATTTGTCTTTTTGTGCACTGGAGCTGGTCTGACCCGATTTCTGGAAAGTAGGTTGCGGTTACTGTTATTATTATTACTGATTATATGTCGCAGGCGAGACATATAGCTCCTTGGAGCTCTTTTGTTTTTTAAATGTCACCGTGTATATTCTAGCATAAGAGTTTAATATTTGAATTACAGTCTATATATCCATGCCGATATCCCGGACCCTCCTGTCTGACCCAAGCAGAACTGACATGGAGTGTATACATTGTCGTTTTCTGGATGTACTATGGAGTACGGTTCCCGTCTCTGTGGTAGCGGGAGGTGGAACATACTCTACACCATTAATATATAATCGATCGTATACAAGATTTTTATTATTCTTTTTCGGTTTTTTTTTTTCATCATTACTGGATATAGGGTTATCAATCGCTTCTCGATCTCACATGGAAACTGTTCCAGTGCCCATAAGTTTGTTCCTTTCAATGTCATAGGTGCTTTTTCCCTGACTAATTCAAATTTAGCGACTATAGGTTTAGGAGGTCCACGGCAATATGGTTCTCTTTTTCGTCTCTCTCAAAGTGAATTACCTTGCGCACTTTCATATTATACACAAAATCTGTTATGATCTCTTGCGTCTTCCCCTTCCTCGTCATGGATGCTATAAAACAACAAAATATCGCAATAGATCTGGGCCTGGCACCATAAAACTTGAGAATTTACTCAAGTCTGAGAATATTCTCAACTTGGCCTGCTCAGCCAATCAGATTTCAGGATTAGCCAAAGTTGAGTAACATTTTTAGACTTAAGTAATTCTTAAGTTTTATGGTGCCAGGTCCAGATCTCTAAGTCCGGAATATCCTGTCTCAGCTTACCCATTGTGCACGTAACCTCGGACTTTATAGAAGCCACTGTTATCTCTGTTTGGATAACAATTTTTGTTTCGTAGAACTACTATACTCTAGTCTTTGACCTTTTTTTAAACCCATCGAACATATTGCAGTAACCATCAAGGTACTTATCTACATCTTGTTAGCATTATCGTAATTCATTTATTCTAGCAGAGATTCAGGATGTATCACCAACATGCTGCACCAACTAGAATTGCAGCCAGATACATAGAGGTAATGCTATGTAAAATTATACACAACTTGGTTGAAGTAGCACTACATCAGTACATTTAAACCAGCACCACAGGAACAAGAGGCTATATTGCCAGTAATATATCAGGCTGGTCAACACAAGATTAGATACTTTTAAGTATTCGTTCCTCCCACGCAAGAACCATTATCAGCTGTAAAACATTTCAAACAGCGTGTTGTAGTTTCTTTCAAACATTTGATTTGACAATCAAATATTCTAAAAGAAATAAGGCATGAAACCATTAAAACAGCTATTTTTGATATATTATAGAATAGGACTTATTCTTTCAAATAAATCAAACATATTTTTAAAAAAGAAGGATGTACATATTAATATAACAAATTTAATGTGAGTCAAATTCAATTCCGACAGACCATTTTGAGACCGAGTTGTTCATGCAATTCCGTACAGTTTTGTCGGATAATCTGTACTAAGATCACGTGACTACACTGAAAGTCGGGCAAGGTCCCTTCCGGTTATGTAATATTAACATCGACGACATTCAGTGATAATTTGTTTCGGTTCGTCAGCGAGGAAATAAGTTTAGATAAATGTTCTTTCTCGTAAAGATGGCAAGCGACATCACCATCTGTTTTCTAAATATAGCACCTAAGTAGTATATGTACTACACTTGAGCCCCCTTTTTTCCGAGAATTGTGTGACGTGTCGATTTCCTGGAATTCCGTTGTCACGTGCTCGTGCCCAGTTGCCCTGGTTGTTATATATATATAGACGTAGATATATAACGTGTATACATGTTTCTACATGTTACATGGTTAGATGTTTTTCAATTTTGTGTGCGCGTGTGTGTGTATAGACGACACAGAAAAACGTCACGCTCCCGTGCTCTGTCCCCCCCCCAGGTAAAAAAAAAAAATACCCCCGTGACGTTTGTCCCGGACGGTAGGTGTTCCAACGGTATAGTGTAGTAAATATTGAAAAGACCATAAGTAATTTCACCCCACTTTAAAAAAAAACATGTCTCATACACATCGATCTACCGAGCGGTTATTGGATTTACCGATCCCTCCCGAGAGATCTATTACGACATCATATATCGAACCGTTATTAGATATCCCGATTCCCGCCGATTTTTAAAAAAAACGTATTTAAAACCCAAACGTGTCTACACGGGTCAGACCTATCGTTTCGACAGAATTTCCTCGACACGCAGGATAAAGTTTGGAACTAGGTTCGACGAGTATAAAGTAGTCCTATTGAGGGACGACCGGGTTATCGATATAGACCTTTTATTTGTACAACTCGTAAGGTCGGTGATAAACGATAGAGGGTTGCAAAACGGTGATAAATTTCGCATCATCATCAATCACCCGAAATTCCCGAAACCGTTCAGTACGAAATATATTAACGTTTCGTGGGATTTAGCCGAAGATTTATTCAAAGCACTGCAAGAGTATATAGAATATTACGAGGTGTCTTTAGACGAAGTAGAAATAGTCGTCCAGTCTACGACAATGCCGAGGGGCAAGGGGAGATCCAAAGAACCGGTGACAAAGGAGACCTCGTCGTCGAAGAGAAGTATCATCACGATTAAAAACGACGACGTCACGTGTCTGGCACGAGCCATCGTGACGGCGGTGGCCAACAAACATAAAGACAAATGGACGAATTCCCAGCTTCGACACGGTTTCAACGAGAGTCGCAAATTACAAAGGGTCGAAGCGTTAAAACTTCACGAAGAAGCGGGCGTTCCCGTCCGGGATGACGGCTGTACCTTGGAAGACGCGAAAACGTTTGCCGATCACCTGGGCGTGCAGATCAGCATAGTGGACGGCGAACGGTTCAACGAGATCATCTATACGACCGAAGGAAGTAACGACGACGCGATCTATCTGTACAAGAATAAAAATCACTTCGACGTGATCACGAAGATGAACGGTTTTTTGGGTACGGGGTATTACTGTCATACTTGTAAGAAGGGATATACGAGACGAGATCGTCACAGATGTCCAGATAAGTGTTTATCGTGCTTCGGTTACAATTGCCACAGGGGTGAAAGGATAGTGTGCGACGATTGTAACAGAGTGTTTTTCGGCGAAGACTGTTTTAAGGAACATAAACGCGTCAGAGGTATGAAAGACGACGAACCGGACGTGGTTTGTTCACTCGTTCAGAAATGTTTAGAGTGCGAACGGGTGGTCAAGGACTTGAAGTCCCACGTATGTGGCCGTTCCGAATGTCCGAATTGTAAAGAATACGTCGACATGACGACGCACAAGTGTTTCATGGTCCAGAAACGATGCAAGGGTGGAGAGTGCACGGAGGAGGAACCGTGCGAGGAGGCGACAGAAAAGGAGTATGAATGGTGTTACAGTTGTAAAACGCGAACGACAAAGTATTATTTTTACGACATAGAAGCGATGCAAGACACCGGCGTTCACATACCGAATCTAATCGTGTGCCAAGACTTTGTCGGTAAACAACACGAATTTTCTACCGTCGACGAGTTCTGCAAGTTTGTCATGGACCAAGACGGTACGTTCATCGCCCACAATGCCAAATCGTACGACGCGCAGTTTTTGTTAAAGTATTTCGTGGAACATAACATTAAACCATACTGCATTTACAACGGTACGAAGATCATGTACATGGAAGTCAGTGGTGCTCGTTTTATCGATTCCATAAATTTTGTCCAATCCGCTCTGGCGGAATTTCCGAAGACGTTTGGTCTGACCGAACTCAAAAAAGGGTATTTCCCTCATTATTTCAACAAACCGTGTCATCAACGTTACGTGGGACCGTTGCCCAGTAAAAAACATTACGGTGTCGATCACATGAGCAAACGCAACAGGGAAGAGTTTTTAAAAGTGGTACGAGGTGCGAAAGAACGACGTGTTTGATTTCCAGAAAGAACTGAGGGAGTACTGCACGTCCGACGTCGACATATTATGACGGTCCATGTTGAAATTCAGGAAAGACTTTATCGCGTTGGAAAACATAGATCCTTTACAGTACGTGACGATAGCGTCCGTGTGCATGACCGTTTACAGAAGTAATTACATGCCCGAAAAGATGATAGCCGTCCATAACGATAACGTCGTTCGCGATACGTACAGCGCGAAATCCATTTCTTGGCTGGATCACGTGGCCGAGAGAGACGGCGTCGTCATACGACACGCGTTGAACGGCGGCGAGGTGACTCTGCCCGACGACATCGGTAAAGTCGACGGGTATTGCGAAGACACGAGGACGGTTTACGAATTTCAAGGATGTTTCTGGCACGGGTGTAAAAAGTGTTACGCGCGAGACACCGTCAATAACAAGAACCAATTTGAGATGGACACGCTCAGAAAACGAACCTCCGCGAAAAACGAGAAGATACGACGGGCCGGTTACGCGTTCGTCGAGGTCTGGGAATGCGAGGCGAAAGACATAAACGTTAAAGAGATCGTGACGCCGTTAGATCCGCGAGACGCCTTTTTCGGCGGTAGGACCAACGTGACCAAGTTGCTGTACGACTTCGACGACGGAAGAGAAAAGGGACGATACGTCGACTTTGTCAGTCTGTACCCGACGGTGCAGTTTTATAAGACCTACCCTGTCGGTCACCCCACCAAAATAGTTAATCCCGAGCGCGTCGATCGAACTTGGTTGGGATTCGTCAAATGTAAAGTCGTGCCGCCCCGGAAATTATATCATCCCGTCCTACCCGTCAAAATGAAATGCGGAAATGCCGAAAAGCTCTTGTTCCCGCTGTGTAAGACGTGCGCCGAACGACGGTCACAGAGACCGTGCGAACACACCGACGAGCAGAGGTCGTTCGCGGGCACGTGGTGTACTCCAGAGCTATTCAAGGCTTTGGATAAGGGGTATGAGATAGAGAAGATTTACGAAGTTTGGGATTTTCTCTACACCAGCGAGGACGTGGACCTCTTTAGAAACTACGTCAAGAAGTTTATGAAGATCAAGATGGAAAGTTCCTCTTTGAAGGTCGGTCCGGGCACTCCTTACGACTCGGAAGAACGTTATAAAGACATGGTCAGAGAACGTTTGGGGATCGACTTGGGCGTAATAAGGTATAATCCCGGCATGCGCGCCATCTCTAAATTATGTCTCAACTCTCTCTGGGGTAAGTTCGGCCAAAGGATCAACATGAAACAGACCGAATACGTGAGCAAACCGGCACGTTTTTACAAACTGTTGCTGAACGACACGATAGACAATCTCAACATTCAGTTCATCAACGACGACATGGTCCAGATGACTTACGATCTCAAAGGTCATTTCGTCGACCAGGCCAAGGACGTCAACATCTTCATAGCGTGTTTTACGACGGCTCACGCCAGAACCATGTTATACGACGTGTTGGACAGACTCGACGATAGATTGTTGGGATTCGATACCGATAGCGTGTGGTACGTCGATCGCGACGACGGGGTCTCGATCGACACGGGTGATAACTTGGGTGATTTGACGGACGAGTCAGGCGGCGATTTCATCACGTCGTGGTGCGCCACCGGTCCCAAATCTTATTCGTACGAAACAAACGCGGGTAAAAAGGTGTGTAAGGTCAAAGGATTTAGTCTGAATTACGAAAATTCTCTTTACATCAACCGAGAAACGATGACCGACGTCGTCAAAGAAACGCGTAAGAGGATTACGACCGTTCGAGAAAACGCCATCACGAGAGATTCCGCAACCAAACGTGTCGTGAATCGCTATCAGGAGAAAGAGTTTACGTTGTGTTACGATAAAAGGGTGATGAAGGACGGGTACGACACGCTTCCCTACGGGTATTAAAAATTTATTAGTATTAATAAATTTTTTTAATCGCCGACGACCAATAATTCCTCTCGGACGAACGTTCTCTGAGGCGCCGGTTCCTTGAGCTGATACAGGGGGATCGATGCCCTGCATTCTGAAATGCCTGTCTATGTCGTGTTTTGTCGACGCTCCAGATGGGATCGGTGGCCCTCCTACGCCCGCCGCCTTCCAATTCGCCCGGTCGATACAGATATCTTACTTTCGCAAAGGGACTGATGGGCGGTTGCACTTTATCGACAGGTTCTACCTTTTTGGGCGGGTCGGTCTCTTCGTTGATCGTTTTGACGACTTTCGGCAACCGTTTCGCCCATTCTCTGTTTCTGTCTTTGGTTTTCATCTCTTGATCGTATTGATAGCTAAACAACTGTTCGCCCAACGTTCTATTAAATCGTTCGACGATGGCTTGGTCGCGGTGAAGGTCGACCCGACCTCTTCTTATTCTCGCGCCGTGTCGGGTCATGAGTTTGGTGACGGCGCCCATGAATTCGCGGCCGGGGTCGACTTGTAATAATTTGGGAAAAACGTCAGACGCCGTTCGTAGATCTTTTCGAAAGCGTCGGCCACCTCTCGACTGTCTTTGGTCGTCAGCGGTTCCGCTTCTTTGTAGCGAGTGCCCACGTCCACCTTGTCGTGCGGTAAAAACAACAGGTCGGCCTGGTGAGTGTCGTTTTCTTTCGCGTCTTCGAATCGAGGTCTCACGATCTTCTTGGGGGTCCGGTAGGTAGATTTGCCACACGTCTTGTTTTTTCAGGAATTCCAACGCTTCCTTCTCGCTGACTTTGGCTGCTTTGGCCAATTTCCCGATGGCGGCCTTTCCCTTCCAATAGTGTTTGTGATAGATCTCTTCCATTTTTTTTTACTTTAGGCGACGTATTTTTTAACGCCGTTTTTTTTAATCCCGTAGAACACGAGTCCCCGTTCCCACGATCACGAAGAGGAGTTCCTTGTCTTTTTGTTTCTTCCGAGGGTTGATAGAAATCGCTCAACTTCGGTTCGGGCGGCATCGCCGCTTCTTCCGTCATCTGCGAGTAGAGTCGCATGGCGGCATCCACTTCTTTGTAGGTGTACAGGGAATGTCCTTCTTTCCTGAGTCTCTCGTTGAGAAAATCTAATCGCTTCGTGCGTTCGTGATTCCACCGATCTCTAGCCGCGGTCAGTTTTTCCATCGCTTCGTCGTGCCTCTTCTGTTCTTCGTGATTCGAGAATAGAAATTGATTTTTTAGTTTATTTCATGATATCGGCGGGGATGATACCCTTCTTGACCAGCATGTCTTTGGTGTACTCGGCCAAAACGTAGTCGACGAAGACCATCCCGAGATCCTTCGGATCTAGATCCAGCTTGGGCGATGTCGTCTTGAGGAACTTCTTGAAAAGTTGCGCGTACCCGGTGGCGATTCCCGTCACGACGGCCGCGTGATACGCGGTGTTGACCAAATCCTTTTCACTCATTTTTTTTATATGAAAAGAATTATTATTTATCCCTCTTCTTCGTCTTCGGTACAGTCGTGGTGGTGGATGTGGTGGACGTTAGCTTCCACTACTTGTGCGATCATGACAACAAATAGACTCGTGGTGATGATTCCCGACGCCATCAACACCGCCGTGTCCATGAACGTTCTCAGTGTCTCGTTACACATTTTTACGAATAGTGAAAAGATTTTTATTTAATACATTTCGTGGGGATTGGATTTGGAGTCGTCTTCTTCTTTAGGTTCTGGAAGAGGAGTCGGTGTCGGCTGCGGCGACGGCGGTTGGTTTTTCCTGTACAACAACACCGCCACTCCGACGGCCGCGAGTCCGCCGCCGGCCGCTAGCCATTTCCAACTATCCTGGCTATTAGCATTGCTATTAGCATTGCCATCCTGGCCGTTAGCATTGCCATTAGCATTGCCATCCTGGCCATTAGCATCGCCATTAGCATTGCTGTCCTGACCTTTTCGACTCCACCTCTTTTGCGCTCCCTTCTTCTCCGCTTCTTGACGTTTCGGTTTCTTTTTCGTTAGGAGTTCTTCCGGATTCATCACCTTTTTCTATTCCCTCCGTTTTTTTTAATCCCGTTATATAGCGACTGGACGTGGCGGCGAGACTGAGAGGTGCCAGGTAGGAACCGAAGTGGTAGAACAGGCTGCAGCACGCTTCGCCGATGGCCGCATCGAGGAAGGGATCTTCGCTCAGTTTCTTCGATCAGTTTAGGTTCGTTCTGCAGATCGAAAAAATATTTTTAGACTCTGGGCGTACAGCGTGATGACGGAATTGGCGATCGATTTACTCATGCGCATGCCGAGTCGCGCGTTGAGTAGACGATTTAGATTGTCCAGTTCCTTGTCGTTCATCTTGTTCAGGTCGGCGACGGTCACGTCTTTTCCCAGGAAGTGACGCGCTCGTCCCGATCCGACGATGGTCGATAACCTATCCTTGAGCGAGTCGTCTACCATCGTCGTCGTCGTCTCGGCGGCGGTAGCGACGTTCGTTAGTATCTCGTCCACGTTCATCTCTTTTTTTATACATTTTATTTATATTTTGTAAAAAACGTTACGTTTTTACAAAAAATACTGTCACGGTTTTTTATTTATTCCGTGTCGGACTCCAAGTCCAAGTCTTCTACGCAGTCGGCCAAATCCGGTAGAGGAGCACCTAAATTAAAATCGCCGATCGTTTTGACGATGATGGCCTGGTTGTAAGAGGGGAGTTTGCATGTATACTTTCGATTCTTTGTTGGGGATGTAAACGTTGTCTACGCGTAAAGAACCAATGGCCAGACATCGTTTTTTCTCCTAATCGTGGGGGTTGACTTCGACGATCGATTTTACCTTTCGGGTCGTCGTCCGTTCTCTTTCTGTAAAAAATAGGTTTGTCTCGTTCACCGTCCAGTTTAACTTTCGTGTAGAGCACATTATCGGTGTTTTTTTTATCCTTTTTAACGAGGACTATATCGTTGACATCCACGGGAGATTTTCTACCGTTTTCTTTCAGTGTCTTTGCGAGTTTTTCTATTTCCGTTCTCAAGAACGCCGCGATCTTTTCCAACATGGCGACGAATTCCTTTCCGCATTTAAATTTCATAGAATAATCGGAACCGTCCTCGTATTGCCACAAGCCGGACGATTCCGTTTTGGGAGTGCGTATCACTAACGGTCTCACGTCGCCGGTCGGGTACCGATACGCGACGTAAACGCGTTGATAGCGCTTCCCTTTCTTATCGACGTAATGGGAGCCCGTCCTTAAATTGTTCACGTCAAAGTTCTCGACTGTCACGAATGCCATGTTTTCTTTTTTTTATAACGAATAAATTTTCTTTATGTCATTTTCAAATCTTTTGCAAAAGTCGTCTCAGCCATCGTTCCGTTCGGTGATAACGTTCTAAACGTAATAGATAGAGTATCGCGAATAAGAGGAGTAAAATCCATAAAACGATGAACGTGAGCAACGCAAACAAGACCATCTCGGTAAAACGTTTCATTTCTTAACGTAAAAAAATAACAACACTTGTTAAAAGACTTAAAACAATAGATATATAAATAAAAAAATGTTTATTTTACTGGACAAGGCGTTTACCGAACGCGGCGTAAAAAAAAATACAGATGTTGGGGGATGCCGGCATAAACGTGCATGCAGTTGGGCGGCGGTAACCAAGTCTTGGTGCATTTTTTTCCCGACGACGTCAAACTGACGTGTCAAATGCCTCGCATGCGCAGAGACTACCCGTGTAAGCATCCGGTCGTCGTGAATTCGTTGTTTTTTCCGTAGCATTCACCACAACTACTTGAAAGAGAGAGGCATCGACACGATGAAGTATTGCACCTCTTGCCAAAAGTGGATGGCCGATAGCACTAAATACGAAACGTGTTATACGTGCGGCGGAAAAACGAACGCGCGGACGAGTGGGCACAAGACGCATCCGCGGTGCAAGAGGAGAAGAAGACGCGGACGTCCCAAGAAAGAGGTTTAACCGGATTATTTTTTTTTAAGACAGTCTTAAAAAAATCTACGGTTAACGAGAAGCGGATTTTGGTTTACGAGAGCGAAGCGTTTTCATCGTTTTGTAATGCTCAGACTTAACGAGATGTCGACTTGTCGCCAAGAAGGGTGCGGAGCTGTTCGCGCAGATCGTCCGTCTCTTGAGTCGATACTTTTTTTACGACGTCGTCGGCTTTGTATTTGGCGTACAGCTTGTCCTTCATCTCGCGATACTTGGTCAGTTCGTGCGACACGGTGGCGAATTCTTCGTCCGTGATCTTCCCGTCCTCCAGCGCGCGACTCACCAGATCCGCGACGGAATTCAGTTTGCTCTCCGCCAGTTTGACGATCTTCAGGTGCTTCTCCGATTTCTTCAGCAACACTCGTCGGATTCCCTTCATGACCAGTCCCACGGATCCCACGGTCACGGCCACGATCTGCAGGGGTAAACCCGCGATGGGCACGGCGAATCCCAGTCCTCCACACACTAAACTTCCCGCGATCAGCGCGCCGTCTATTCCGTCCGCGGTGTTGACGATTCGCTTGTATTTCTTGTGCACGCTCTTCCGCGTCTCGATCTCTCGCCTGAACGTCTGTTCGATCTCTCCGATCCGTCGGAGACGATACTCTTGCGGATCGGGTTCTAACGTCGGGTACAACGCCTCTTTGTTGTTGTTACTCATCTTTTGTTTTTAATTAAAAAGTTTTTTATACGTCGAGAACGACGACGCCGTTGACGGAGCCCGATTTCGATCCTTTGTTCACGGCGAATCTGAGGACGTCGCCCTCCTTCACTCGCAACGGCGGGTTCAGCAGGACGATCTCGCCCTGGGTCTGGGTCTGGATGGTTCTGTATTCCCAGTTGTTCAGGACGAGCGTCACGTCCAGTTCGCCCAAGAGACCCAGACGGATGATGTGACCGTCGAACAACATCGTCGTGCCCAGTACGGGTCGGAGTCTTCCGTTTTTATTCACCTCGAATTGGAAGGTGTTCATGATGCGACGGTTTTTGGCCAAAGCGGTGATCTCCTCTTTGGCGTCGTTGAGGTCTTTGAGGAGTCTCTCGTTCAGGTCCTCCACCAGTTCTTCCCTTTCCACGTCTTCCCAATAGAATCCCGATCTAGACATTTTCCTTTTTATTTTAGAATTTCTTAAATTCTAATAGAACGTGAACGGATTGACCGTGATTGTCGATGGGATTGCCTTCCTCGTCTTTGAGACGTATCGTCACTTCCGAGATGCGATCCCGTCTCAGCGACAGGAACACGGGATTGCCTAAATCTTTTTCGTACAAATCGGAAAATTTCACGTTGGGACAGGGTAGGGACGCGAGGATGTCCGTCGCCGTGCCGTCTCTCACACCCTCATCCAACTCGTCGAGATGGACGTTGACGAGTTCCACCGGCTGCAGGTTGATGCTGTTGCTCGGGACGATGGTGCCGTGGAGATACGCGTTCTCGTCGATGCCTAGAACCTTGCCGAGTTCCGGCGGAAGCACCACCGCCGTGCTGTCCGACCGGTCGATTCTCACCCTCATGGTGGTCTTGTCCAGGAACACCTTGTCGAAGTATTTCGCGAGAATTCGTCGTAGGTCGGTGAAGGTGTACGACCCGGCGTGCACGCTTTGGACTTTGGGTCTGTCACCCCTTTTGACGTAGCGTATCTCCACGTCTTTCTTGACGTTGTACAACCCGTTGTAAAGACGGACGGACTTGACACCCACGCACCACCCGCCGTTCGCGTTATCGACGTAACGAGAGAGTTTGACGGGTTTTTCGATATCCGTCACGAGATAGAACATGTTTATTATTTTTATATAAAATTTTTTACTTTTATATAAAATATATATATACGATGAACGTCTACGAGTACAAGAAGAATCTAAATCTATCGTCGTTCGACGTCTACGTCAACGAAGAAGAAAAGTTTCGCGCGTCGTTCGAGAACGTTTTCGAAGAGTATAGTAATCCGATGACCCTCGAGTATAATAGCGATTATTATCGCGCGACGTTGAAACGATGGTACCTGCAGTCCATCGGCGGATTCTGGCAGAATCTAGTGAATTTCGCGGTGTGGTGCGCGACGACGGGATGCGGGGTGACGTTGGACGCGGGAAACGATCACCTATCCAAATCGTTCTTTAGCTTCCACATCCACTATCAGATCAGAAGAGTCCTGCAAGAACTCGCCGCACCCCTACCTCCGACCCGTCCTTCGACCGTTATGCGAACAACATCGATAAGGGAGCGTATCGGAGACTCTGTCGCGAATTCGACGTCCCGGTCGTGACGGTTTGGAAGATCAAGGGAAACATCTTCGGAGACTACAAATCCAAGTGGTCTACCTTCGTCAACGATCGATCGATCGGAGGGATTCACGACTCCCGGGTTGAGGAGATTAGACGCGTCCATTCGCGTCTTCGTCTGGGCGATCTTGGGAGCGCAGGGTCAGACGAGGACCTCGATCGCGGGCACGAGCGCCACGTCGCTGGACGCCAAGAATCAGTTCCTGGCCAACGTCGAGGACGCCGTCAACCGTCCGCTCGACCTGCCCGCCGACATTTCCAGATACGAAGACTGTCTGAAGTACGCCAATTCCAAACTCGACTACGTCGTCCATCCGGGGCTGTACATGCTACCCAGCGACATGGCGTTGAAGATCGGCAAGAACATCGTCGGCTACAACAACGAGATCGTGATCGCCCCCGACACCGCGACCATCGGAACGAACACCGACCTCAACACCAAGACGTTCGCGAAGATTCGACCGCCGCCTCCGCAGGTCAAATCACCACCCCAACGAGTTAAACCTCCACCCCAACAAGTTAAACCTCCACCACCGCAGAACAAGCCACAGGACGATCACGAGGATCAGAAGACGGCCGTCTTGGCTCTATCGTTACTTTCTTTTCTGATCTTTGTCGAGTTTCGTTAACAGCCAGCCGACGACGACCATGCCCAAGACCCACAGATGTTCTCCCAACCACATCGCCGTCTTGCCGAGCGTCGACAGGATCCAGGACACGATGGCTCCTAATATACCGGGTAACGCCTCGCCGAACTTGACGGCCAGTCTCGCAAGCAATTTACCGATCGCGTCCAGCTGTTTCTTGATCCATTCCTTCGCTCCTCCTCCCTCCTTGTGGGGAGGTTTAGGGGGTGGTGCGGGCGGTGGCGTCCCCGGAAGGAGCAATTCGACCAAAAAACCTATCGTCATACCGATCGCCGTCAGGACGCTGAAGATGGTGACGCCCTGTTCTCTGAACAGGTCGGCGATCCGTTCTCGCAACGGGACGTTGTCGTCCAACAACCTCGCGATCGATTCTTTGATGGCGGCGAGTTGCGACTTTAGCCGTCCCTTGAGGATGTCGACGCTCTCGTTCACGGCGTCCAATTCGCCTCGCGTCTTGACGATCTCCCTCTCGATGCGTTCCCGGTCGTCGGGATTCTGGGCGAGGTCTTCCTTCCACTGCGACAACGTGCGTTCCAACGCCACTCTCTTGGCTTCCTGAACGAGCAACGTGCCGCGAACGGTTCTCAGACTCTTGTCCAGACCCAAGAGTTCCCTCATGGGCAGACCGTCCGTCTGCGTCACTTCGTCGGCGAGATCGTGTATACTATCGGATAGTTTTGTTACGCTGTCGCCTAATCGTTTCACTCGCGTTTCGTCGTTCATCTCGGTAAGTTCTATATTTACCACATCTTCTAAAACACTGTCGACATTGCGATCCACCGTCTTCGCCTTTTTACTTAGTTGGTCGTATAGACCCAACGCTCGAACAAATTGTGTACCTCCTGTGTCTACTCTACCCCTTAACGTAGATGCCGCTACAAATTTCTTAGGATTATTTTTAGCGTTTAATAAAATCTTTTTACCCTTCCACTCGGCATATAAATTATTATCCTGATCGGATGAAAAGACTATGTTTCTATCGGGATTACCCTTCGTTGCTTTTTTCCATTCGTCCACGAGATTCAGCGTCCTAAAACGTTCCTGTTGATTTTCTTGAGGAGCGATGGGTACGTCCGGGGCACTAGAGGGGTCCCAAGCGGTGTGTGCACGATTATCGACGAACGACGTCTCCGCGGTCCTTCCAGAGTCGTCGTCGTCTGGATTCGAGGGATTATCTTGCATTTCGTAATCGTCGTCGTCTTCGAGCATAAAATCCAACGCATCATTCGCTGGATGTTCGGCCATTGTTGTTTTTTTTTTAAAACGCTTTAAATTTTTTATTACGTAATAGAAAAAAAGATGATGAATTACGGACACATTCTCGATCCTAATAGGAAATTGCGCACGCCCTTCGGCGTGAAGGGCATACGCGAAAAGGTCACCGTGACCCACGAACCGGCGAGCATCAAAGAAAACCAAACGTTGACGGTTCGCTTTCCCAATCTGAGCGATAACGACGTCATCGTCCCTCGCACCGCGAAACTGTGCTTCGACATGGAGGTCGTCGTGGACGGCGGCGACCTCTCCAAAACGAGTGTTTATAATAATCTGGGGCGTAACATCGTCAAGAAGATCGTGGTGAAGATCTCGGGGAACACCGTTCAAAGCATCGACGATGCCGATAAATTCTTCGTCTACAACGATCTTTGGAAGACGGAACGGCGTAACATGGTCTATCAGGGAATACAGAGCGACGATCTCAACAAACTAAGAGCAAAACCCATCAACTATGCAATGCCTCTCGATAGTAACGAATACTACGAGATCGGTGCGGCGTTCAGGAATCGCTTTTGCATTCCCCTGGACTTCGAAATCTTGGAGACGTGCGAACCCTTCTATCAAGAGGGGTTACAAGATCGATTGGAATACATGCTGACGTTTAACGACGCCGAACACGTCGTCTCGACGGACAATGACGATGCCGATAAAAAGACGAGTTACATTGTGTCCAACATCGCGTTGGAGTTCGAGCAAATCACCGACGCCAATCTCGCTCGCAGCATCAGACAGACTTACGCGGGTCAGCACGTCTATTACTTCAACGAGATCATGCTCTACCGCTCGATGAAGATGAGTAAATCCGATAGCGTCCTCAATTATCAGATCAACACTCCCGCACACTCTCTCGCGGGCATTCTCTTTCTCTTCAAAGACCCTTCCGTCAAGGATCCCGAAAAGTTTTATAATCCGCGAATCACCAAAGTGAAAATGACCATCGAGGGTAAGCCAAACCAACTGTTCACGGACGGCATGACACCTCAAGACCACTTCGACGAGATTAAAAAGTTTTTCCCTCTGAATCGCGAAACCGTCACGGAATCGATCGCCAAGGAACTCGAGCTGAGCGAAGTGACTCTGGGAAAATATCTCAAAGACCATTTCGGTCTCTGGCTGGATCTGCGAACGACGCCCGAAAACCATCTCCACGGCACGGGTCGCAAGTTACAAAACATCAGCCAAGGCGTTTCCGTCCACATCGAGAGAACGCCAGAAACAAATACCAATCCCTTGGACGTTTACATCTTTGTCGTCAAGGACGGACAGATCAACATGTTGGACGGTCGTTTCAAGAGCGTCGTCTCTTAAGAAAAATTAAA
Source organism: Atrina japonica (assembly GCA_030159075.1). Taxonomy (NCBI): domain Eukaryota; kingdom Metazoa; phylum Mollusca; class Bivalvia; order Pterioida; family Pinnidae; genus Atrina; species Atrina japonica. The sequence continues at coordinate 386,445 of BROG01000614.1, forward strand.
ATCCCATAAGAAAAAATGTTCATGCGAGACCCTCACGCCGCCATGATCGTGGGCGCCACCGGGTGCGGGAAGACGGAATTCGTTCTCGATCTGCTGGAAGACGAATACAGAGACGTCTTCGATCACATCGTCATCCTGTGCCCTTCCATCGACTTCAACCGAGCGTACAAATCGAGAAAATGGATCGGCGAAGACGTCAAACAACCCAAAGACAAACGCGTCGTCATCGTCAATCCCGTCTCCAAGACCGGCGAAGAATTGCTGCAGGACACGTTGAGGCACTTTTACGAAGTGTACAAGGGAACGCCCACGCTGTACGTCATCGACGACTGCTCGGCCACGAAACAGATCAAGAAGAAAGCCGACGCCCTGTCCATGCTGGCGTTTTCGGGACGGCACGCCAATCAATCCGTCTGGATCTTGTCGCAACGCTACAACAGCGCGTCCAAAGACTTTAGATCCCAGATCAAGTGGGTGGCACTCTTCTTCACCAAAGACAAATTCAGTTTCAACGAATGTCTGGACGAGAACGACGTCGTGCCCGAAGAAGAAAGGAAACGACTCAAACACGAACTGTCGCAACGCAAACACTCCAAACTGATCTTACGGACCGAACAACCGACGGACTATAAGTTCATAGAATGAAATTTATATTTTTGTGTAAAAATATAAATTACATCGTGTACATTATTAACATAAATGATAATTCCCCCCAATCCACGTCGGGATCCCACGATTCGTCTTCTTCCCATCGGTGGTTGAAAAAAGCCCATCCTTTTTTTGTTATACCAATACACGGTGGGATCCCATGGTTCATACTCTGTGGAGATAGCATTAAAACCAACCCAATAACGCTTATTACACCAATTTACTTTAGAATCCCAAGGCTCGGGATTGCGAGATTTATTATATTCAACCCAATTCCTTAAATTTCTATTGAAACAGGAAGGCTCTTTTGACGGATTGATGAATAACGATAATTTTTGCCAATCGACTTCGGGTTTCCATACCTCGTCCTTTTTAAACTCGAGGTTATAACGATACCAAGCGTGTCTATTCCACCAATTGCGTGTACCAGCCCCCACCTCACCCATCTTCCACATCTCCTTGACGTTATCCCACGACTCTCCTAACCCCGTATCCCTGTTATAACATTGCCAATTATAATCATTATACCAATCCCGTTCACTATTCCACGATGCCTTCGCTCGATAAAAGCGAAACCAATAATATTTGTTTCGCCAATCGAGACCCTTTTGCCATTCGTCTTCTCCTCCGCATGCGCGAAATAACGACCAATACGCACGATGATTAGTCGGTTTTTCCTCCTGTTTATGCGGGAAAAAATCTTGAAAGAACGGATACGAATACCTCTCCCGTTCGAGAATGTCGACGAGTTCCTCGTAATATAATCTCTTGAGACTCGACGACGCATCGACCATCTGTTTTTCGTCTAGAGCGCGAACGCATAGCTTCTGCAAACTCGAGACGTACATGTCCTTTTTTTCTTATAACTTCAGACTTTTCTTAACGGGCTTTTCAATATTTACTACACTATACCGTTGGAACACCTGCGAGGCGACTCGTGCGGCATTTACCTGGTGATCACGGGAGCGTGACGTTTTTCTGTGTCGTCTATACACACACACGCGCACACAAAATTGAAAAACATCTAACCATGTAACATGTAGAAACATGTATACACGTTATATATCTACGTCTATATATATATAACAACCAGGGCAACTGGGCACGAGCACGTGACAACGGAATTCCAGGAAATCGACACGTCACACAATTCTCGGAAAAAAGGGGGCTCAAGTGTAGTACATATACTACTCACCTAGTACTGCACGATATACATATCCCAGGTCATATAGTTATACGATAATCTACTTAACCGGAAGTAATGTTTCTCTACTTTTTACTATTCTCTCTGAGTAAAACAAGATAAACATGAGTACTTGACAAACTTCAGCGAATTTGCTGGTTACTTAAATTGATAAACCCACTTGACATGCTCCAGCGATTTGCTGGTTGATTTCCTTATTAAGTTGACTACCAATAACTGGGACTAGTAATTCGATAATGTTAAAGGTAAAACAAAGCAAACTCTACAGCAAATAGAAAATCGGGTGAACAACTGATGTCGAGTCTTTATAATTTATACATGGATGGTTTATCTAAAATGATACTCCTTGATGTGATCTTTTTTCAGTTCGTTAAAAATGTTTAAAAAGCTGAAAAGATGTATCGCCATAGAATTTGTTTTAAAATATGCATATATAACCCAGAATGAATGAATGAAATAGGCCAACGATTGACTTTCTTTCATCCAGGAAAGAATTCAATATTAATCAAGCAAACAGTGAACCCACTCAGAAATGCATTTACGCATGTGCAAAATTGCTGTTGACAAATGAAATGTCAGTGTGCAAAATCGACAGACAAAAACCTGAAAGTACAAAAACGCTGAAAAATTCTACCAAAAAAAAAGACACAAAAAGTAGAGATTAAGGTATCCATTGTATAAAGGGTCAAAATTTGATGCCTGGTAAGGTACTATAATGATTATATGTCTCATGTACAGATATAAAGTTTTTAGGGACCAAATATCGAAGATGGAAAAAATCTTGCACATGGTTTTTTTTTTATTTATACTTGCCAAAGCACTAATCTTGGAGTTAAATCTGGATGCCATTAAACATAAAAATATAGTTGTTGTAATTGTTAGATTATTTCTGGACAAAAATCATTCATAAATATTTTATTAATATAAAATATAAGACATTCTTCTAAAGAAAACTTATCATTATGATATTGCAATGAAATATAATTTTTTTCTGGAATTTGCCGAGATTGTGACGGTTTTATCTGAATTTACCATACTCATTTATACAATGGATATCTTAATCAAATGTAAAAAAAAAATGAAGTAACCATAGGTGATAAATATGACAGTTAGACGGAACGGGAGGATGTCAAACGGCTAAGAAACACGCAGAATTTGCAGTCCTTTTTGTTAATTTTGTAAGGTGTTTTACGCCACGCTCAATGTTTTTTCAAGTTACATACGGGCGGTCAGTCTTCGTTGGTGGAGAAGAGAACACAATTACAATGCACCCGTGATAGAAACCAAATTCCTTCCGCAAGTAAACTGACAAACAATCTCACAAAAATTAGATTGGGAACCAGCAGGGCTCGAACCTGCGTTGACCAGAAGTGAGAGATTCCATTAATTCAAAGCTTGATCCTCTAACCATTTTTCCACCTAGAATTTGCGAAACTTCTGTTCTGGTAGGTAGATTCACTAGACGTATATTCTCACTGAAATCATAGACATTAACACTTATTCCATCAGTTTAACATTCTCGCTACACACATATTTCCGAAATTATAAAACTTTTGATGAATTAACACTCAGACGCGTGCCTCATCTACCGCTATACAAGATCTAACATATATCGCTGCCTCGTCGTCCGTGGTCAATGATTAGCGCTGATCAACAGAACTTCGAGACTTAAACCGATGAATAATCTATGAGACGTCCATTAATAGACAAATTTGAATATTCGATTAGTATTACTAATTACGACATTATAACATTTTTTTTCTTCAAACCGGGATTTTGTAAGAGCATTTCATTATTTTGAAACATGAAAATGTTGAATATTTCATTACAAATAAAAATCATTGTGACAACTTATGTGCATTTTAAGTCAAAATCTACAAAGTGGAAATGAAAGCGAAATAAAATGAAACTTGTTCAAAAACGAGGCGCTTCAAATGACAATGGGTATGTTATTATTTTTTTTTTCAAATGGGTTATTAATTCAAGACTTCAAATATTGGAATTAAAACAGTTTACCGTTAACGATATTTTTATTTGGTTCCTTGAGTATATTTATACAAAGTTAATAATATGACTATTATCATATCATATCCCGACTCAATCAAAGTTGACTGGTCTTTATCAATGGAAAAAGCATACCATACTGATATTTAGGGGTGAAAGGGTTAATAACCCGATGATGCAGATAATAATAATTTATATTTATTGACCATCTAATGGAAGAAGCAATTTATTGGTGGATAAATCCAGCTTTATCTTAGTTTCGTATCTTTATCATCACAGACCGATAGGGAACTTTCGAGTTAGCCCGGATTGCCGTTAGGACCCTGCATTTATTCGCGCCTTCTCGATTATGTTTCTCATATGTTCTTCCGGTTTTCATATTTACCTTCGCAACGTGTGTAAAGTAAATGGAAATATTTCTACTTTTTAGCGCATTAAATTTAATTTGCATTAAGAAAACCAAGGGACCCTAACAGTGAGTTATTTAGTTGAACGCCAAATTACTGAAATGTATCAGGCAGAGAAAAATGTGCGGACAGACCGGGAATCGAACCCAGGACCTTCCGAACACTTGCAGGGCACTTTAATCATTTATGCTATAGGGGTTATCTATATTATTGAAACCAGAAATAACATCAAGGAACATTTTTCTAGAATCACGCAACAGGCGAAAATAAAAGCAGGATTATAACGGTAATCCGGACTAACTCGAAAGTTCCCTATTGCAATGGTCTAGTGGCAGAGCGTTCGACTCGCAAACGGAGGGTTCCGGATTCGATTCCCGGTACCGGGTTATACCAAATATTTTTTCAAATTGGTATTGACTGTTCCTTCGCCAAACGGTCGGTATACAAAGTGAAAGTCACGTGTGTTTCGGGTGGGACTAAAAACAGAGGTCACGTGTCACGGCAGGACAGGCGTGGAACGTAAAAGAACCCTCACTGCATTGGCGTGCTTCAGTCCATAGCACAGGTCAAAATATGTGACACTTCGCCTAAAGCCAGCGATATCTCAGTATAAGTGAAAAAATTATTGACGGAATGTAAAACTACAAACAACAACAGCAACAACTTCGAGTTTTATAGCCTCGATTCTAATTAAAGACTAGCGTGCCTTTCCATTTTCGTATTTGTTACACGCTTAAAATTACAAAGCGATAGTCACTTGTCAAGCTTGTGACATCTTCAGCGGACATAAACCAAGCGAAAAAAAAAACAACAAATATACAATTGTTTTTTGGAACTTGGCAAAAAATGAAGAAATCCGATAGACACATGTCACCAAACCGGATTCCTCGCCTCGTGCATGCATACATGCGTCGGAGCGCGCGTGTATGAAAGGACGAAACAACGTAATAGCACACATCGGCCACCGTAGATTTTGAAATTGACTACATCATATTTCTGACTGAAATTATCCGGCTTAAAGGTCATTTCCTGAGGAAACAAAAATGTAAAAAACAATAGATGACGTTCCGTAAGGCAGTAAGGCATTTCAAGTTTTTTCTCTGTTCAGCGTCAACTGATAGATAGGTATTGAGATCATAAAACGAAGAAAAAACCCACAAACATTTAGGGAAAAAAATTGGAACATAGCCTTAAAATGAACAGTTAAACACTAACATTCACTTTCATCAATGTGAAAACTAACATTTCATATTAGGTTATAATTATTTATTAGTATGTGCCAAGAATATGATTTTATATGTTTAATTTTGATTTTCTCTTGTTAACACATTACGAAAACAAGTTAAATGTGCATAAAATTACATTTGTTTTCATTAAATTGCTTTGTGTTTTCTTTTCTGCGGTTTTGTGGTTTTTTTTCCTGATAGAAAGATAGGTTTTTTATTTTAGGGTGGACGCTAAACATAAAAAAAAATGGAATGGCCTAAATATGTTGAGTGGTTTTGTTGTTATGAAAACCCCAACCTCAATATAAAAGTTAAAACAAGGTAGGATAATTTACATTACTCATCAGTGCACCCTAAATCACGAGTCTACGCGCTTCGTCGGATTTTTTCAATTTATACCCTCAACACAATGTGTGGGTGTGTGTGTATTTGTGCGACTAATACGCGGGTATATTTCATATTCATGTAGCCTACATGCAAAGGATCAGCCAGCCGTAGCTTCTAGTATTTGTTTCTGTTTTTAAATGCTTTGTCACACGATAGACTCGGAACAAACGGCACTGTGACAGCTATTTTTTCCCGGATTTATCCTTCATGGTACCTCAAGATCGATAGTCACCTGTGCTGATATGCATTTACTTTAGTTATCTACTTAAACCACCTTTCGTCCGTCATTGGTAGATTTTATCTCAGGAATTTTACGTTGTCCAGTTATGTCTATTGTTTGTTCTACGTTTGATTTACAGTGAAACACAGTGTTAAAAATGTGTGTACATGTAACATCTAAATAACCAGGAATACCTTTCATTAAGGACGCCCGTTACAACTGTATTGATTAAACCATAATTGACCGTGTATGTGTATGCTTTAAATCAAGGAATTTTATTATACGGACATCACCTCAACACAGGTAAGCATGCATCTCGTCTATTTGCGTTCTTGTTATCAGTGCAGGTAAAATTAATCACCAAATCCTCATGATGTTGCTATGTGTGCACGTGCTCACTAATTTAGCATTATTTCAACATGAGTATGAAAATTTGATTGTTTATTCTATGGCTGTAATTATTTTAACCATCCCTCCTTTGACAGCAATCTAACAGTAATGCCGGCTTCTCTTGATATAGGAGAGCCATGATTTCATTTTCAACAGATATTTTCTATGTGTACTTCGACGTCTTTACAGGTACAGTCAGGCTATGAAAAAAAAAACGTATATACATTGTAGATACAAAAATTGTCTGAAATTTGGTTGCCGTAAAGCCATTTTCTAGATACTGGCCTGTTATCTGCTATATTTAATTCTTTAAACAAATGTATATCGCTGCTAGTATATGTACCCATTTTATTTGTCATTCAGTGTTTACAATACGGATAAAAACCAACAATCCATAAGTACCCGCAATACCCCGAACCAGGAGTCACGTGATTCTGACAACACCCACCCAATAAAATATATATATGTACACAGAGGGTGTGGAAAATAGTTCTAGACAAGATAAACATACGGGTATTTTCTACATCAATAATATTATAAGTAGTCGCTCTTATTAAAAGTGTTCTTGTTAACCATGTTTGTGTCCAATGGAAGCTGATATGCCCCCGCGCACAAAATAAATAAACAAACAAGACAGAAAAGATAAATGAATTAAGGACCATAATAACATAATCTATGCTTTCGGTGTATAGAGGCGTAGACCTAGCTGTTGTCATACCGCAGTAGTAATGCAATCTTGACTGCGGAGTGAATATAGGACGGATGACAACCTTGATTACTGAATGAAAATAGGACAAGAGACAAACACATGTCTACCTTTAAGAAATCTAATTAAAAACCGATCTCTCACCGCTTTCGTTTTCTGATGTGTCGCGTAGAGAATCTAACGCTATGGGGTCACTTCTCGTAGATGTGTAACGCTCAACCAATAAAAATGCGACTTACAAAAATTAATGACACAGAGATGTTATTTATTTTATAAAAAAGGAAAACCGTAAGTCCGCAAAATCTCAACAGAATATGTTTTGTGATTCGAACCCATCCAGGGTTATGAATATAATTCTGTACTACCATATTTGTGTGCTCAGTGTTATTTATAATGTTAAAAATGTGTACATCTCTTTGCTATTTGATCGCTTACAAGATTCTGTAAGTCGCTTTTTCATTGGTCGAAAATTATACACCTGTGAGGTCATCTGCACGCCACCCCATAACGAATTGCGTTAGATCCTATACGCGACATATCAGAAAACTGGAGCGATTAGAGATAGGTTTTTAATTAGATTGACTCCCAAGGTGTATAGAATAGAGTAATAGAATTTCACGTGGATATGTGGAGTGGATAAGGTCATCTCCATCCGAATGGTAAGAATCTGTAGGGATTGGACTTACCACGAGGATGGATATTTCCTTTTCTACTCAACACTCTCAATGTTTGATAATTTTCTCCTATGTTTATGTACGTCTTCGCAAATAGAGTCAGACATAACTATGCACTGTACAATCTCTTACACAGAGTTGTCAGTCCTTGCACTAGAAGTCCCAAAACACGTGGTCATAACCCACAGAATGTATATAATAAAAAACCAAATTACACAGAGTAAGGAAACTTTCCGCAAAAACATAGTCCGTATATTTATATCCATTTTCAAAAAGAACCCTCACTGCTCAATGGCCGTAAGTGCCGAGCATAGGCCAAAATTTGAATCCCTTCACCGGCATTTGGTGACGTCTTCATATGAGTGAAATATTCTTGAATTGGACGTTAAATAACAATAAACAAGCAAACAAACAAAACGATGGTCTCCGTTGTTGTTGTTTATTATTGTTTAAAGTCCCACTCAATTATATTCCACTCATATGATATGGAAACGTCACCAAATGCCGGTGAGTGGCTTCAAACTTTGCTTTACATGCTCGGCACTTGCGACCATTGAGTAGTGAGTTCTTTAAAGTGCCGACACCTACTGTGACACGGGACCTCGGTTTTTACTGTCTCATTCGACGAGGGTCTCTGTGCCCGAGTGGTTAGAGCATCGCGCTCTAAACCAGATGTCTTTCGCCTCTAGTCAGCGGAGGTTCGAGTCGCGCTGGAATTCACCGAAGCCGATTTTGTGAAAAAAAAAATTTGCAGTTTACTCGCGGAAGACCAATGCTCCCTTTCCATGTATAGGCCTACTGTACAGTTAACCGGGTTTTCTCTTCCAATATTAAAAAAAATATCTGAAAAAAATTGTTGAATCTACGTAAGGCCATAATAAAAAAATTGCTAGATTCTCATCCTTTTTTTCAAAAAATTTGGGGCGGGGGGGCGAATTTTATTTTTTATTTTTTATTTTTTCTGAAATGGAATTGGACACTGAAAATGACTAAATTGACCCGGCAAACAGTGAAAAAAAAGACATTGTTCAGCTTTCATAGTTTTATTTGACTTCATGTCAAAATACATGTATACAATGTAATAACACAAAATCAACAAATTTAAACAAAATCTCATGTTTATATCTACATCATGTACATGTATGATTAGAATCACTAGATAACAAAATTGTAACCAATGTCATGTCAAAAACAAGAAATCCTACTTGTGTTTTTTCTTGCTTGAAGGCCGTCAATACCCCTTCATATGAGCAAGAGGTGCTGGTATATGGCATCCCATTCCTTCTATTGTATATGATAATTTTCATCAATGTAGGCTAACATAGACAGACAGCCAATGTATGAAAAACGACTTACCAAGAGTGTTAACATTGGCACTAAGAAATCCCACATTTTACTCTTGTAGCCGATCAATAATGTCATTACGTAGGGCAGCACGATTTACCCCCAAAACATTCCAAAAGACCCCAAAAAACATCCAAAATGACCCAAAAAAACACAAAAAACATTTAAAACATAACAATTTTAGTAATCTTATTATTAACTAATCATTTACTTGTGTATTGTGGTTATACATTTCAGGTATCAGTCATCCTTGTAATTAAAGATTAAACTTGGATGTTGATTCTCATTTATGACTGATACCTGTTTCTGTATGTGGGTAGCTGGTACGGTTCTCGACCCCTATGTCCATGTCCCAATCCGACCAACAATTTTGTTGTGGATGATGCCGAGTCATTCCATTACAACATCTTTAGGTATGCCACAGTTCGTGTGTCCCCTTCATTTATTACTCTCGTGTGCATTGAAGCGTGGAGAAATAGATAATCACCGATACCTCTCACCTTTGAAAATCGCCGCCATAAAATGATCCATATAAACACCTATAGTTGCGTAAACTTCAATTTGATGCGTTGGACTAGTGTGCTCTCCTCTTTAACAGCCAGTCTTTTGATGGCATTCAGAAGATCTGCTTCTATCATGTGGACAACATCAGTGCAGTTGGTTCACTGGATATTGACAAGTTTCAGAGGGCACTACTTCTGTACAGAAATTCTATTGACCCAGAGACAAAAACATCCCCAGCATTGATCCTGTTTGGACGACCTATTCGTGATGCAATTCCCATACTGATGGGTAGATACTCTCCTCATGAAACATGGACTGAGTTGATGTCTTATCGAGAGATGGCACTTGCCAAACGACATTCGAGGGAACATGAACGGTGGAATGAACACACTCATCGCCTGCCACCATTACAGGTTGGGGATCATGTATACATACAAAACTTAATAGGCAACCACCCCAGGAGATGGGAGCGCACTGGAATTGTTGTTGAAGTACGGCAGTACCACCAGTATGTTATACGCGTAGATGGCACAGGCAGAGTAACTATCCGTAACCGCCAGCACCTTTGAAAATTCACTCCATTTCAAAGGGATCAAACACTGAGCCATTTGATGGTACCCACTATTGTACAAACTCAGAAGGTCATCTCAAATAACCCAGCTTCTTCCAAGACGACACTATCAAAGGCACCCAAGATTCCCGTCTTGTCTTTGCCACCAAGAAGTGAAAGTTTGCCAGCTGCATCAAGCGATTCACCTACCGTAGCCCCCACTCTGACACCAGTGACCGATATGATTCAACATCCTTTACAAGCGGATTTGGACCAGTCGCGCCATCACAGCCCTGAACCAGATGCGCCTGTTATGACTTGCTTACCACGTACCCTTGACCGCCTTCTGCCCCACAATAAACCTGGGGAAAAGGAACTATTGTCACCTCGCAGACGCAGCCACCATGACAAAACTGAATCAGTGTCTAATATATAAACTAAAGTAATACTTAATTAGTGATTTCAGAGACTCTATTGATACGCTACGTGTACAGGCATTCAGTTTTTCTATGTCAGATAGACTATCAGATCCTGCCTGCAATATGGACTTATTTTTCTGAAAGACTTTTATTCATTTGTTTTAAGTTTTTTTTCGTTCCCTTAAAAACTTGTCCCCGGGGGAGGAGATAACTAATCATTTACTTGTGTATTGTGGTTATACATTTCAGGTATAAGTCATCCTTGTAATTAAAGATTAAACTTGGACGATGTTGATTCTCATTTAATTATAATAGAGGGCGAAGCCCTCATATATGTAGAGAAGCTCACATTTTTTATTCCTATTACATCCGGGGACCCGTGCTACTAATGGTAAAATTTTTTGCTCACATCGGGAATTTGCGCGCGACATAAACAAAATGTCAGAAATTCAAAGCCATTACTTAAAAGCGCATTGCAAACGAAGTAGTAAACCACCACACTAAGAAACGTTTTGTAGACCGAGACTAGGCCATAACGACTAGGGTTGTACATCGAACCCAATCACGAAGCGCCTCCATTATTCTGGTAATGTGAACTGCACGAAATGATGGATACGCTGGGATACAGAGAAATTTATAGCATAAAAACATGTTTGTGCATTTAATTCATAACTAATAAATACCACATAGACTGTGTTTAAGTTTTAGCACCAAGGAAACAGCCACTCAATATTTTATTTCAAACAATGAGTGAATGAACAGGACAATTACGTGATAGAACACCGAATTTTTAATCTGTTTGGTGATTCCGCTGTGTTGCCCCCAGCAGGGGGCAATACAACGGAATCCCCAAAGGGATTAACTGAACATGTAAAACTGTTGATGAATGCCTTCGCCCTCCATAGGTTTACCTATGTATTATTTATATGATGAATATCTTTTATGACTGTAGGTGTTTTTGACTTTGATAATGCTGTGATAAATGTTGACTTTTTTTTTAATTTCCAGCTGTCTATGAAATATTTATACAGAAGAAAATGCATTTTAAATGATTATTGATGCAAACTTATTTCTATTCAATTGTTTTTGGGTGTTTTTTTTGTGGATGTTTTGGGGTCTTTTTGGGTAGTTTTTGTTTTTTGGGTAAATCGTGCCATCGCATTCTGTACTGTAGCTTTATTTTGTCATTAACTGTGTTTCTATGCTTCTCGGGTAAAAAGTTTGCCTTTGATGCTTTGGACATAAGAAAACTGAATGCATCATGCACAGGATCATTGTTACTTTTTTCAGAACCATCCGAGTTCTGGGAAAACTTATTTTTCTGAATATTTTTCAGAACCTTCAGAGTTCTGGGAAAACTGAATATAGTTGCCAAGAAAAAGCACAATATCGCTAACTTTGCATTCCAGGTCACATGAAACGAAAGTTCCGTCTATAGATTTTCAAACAGTAACTGTCGCTTATCTAGCCGAAAAACTGGGCCGAACTATCGGGGCAGAAATCCTCCCATATATTTTCTTCGTAGCAAGATGTTGTGCCATTTTCACAGCAGTTTAGCGTTCATTTCAACCACCTATTTCTTATCACTGACGTCCGATATTTGTTGATATGCTCACTTGATCTTTAGGATTTATAAATCCATCGTCATTAAGTTATGACATGACATAATTCCATATCTCCGAGATGTTTATTCTAGCTACACGACGTTTTTTGTATTCACGTCGTCTGTCTTCATTTTGAACAGAAGAAAATCTAAGACGTTCGTTGATTGGTTGATCGTAAATGCACATTCATTGTTGCGTTATTATCAACCAATCAGCTAACGTCTTAGATTTTCTTCTGAAATAACGGCGAAGACCATGCTGTCTGTTTTTTAATATAAAAATAATCACCGGAAATCATCTGAAATAAGAACATTACGGAACGGAATCGGACAAGACACGGGATATTTCCGGTCGACTATATTCGTTTAAAAACGTAAATTCAAAAATAAAGAAAAATCGGGACAGGCGTGAAAATCGGGGCGGGCGGGGATGAGAATCTAGGATTTTTTTTATTATGGCCTAAACACCATTTTTTAAACATTAACCCGTTACCGATGATTAATAAGGTTGGTAATTGAATAAAAAATAATACCAAAGGTAACTAAGACCTTATGAAAAAAATCGATGGACTAGAATTTAAATGAATAATATTTGTCTAGAACAAATAATCTAAAAGCAAACGAAAAACAACGACAACAACAATACACAGATAATTAACTATTGATTTTGTCCCTATGCATTGCTCAGAAGTGTTCCATCATAGTAATGAAAGCGCCATGATGCACGCGAATGAATTTAGATTGAATACAATGTCTCATTTTTGAACTTCAGATTTAATGACCGGCGTGACTTATTTCGAAGCGGCCGTGACACTCGTTCCCGTGGGGGTAGAGAGAGAAACCTAGTAGTGATGTGTTGTATTTTCAATCAAATGTCAGTTTTAACGCCCATTCCAGTAAAATACACATCGCTTCATATTTTTTTTTTATGATTACAGTAAAGGTGTGTGAATATTCTGTATGTGTTCGTATTCGCTTTAATGAAATCACATGTTATTGTCATGTTCCCACTTTTGGGTAAAACTCGTGGTAAATCAAAAAGTTGAAACATGATATATTTGTGCCGGTGTTATATAGAAAAACTTCCGCGTAGAAAACCCCCTCCCCCCAGGAAAGATATCTATATAGAAAACATTCCGTGTAAAGAATCTCCCCACATAATAAATATTTCTATAAAAAAACCATCCCCGGAAAATAAAGATCAATGATACAAATTGATTGCAGTTACTGAAAGTAAAATTGAAGAAGTACCAATTGATAATCAAAACTCGAGTCCATTATAACACGACGAATTATATGTGTAAATGGTCTCAACATGAAGAACAATTGCGAATCCCAAACGGGATAAGACCAAGTGTCCGGAAGGAGTCCGTGTCTTCTGCTGGCATGCCACACCCGTCGCAAATGTTCCAAGGAAACCTTTCTAGTCAAATTCGGTGAAAAGGTCAAGTTTGGTGATAAGGTCAAGTTCGGTGAGAAGCACGATTGGTGAAAGGGAGTCAGTCCTGTCGATATTATCCGCCATAGAGCAGTGTGTAAATTACATTGTTTCTGAATTGCCATGTATTTAGAATCCTGGATCATAGTTTAAAATAACTGATTTATCAATAGCTGACATGGAATTCAAACCGTTAACGGACTGGGGAAGAATGAAAAAAAAACCATCACTTGTAGTATTCAATATATCAAACATATTGATTTAACTGAAAAATTTCGCCCCCGTCTTATTTTGGACCTTTCGCCCTCATAGTCCGTGGGCCAATCCAAAGCTGGGCGAATTTTTAGAATGTTAAGTTTAAATATTTTAATAGTTGCAGAGAGAATATATTATATACTTCAGTTAAAAAAACAACAACAACACAGGATTATTTAAAAAAAAACAAAACTTTAATGTAATCATGCAGGAAGTAGACACGTACGAGTATCAATTGTTAATTTTTTATTAATTAAAAAAGTTGTATTAATTATTGAATAAGACTTTGCAGTAAAATAAAATAAAATCATGTTGTAAATAGGAATTTGAGTTGGATGCTGATGAAACTCAATGACTAACATCACCTAATTTAAGTATATTAAATACTTAAAATATTTGGAAAATAAATGTGAAACACTTCAGTCTGGAAAATTAGATACTTACCTTATTGTAAAAAGACATTTAGGGTCAGAGAAGTATCTTAATGTAATTAAAAATTTTCATTATTGAAAAGCATTCTGTAGGCTAAGAATATTTTTACACAAATTATTTAATAGAAACCGGAAGTTATAAAAATATATAACAAGAGAAAATAGACTTTGTTATGAAACACTTAAGAAACATATTTTGGGTCAGAGAAAGAAGTATCTTGATGTAATTAAATTTATCATTATAGAAAAGCATTCTGCAGGTTAAGAATATTATCGTGTCGCCACTCTGGCCACGACTAAGTGTATGTCGGGAATTTGTACTCGCTTGGCGTGCGGAGGACCCTTTTGTTTCTATGTCCAGTCCAAACAGGTTTGGGACAATAGTAACCTCTGACAAATGACCAAGGAAGCGTAAGTAAAAGAAACGACTTGTTTTATTGCGGTCTCCGATCAGAATGGCCGAGGTAGGGGACGCACTCTACATCGGAGACCTACGCTTCCCAGGCCAGGTTTCAGCCAATCAAAATTCATTTTCTTTGTTTTACAATAAATTTCTGCCAAAAATTTCAGATTACTAAAGGTCACGTGACTGATCTATCTCTGGACACTGTCCTTTAGTAACTACCTGGATACCAGTAAAAAGGCTTATCCCTAACAAAGGAGTACACCCTGACACTTGTGTCTATATTGGTGCTGAAATAGAAAGGAAATGTTAATTATATTTACAAACAAATTATCACCAATCTACCTGAGTCTATACACTCTTGTCTGTATGCTGGCATGAAAACTACGTTATTGTGTAAATAAGTGATTAAGCAAAAAAAATTCTTTCCATTGTGCCGGTGTTATATAGGAAACCTTCCGCATAGAAAATCCCCCGGGAAGATATCTATATAGAACCCCAACCCCGGAAAATAAAAAAAAACTGATACAAATTGATTGCAATTTAATCACCTCGATATTATCCGCCATAGAGCAGTGTGTATATTGCATTGTTTGTTTCTGCCATGCATTTAGAATCCCGGATCATAGTTTAAAATAACTGATCTATTAATAGCTGACATGAAAGTTACGGACAGGTGGGAAAGTTTTCTATACAGGGAAGGTGGAATGAATTCTATATAGAAAGCTTCCTCTCCTATGGGGAAGTTTTCTGTACAGAATTTTTTTTCGGGCGCAAGATATTCTTTGAGGCAAGTTATGACACCGGTGAAATAACAAGATAGTTTGAAAGGCAGTACTGTAAACGTGATTAGTTCGCTAAAATTCGCGAGTCATTCCTATACGTAGAGCTATGTATTTCGAAATTATGGGAAAAAAAACAAAACAAAAAAACAAAAACAGAAGGCATTGACTGCAGTGTATTGATTTTCTTTCCATGCTCTAATTGCACGAATACTTTGTTCAAAGCAAAGTTACCTTTACGCTATCTCTTGATCTAGACGCCGTTTAAAACATTGGAAAAGCTTGCACGTAAAAATCCCAACAATATTAATCGAGTTCCTCAACATCCAGTCTACAGGTATTACAAGATTTTTTTTGTTTTACGCCATACTCAACAATCTTTCAGTCATATGATGGCGTCCAGTTTATATTGGTGGAGGAGAAATCCCAGTTACACTGACCTTCCGAAAGAAAACTGGCACACTTCCCCACTTAATTCGAAATGACCCTAGCGGGATTCGAACCAGAGGTGAGAGGCCGTGTGATATAAAGCGCAATCGACTTTGTTCAGTTGGTAGCGCGCTCGACTCTTGGTCGTGAGTTCGAGTCCAGCCGGCGGCAGGTCGGTTTCCTGTCCTCTGGATGAGGCAGTAAAAACCGAGGTCCCGTGTCACAGTAGGAGTCGGCACGTTAAAGAACCCTCACTTCTCAATGGCCGTAAGTGCCGAGCATAGGCCAAAAAAGTTGTATTAATAATTAAATAGGACTTTGCAGTAAAATAAAATAAAATAATGTTGTAAATAGAAATTTGAGTTGGATGCTGATTAAACTCAATGACTAACATCACCTAATTTAAGTATATTAAATACTTAAAATATTGGGAAAATAATTGTGAAACATAAGTCTGGAAAATTAGATACTTACCTAGATGTAAAAAGACATTTTGGGTCAGAGAAGTATCTTAATATAATTAAAAACTTTCATCATAAAAAAGCATTATGCAGGTTAAGAATATAATCACTCAAATTATTCATAGAAACTGCAAGATATGAAAATATATCAAGAGAAAACAGAATGAGAGTGAAAGTGAATTACATTTCTTAATCAAATGTGACAATTACCACAATGAGCGAAAATAATTTTTCAAATATATAAAAATTTTCACCCAATTAAATGAGGAAGAAAAGTTTTTCTACATATAAAACAATGAGGACAAATACATTGTATGTAATTTATGTAAATTTTTACACAATCATTTTCCTTAAGGTTTATGTCATGTTTTAATTTTTGAATTCAAGTTGTCATCATGTTTTAGTTTTTGCATTTACCACCCACTTAGTCAGTTCAAAAATTAAAGCATGAGTTATTTAAAATGACAAAGACACGGGCATTCCCGGATAATGTTTGTGAGAAGTATGCTTTGAGAGGCGATCTTTTATAGTGTAGTCCAAGAGAATGTCTTCTTTGAGATGCGATTGTTGATAATGTGGTCAAAAGAGAATCCCTAGAAACATGCTGTCAAAACAATTATGATCGATGTTCTTTAGTTGTGGAATTTGATAGGAAATATTTGATTTTTCACGTTTTTTGACACGTCCTGGCTTTATTCTGTCAGAGGTTATTGAATTTCATAAAAGGAGATTTTGGCCGTTTTGACTTTGACCTGCAATGTGATGACCTTTCTACTGTGTGACCTGCAGAATCAATCTTTGCTGGAACATTGTTACAACATTGAACTGCATACATGTATTGTAGAAGAGACCTGAGAAGGATATTAGCGTCGACAAAGTAATATTGTAGTATACCCCCAAACTACGAGACTGTTGTTCTATACTTTTCGCCTTGTTGTCTCGTCAAATAATAACAAAGTTGCTATTCAATTAGGTCTGAAAAGGTATCATGCCTAATCTTCATTCAACATCAAAATACAAGATGGCTGCCCGATGGCCATGTTATTTCAAACATCTCTCACAGTGCAATATGTTAAGTTATTGGTGCAATTTGTCATACAAAATAACAATTGTAATAGGTTATCAACCATGAGTAAATCTTAGAGAATTTATCTGACACAATGACCTGTCAAACAAGTAACAACAAAATAACAGAAGTTGTTAATATTTAATGCAATTATTAGTGCTTGTTACAATTATTGATGTATAGAAATCTTATACAGCAGGAGGGGTTAGGTCAAGTTATTTCCCCTGGGGTTTTTCATACTGTCATAAATGATTGTTATACCTTTAATTTTAATTCTCTATACTGTCCTATAGTGAAAAAAGTCTAAAATTCCCTATGCTTGCCTCACAAAAATGTTGACCGGTCAACAATGTTGACCGACTTTCCGCTTACGTCACAGCTCATTACTATTCGGCACTTCCTGGCCAATACTTGGCGTTTTCCGACATTAAGCAATGGTGATATAACTATGAATGATTCGTTTCATAAATAGTATAGAAAACAAAAAACAAAAGGTATAACAAAACATTTGTAAACAGAGTCGGACTAAACCGTTACATTCGATTTTCGGCCTCGGGCAACAGTTTGGTCCTTTGATTCGACATAACACATGTTGACCTCACGCCCGGTCAACAAATGTATAATGTTACCTAATATGCAATGTCCAGTTTTATATGTTGTGCAGTGAATTAGATAACACAGTTCCTATTGAAATGACAACAAAACATGCATACAGAACACTATTTCAAAAGTGACCCCGTTTTTCCACCGTAAATAGTATCAGAGGTGAATGTTGATTATGTACTGATTAATGCACGAACATGAATGATTATAAGTTCGGCTAATTTACATA
The DNA here is from genome assembly GCA_030159075.1 of Atrina japonica. NCBI lineage: Eukaryota > Metazoa > Mollusca > Bivalvia > Pterioida > Pinnidae > Atrina > Atrina japonica. The sequence continues at coordinate 404,828 of BROG01000614.1, forward strand.
TGCGAATTATTTCACAGTACGACTGAGAAAGCAGCATGCATTTGAAACATGTCTATGTGGTATCGGGTTATAAGTGAAAACATGGTGTTAATGTTAGAACCCCCAAAAAGAAGCAGCACTCAAGATTCACCATTAGATAGTAAGTTCACAAATGTATATATTTTTTTTCAAAATGTTGAACCCAAACTGTAAAAACCTTAATCTCAAATTTTAACCAGGATATTTTGTTAAAAAACGGAAAAGAAAAAGGAAATAATTTGACAATTACACTTCATGGTTTCAAAAAGAAACAACATACTAAGTATCATAATGCTGGTGACAAATTTATAACCTTGAGAAAGCATACAGGTCCAAAAAATATCAAGGTGTCAGTTTATTAGGTATTTTTATTATCCAGAGTTACCAACCCTCGTAGCAGGTATCGATTGTGATGTCATTTGTTTGTGCTTATAATGAGAAAAATTATCACTTGTGACGTCATATATTTGTTTTAAAACGACGTTGTTTCCTCACGTAAAGACATAACCTGAATAATTCAGTCGTTATATTTCGCTCACTTTGATCACTACATTAACGCCTGGATCCATACACGAACAGAATGCTTCAACCGGAAGAAATTTTACTGTGCTAGATTGTGACGTCATAGTAATGTACGTCAGAATTTTGTGACGTTCCATTGACTACTTCGCAGCCCTCGAGGTTTTTTCAAATTACTGGTAAAAGAAAGTTGTGATTTTTTCGTAAAGTTACAAGTGTAAACCTATCATTAATTTGCAGTACACGTTCAATATATTTTCTTTGTTTTTTCCGAACATTTATTTATCCTCGATTTATCCTCAAATTTGAAATGGATATCCAAGTTTCGCAGAATCATATATTGAACGTCTCTGATTGGGTTCCTGTTTTTTCGAGAACGGCGAGAAACATTTTAACTGGTTATCTTTCACGCCATATGGATACGAAGAGTTCCAATCAAGGGCGTTAATCATTCACGTTAGTAAAGACATGACGTCAGAATCAATACCTGCGAGATAACTCTGACTAAAGAAAAGACAAATTATCGGTGCTAAAGATAGAACAATGTTTACTTGTCTGATTTGAACTTATCTGTAATCTGAAAAACCATTACAATTTTACTTTTTGTTGTCTATGACCTTGACCTTTAACCTGGTGACCTTGGAAATGTATACAAGTATAGACAATGCAAAGAGGACCTACTGATGCAAGTTTCATGTGTAGTCCGTTTGCTCTCCATTGAAACTGGGGTTTAGTCGTTTTTTTGCAAAAACTAAATAATTTATATATTTTAAATGTTCATCATTGTTATTTTAAAGGTTATACATAACTCAAAATGAATTTTAATTGCATCAAAGTATTCAACGGAAAAAGTTTCCCATTACTAAAAGTGTAAGATTTCTTTCAAATTTCAAGAAAAAAATACGTGGGTGTAAATCCAATACATTGAACAGCCACAATACTGTAAATATAAACAGTTTTCAAACCACATGATTACCTAAAAATAGTCAGTGTGCCAGAAGTTATCCATTCACATAAGATGAATAGGCTTAACTTGTCACTCACTTAATTCATGCAGACTGGTCAATAAGGGATCATCTCACAATTGCAAATCCACATAAGTTCCAAGTTAACATTTTTTGTTTGTTTTTATGTTGTTTTACACCCAGAACACCATGAAAACCACTAATAAGATGAAATTACATTTGTATTTCAGTAACATAGTTTTGTGCAAAATGATGCAGACTTATAATTCCGATTTTTTTCAGTTCATAAAAAATAATTTTGAATTTATGATACAACCCCATGCCAGTCTACTGTCATATGGCCCAGAGTTTCTGATTTGCATACGACCTACTTATGCATGAATCTGAAAGAATTATAGGTGCTGTTTTATCAACTCTGCATTTACCTACACAAACTTTTACAAAATTTTGTATTGCAGTAAATGGGTAAACATTTTGTTAGCAAACCAAAAATTTGCATATTCACAATTCAGTTATGCATAGTAAAATTAAAAACATTGCTGTAAATTCAAATTTGATGATTAAGTGAAATTTAAGAAATTTAACAAAACCACAGTTTCAATGGAGAGCAAACGGACTATACTTCATTAGTTCTTGCATTGCAGAAAATTTTAGATTCTGGTGTCTGTGACCTTGACCTTTAATACAATGACACTGAAAAAGTATGCAGCTCTAGAGTATGCATTTGGGATATAGTAACTGAAGTTTGACGTATCTACCTTAAAGTATTCATAAATTATCGAATTTAATAAAAAAATCATCTTTTAGTCTCTGTGACTTTGACCTTTGTAAGATGACATTGGAAAAGTATACAGTTCTAGAGAATCTCAAGAAGACTAATTTTTTGAAAGTTTCATGTTCCTGTATTTAGTCTGTCACCACTGAAATGTAGGTTTTGACTTCTGTGACCTTGACCTTTGCTTCAATTACCTTGAGCAAATTCCATGTTCAAAGTTAGATAGGTTATCTATCATAGGTGTAAGTTTGAAGTATGTAAGTCTTTCCGTTTTGGAAGAATCAATAAACGCATATCCTGGGAAAAATAGCAATAATGATCATGAAGAATAAGAATAAACAGATTGAAACTAACACGTCTTTCCACTGTCCTAGGAAAGCCCTCATAAAAATCTTAGTAAAACAAAGAAAAGGGGACATGCGTATGAAACACAATTGCTCCCACAGAGTGGCAGAAATCAAATAGAAGTTAAAATGTTTTCGAATTTATCACGATCTTGCTCCGGTTTTTCTGATATTTGATCTTTTGTTTTCAATTTTGGTGTTTAATCGACATTAAGACTTGAATCTTATCAGGAATTTATCTGTCAAAGTAAAATAAGTCGTTTTTGACCGGTCTAACATTTAGTAGAAATGTAAACATTAATATTTTTCGACAGTTTTCAACAGATTATCAAGCGAATACGTTGACGTATTCCAGTTAAACAAGAAGTAAGGTTAAAAAGAACTACATGTACATTTTACATCTGTCTCGACAAGAATATCCACGAACTTTAAAACGACTACATCGCATACGTAGTTATGTGTTTAACTTTATCATTTAGTTACCTGGAAGATATGTTTTACTTACCTGTCAAATTCTATGTCTGTTTCAACAGACAAACTTTATGAAAGAACTTGAGTTATATAACGTTTAACGCTAAAGATGCGAAAGACTGCGATGCGCTTTTATCGATTTTTAAAAGGGCTTTTGAATTCCGTGACAAAAAAACTGATGTGATAACAACTTCTGTATCAGCTATGCTTTGACGGATCGCTACTCGGAATGATAATATGTTCTGCATATGGAAGTGTTTCGCAGATGGAATGATACTATTTGGAAACGTTTTTTATATATATATATAAATAGGGTGCAGCTCCAGACGAAACACGGGTGTATAACAATCTTGATTTACAGCGACCAAAACTAATGCAACTTTTATTTTTATCTTTTACTATATATTTCAAATAAAACCAAAACACGTTTACAAAGTGATTTCCAATTCAATTTTAATACAGTTTTTGCAATTAACCATTAATACCCTATCTAGCAATATAAATGCATTCAAAGCCCCATTAACTGTTTATGAATATTTGTCGCTTTTGTGGGATCAGTTTAAAATCGTTGGTCGCAAGTTTCAGGATGTACAAAGACTAAGCAGACCGTATCCAGTTAAATAATTGCTAAAGTTTTTTGGATGTGAAAAACAGTTAGTAGTGGTAATGATTGCTGGTCACGCTGAATTAGGAAGGTTTCACTCTTGTGTAAGTAGATTTGTACAATTTATCAAATATTTGTTTAAAGTGAGGTCTTAGGATACACTCAGTACCTGGTATTTCTGTACCAGCTGGTTATTTTATACTAAGTACTTTACTATTTCGCACTGATAACACCATTTAAAAATCCGAATTTCTTCAAAAGCTAAATCAAATGTCGAGTTTCCTTTTCGTTGGCGGTTGTTGAGACGTCTGTACCAATTGTGACGAGGATTCACTCCTCACGTATTTCATTGGACTTGACTGTGGACTCACGGCGGGTGTGACCGGTCGACAGGGGATGCTTACTCCTCCATGGCACCTGATCTTGGTTTCCAGAGGTCCGTGTTTGTCCATTTTTACCGGATTTGTATCTATGTCCTGGACATTCTATTGATTTATACTTTGGTATCTGAGATTTTTTATATAGTCATCTTTTTACAGTGGTCACTCTTAGGCGGATTTTGCTATACATTTAGATTTCATTATTTTCTCTTCAATGATACCATTTTTTCTTTTAGAAAATATACATCTCTTATAAATTGGAGCTCAACTGATGAAGTCTTATTGACATAAAGGATTGTCTTGACTCAGCGTTATAATTTTGGTATTATGTTTATGATATTTGTAATATTATAACAAACTGTATGGAGCCGGCCTGGCTCAGTCGGTAGCGCGCTCGTCTCTTGATCGTGATGTCGTGAGTTCGAGTCCAGCCGGCGGCAGGTTGGTTTCCTGTCCTTCGGATGAGACAGTAAAAACTGCTCAATGGCCCTAAGTGCCGATCATAGGCCAAAATTTGAAGCCCTTCACCGGCATTTGGTGACGTCTCCATATGAGTGAAATATTCTTGAGTGGGGCGTTAAACAAACAAACAAACAAACAAGAAATCTTTAAAAATTAAACATGGACGGTGTGCAAGAGAAAGATCGGAAAGAGATGATAAAGTTTTAAATTCTGTGACGAAATGAATACAATTTTGCTATGGAAAGTAAGATGTTCGTTGAACTTAGAAAAAAATATAGGTAGCGCGCTCGACTCTTGATCGTGGGTTGGAGTCCAGCCGGCGGCAGTTTGGTTTCCTGTCCTTTGGATGAGACAGTAAAAACCGAGGTCCCGTATCACAGTAGGTGTCAGCACGTTAAAGAAACCTCACTGTTCAATGGTCGTAAGTGCCGAGCATAGGCTAAAATTTGAAGCCCTTCGCCGGCATTTGGTGACGTCTCCATATGAGTGAAATATTCTTGAGTGGGACGTTAAACAACAATAAACAAACAAACATGAATTCTTTAAGAATAAAAACTGGAAGATGTGCAAGAAAAAGATCGGAAAGAAATGATAAAGTTTTGAATTCTTTGACGAAATGAATGCTATTTTGCTATGGAAAGTAAGATGTTCAATGAAAATTGGAAACTCCGATTCCATATAATATGACAAATTAGATGTAACAACGGTGTAAACACAAAGAATAGGATGGGATCAGATGTCTGGAATTTACGTGAATAATTCATCAACGAAGTTTTAAGTTTACGTATGGTACGTATGTTTTTAGTACATTTGTGGGGCAGAGAGGTTGGAGAATCGCGCTTTGAACGCTGATTTTTGTTAGAAAGATTGTCAGTTTACTCGCGGAAGGCCGGTGGTCTCTTCCCGGGTAACCGGATTCTCTCCTCCACCATTAAAAACTGGTTCCCACGTGCACTTTATGACCGAAAAATTGTTGAGTCTGGCGTAAAACAATATTCATATTAAAGTAATGATTTGGCAATTCAGAATCTATCAATTGTATTGTAAAATGTTTGTATTGCATAATGATAAACGGTATGCAGTTAAAGTCAATAAAACGTCTCAAGTCTTCATAAGAACTAGTACATACACACATATTTTGAACTGTGATGTGGGCTTCTGTCAACGCAGTGAGTTCCTCTGTTTTACTATCATCGTAACACATTGTATTCGCTTTACTGAAATATCACCACAATGAACCGTGGCTTGCACACCTTTTAACCAGCTGTATTGAGAGTACAGTAATTTTCATGTGACAGAGGTCTTAGTTGTAATACCGAGAAGTAATCAAACCCGAGTCTCCATGTGAGGCAAACATTCAAACCATTTAGCTGCCATTTGCGATTAACTTCAGAAGTGATCAAGAGGTGTATGACTTAAGGTGTAACTAGATTTATTTTTAAATTATTGTTAAGTCCCATTACTCTAAGTAAATATTGCCGAAAATTGACCTTAATCGTAGAAATTCTTGATCTTATTGACATATAGTGGGTAACGAAATGACAACTTTAAGGTGGTTACCTATGGCCATCGTCTTTTGTCTGTCATCGTGCGTCGATATTTGCGACTTCCTCTCAAGAACATGTCAAGTTTGCGCATGAAACGAGAATAGTCCCCATAGGGGGCCCCCAAAAGGACAAAATTTGGTACAACTTTCAAAATCTGAACTAATGATCAGATGACTTTCAAATTTTGTATGCATGATTGTTAAACATGAAATGACATTTCTTTATCGGTACTGGTGTCATTTTTATTGATATGCTGTAAAGTTTGTATTTGTATACATCCACTGGATAATTCAAAATTATAAAATGAATTTCTTTTGTGCAACCAAACCTGTAACCGAAAACCTAAATCAATTATGGTAATTCAATGTAATCATAATGATACCTGATAGTCAGCGCAGGTTTGAGTCATAATTGAACCTTAGTTCTTAAAATTTTGAGAAAACGGTTGCCAGTTTACTTGATTATTTGGCAGCCAATCGCCAGACAAAATGCATTTTATAACCTTCAACTACAAACTTCTGGGACTGTTTCGTGAACGGCTACTGGAATTATACACCATCTAATCATCCGGGGCAGTTAAGAAACCATCTAAATGAACTTGATTGTTAAAGCGGTTGCATTGTAGCGCAGGTAAACAAGTAAAGATAAACACATGAATCATCATTGCAAACTGAAATAAAATCTTCACATTTATGACAACATAGTAAAAAGGATGAAGTATAGGTCTACCAAGTTTATATGGCATATCCTATTTCAGTCAGAAACCAAATCAATAGTCTACTTTCCAAAAATAGGTTGTACAGGTAAAACATATTTCCTTGCACGGACTTCATGCATTACTGAATCTCTAATACTTTTGTGACGACAAGTAGCTTGGCACCCATGTTCTGCTTTGATTTAGACTCGTTATATTTGTTAGATTCTTGATTCCCATGTTAGCATGTCACACCTAGATTATACATTTTAGTAGCATTTAAATACATTTATTGTATTTTAAATTAAAAATAATGGATACATTTATTACAATTATGTGATATACATGACATGAAAGTATTCAAAGTGAATGATAATATATAAGATTAAGATAACTATAGAAATTACACCAAACACTCAGCAGCAAAAAATACATTGATTTACAGATATTGACAATGTAAAAATCTTGACAAGAATCTATACAATGTTACTTTCACACCATGATGAGCATAATCAGATGTTTTTTACACCACACTCAGCAATTTTTCAGTTATATGGTGGCGGTTAGTTTTTATTGATGGAGGAGAGATATCCCGGAAGAGACCACCGACATTCCGCAAGTAAACTGGCAAATGTTCTCACAAAATTCAGCTTCGGTTCCAGAGGGGCTCGAACCTGCGCTGACCAGAAGTGAGATTTTTTATGGTTCAAAGCGTAATAATTAAAATTAATAAATTTCCGAAGATTTCATTGGTTAACAATCCAGAAAACATTCGAGTCATACATCAATGACGTGAACGGTAAAAAAGCCACGCCCCCGGACGGCACTACTTTTTGTTTACATGTCGATCGGCCATTTGCAATAAACAAATATGTTTTAGGTCACCCAAGATAAAAGCAGGTCATCTTAGTGAAAGTGGTCATAAGTTACAGTCGCGAATGCACCACACAACAGAAAAATCTATTAGTAATACCCTGTCTTCCATTACAAGTGGTAATTTTGAATCAGTCCCAAGTTCAGGTGCATTAGCATCGGTTTTAAATTCAAGTACAGTCAGGCATATTCCCTTCTGTATCGCTACTGCAGTTAGGCCAACTTGTCCTGCAAAGGGCGATCCAAAGCAATGGATATATTAACATTCCAGTATCATGGGATTTATTTCAAATTTTTCTTTCAATAACTGTAATTTTAACTAAAGCAGCCACACATCAACTTCTCTTCCTAGATTCTTCGTGATGATGGCGTAAAATGACGTAACAGCCTAGTGTTGTTCGATGTTGTCATAACGACGCAATTAAAGCGTGACAGTTTATCTTGTTTGTTTATATTATTTGGGAAAATCAATAAATAGACACTGAATGTTTAAAAAAAAATACCGACTTGTTATTGGAATTTAATTATAAGCATTGATTCTATATTTTTCCGTGTCACTAGGAAATGACCTGAATGAAGACTGTGCAAACTTTTGCGTAATTCGCTTCGTGAATTACACAGTGTGCACAGTCTTCATTCAGGTCATTTCCTAGGGACACGGAAAAAATATAGAATCAATGCTTAAATGCTGTAACCACTCCGCCACGGAGACCCCCATATCGCAAATACTATGTTATGATAATGGTATAAATGATAACTGTAATTAATAAAAGTGGCGTGTAAACTGTTCTAACATTTTAACCCTTTCAACCCTACATACCATAATAGAATGGTCTTAAACAATAGAAAGAGCATACCACTCAGATACTTAGGGACAAAAGGGTTAATTATCACACACAGGTAACCGAGCAAATAATGTTTCGATTACATTACTATTATTTATAATAATAATAATAATAATAATAATAATAATAATAATAACAATAATAACAACAATAATAACAATAACAAGTAGTAGTAGCTGTAAACATATGAATCATTTATTTATTTTTATTTCTTTATTATCTCTGGTAATATTTATTTAATGTTCAAACTTAATTATGTAAAACCATTTTTTATTATTTCTGGGACGCCTGGTACCCGTTTTGGTATTCGCAATTGTTCTTCATGTTGGGACCATTTTTAGATATAACTTGTAGTATTCTAATGGACTTCGAGTTTCGATTCTTCATTTTTACTATAGAATACAATGCATGAAATCACAGATACCAAATTATAAATCTACATTTTGTCCGTAATACATATACAAATCAAATTTTTAAATCTTACAGTATTTTTTCTTCCATTTATCTATTCATTAGCTGTGATAGTTATATATAAATACATTCAATACCATTTTCAAGTACTACAGGTAAATATCAGGTAGGTTCCCTTACTGGACCTCTTCATTACTGTCGATAACTGGCTTCATAGCATTTTATCATAACTATTTTCAACATAACAATGCAAGATGCAAATGAATGGCTTTGTGATGTAAAAGTAAAATGATGCTAGTGGGTTCTGAGGCATCAAACAAAACCAAGAACAAAACAATACCAGGGAAAGTAAATGTTACTATAGTATTAACAAAATAACATTTAAAAAGCAGTGACACAAACTTGATATTGAAGAATTTTGTATGTTTATGTCTGATTATAAGACTGCAAAACATGGTATGTCAATGGCGGCTTTTGAATTCATTTTGAGCTAAAATATCGTATGCATGTGTATGGAAATGTTTTTAAATGGGCATTAGCTGTGTTTACCAAAACATACCAAATTATTCAGATTTTTTTCTACTTGTACTTGATGTACAATAACAAAGTAAGTTTGAATAATTAATCAGTTGCAAGTAAACAATTGCCAAACTGGATTTCTCAATCAATTTTCACAACATATATAGGAATTTATATTTCTCAAGCTATTTCCTTAAAATATATAGAAATTCATTTCAATCTTTGTAGTAAAAGGAAAAGAAAATGTTTTGAAACAAACAGCTAATGCCCCCTATTAAATTATGCTATCATTTGATGACATTTATAATATTTTCACCTGTTCAGTAAAATACTAAATATCCAGCTTTGTCCGTGTCGGTAGTCATTTTAGTATAAACAATTCTATCTATCTATCTTTATATATATATATATTTATATATATATACACGGGATTAAAAATGACGAACTTGTACCATTTACTAATGTTTACAACACGACTGTTACTCACACATTGATTGTAAACGATATACGACATATTTTCGCCACATAAAATGTATATGATACTAGGTTTTATCAGCCAGTCGATGATAAAATGTAGTTATAATATGATTAAGATTCATTGCTTGTTTAGAGCTAAGTAGTTCACAAATACATATTTGTTTACATTTGTTAAAAATGAATAATTAAAACTCGTTATTATTTGCATAACAATTAAAAGATTTTTTAAACATATATTTACATATATATTTTCTGACTCACTTTATTTCCAACAATTATCTTGAAAAACCAGTTAATTTTTTGTGAAAAAAACTGATGTTCGTTTCTATTATTCTCTGTTCAGTTCCCACCAAGTCAACATGTGTTTTGAGAAATATTTCAAAATGACGACTAAATGGGAAGACATAACTATGATTACGTGTTAGGTTACATCAACATTTTTGGTTAAAAAATATCTTTATAGACAAAGACTAAATCTGCATACTAAATCTGATTGATGCAAAGAAACACATTCAAAATTATATGAAAATGGATTTATACATTTAAAAAAAAAATTGAGAGAAGAACTAATTGTGGAAAATGGGGAAATTACTCGATTGTATTAAATTAATAAGGTAAGAAAAACACTTATTACATGTTAATCAGCAAAATGAAATATACATGTACATGTAAACACAATAAATGTAAAAGCAATCGTATGTGAATGTGAGTGAGTGTATGTTTCCTTATGTATTATGACATATCCCAACGAACTATGAATAAAATATAGAACAGAATCAAACACACGCGCTTCCTACTTGATACATGGAAATTAACAACTAGGTTATAGGACGAGTTCGGATTTTCATCGTGAATTCTATACATTTAAGTAGTAATGTCACACCTGCATATGGCATTTATATTTCGCAAATGACCCAATATGCCAGGACGTGTTGAACATAATAATTAACTGACACAGGGATATCGAAAACCGCGTTTGATGTAAACGTAGCGCAAATTTTACTGTCGGTATAATTCTTGTTTGGGATTACTCTGTTTCACTAAATGGATAGGAGTTACCTGTTCGATAGCGATTGTTGAGTCGTCTGAACCAGTTGTGACGAGCATTCGTTCCTCACTCATTTCATTTGGATTTGACTTTTGACTCACGATGGGTGTGACCGGTCAATAGGGGATGCATATTCCTTCATGACACCTGATCCCACCTTTTGATTTCCAGAGGTCCGTGTTTGTTCAGATTTGATTTGTATATATATTCTGGACATCCTGAAGATTAATACTTTGGTATATGAGATTTTATATATGTATATATGTAAGAAAACAAATAATAATAAAAACAACAACCTAAAACAGACATAACCCCATATATAGTAAATATGAACATGCATTTCATTGATTTATTTCATTTTAAATGATAAAAAATAGCAAATACACATGAATTACAAAACGCGATGATTTCCATCGATTCATTTCTTATTTGTGATTTCCTTGATTTTGTGGTATACCTAGTACTTCTTCGTTATAGCGGTTGATATCAAGCAGGAACATCTCCAATGTTTTCAGTTAAACAGTTTTATTCTTTATGTACCAAAGCCTAATATGTAATATGCTGATTATACCACTCAGGAACTACGCTCCACCGCGGCGACTCACAAAGCCTCTCTCCCTCTCTCTCTCTCTCTCTCTCTCTCTCTCTCTCTCTCTCTCTCTCTCTCTCTCTCTCTCTCTCTCTCTCTCTCTCTCTCTCTCTCTCTCTGTGCGAATCCTCTACATTTATTACACTTTTGTAGCATCCCCGACCCACACAAATTTCTTTCAGTCTTCCATGCTATCACTATCATACATACTTATAAGGCCATTTGCTAAGGGAATCTAAATGTACTACTTGTACTAATAATGTTAATTAGAAGTGTACAAAATACTCTAATTATGATAATACTGAATGAGATACTTATTATGTTTCCTACTTATCATGCAGTGTGATAATTAACCATGCACATCTGACTTACTTCAGATGTGTTAATAACGTATACTTGTACATTATACTGCTAGATAATCCCAAACTACATAAAGTTTGTAAACATATGTAAAAATTCTGTATTTTGTTTTACATAATAATATGCACACACATGTTTGTGTGTGTGTGTATATGTGTGTGTGTTATTAAACTGTGGTGTTACATATGCATAACTCAGATTTTAAAATAAATCTTAAACATATCTAGATTCGCTTTGAAATGGTAAATGGTCTAACACTAGGTCAATGATTTGTAGGATTTTGACCTGAGCATACATTATGATTTGTGTCAATCAGCCGACAAGCAGAAAGGTATACTAAGCCAACACCTGCAATGTTTACAACATGAATGCGGACATTTTGGACACCTATGAACCTGGCGATCTTATCATCCGAAAAGGCCCTGACATTTTGATAGAAAAAAAATATATCCCGCGATTAGACATAAACTTTGGTTAAAAAATCTAAAAGATATATCGCCGTGTTGAATGATTGCAATTCATGAAATACGCTGACGATTGATATTCCTTGTATGCATGTAGGAATATCCAATGTGAATTTACATTGAATTTCTTTTCACGAATTACGACTTAATATCAAGTTTATTTTGCAACCTGGGTCCTTTAAGGACATTTTATTTCTATAACACATCAAATATTTGAAACTTTTGATACAAACAAAAAGTTCTATTTGGACAACTTTAATTTAACTTTTAAAAACTAGGAACACCTATTGTCTGAGATGAGACACAGTTAGGATTTAAGTTTTTCATCGTGATTAAAAAATAATTATCTCTCGCATCTGTTACAGCAGAGTGGTGACATTATGATAAAACGTTTTATTATAACATGGATATGACAACTGTACTGGTCGTATAGAGATATCCAGTGTAAATATTTAATATTAATAGTGCACTTTTGTAGGAACAGCTTGTGCGCGTAGTTTCGTTCGTGTGCAGTTTCTCAGTATAAGTTGACACATGTATGCAAACACGACGAATTTAAATTATATCGTAGCAGGGGTGACAGGCTACCTGTCGGCACATAGATGTTAGAACTACGGTAATGCATGAGATCAGAGCAAGGCAAATGTTTTACCCGTTCAACATAGACATTGGACATAGACAGTGCTGATTTATTGTCTTATAGAACCCGGATGACCTGTATGACATACTAAACTGGATAAAACAGTAGTACAATAAAATTGGCTTTAGCGACCACCTGTGTATAAAGACCACCTGATCTCCAAAACTGTATAGTTGCTTTTATTTACGGGTGATTTAATTTAGCTATATTAACAGTCAAAGAAAACACTGCGAAATTAAATACCCGTGAATATAATACCTTACACTTATGAAGTATCAGAAATACAATTCGTAACTAATTTTGGGCGAAATTTTATACCAGTGAATAAGTTCCTTTCAGAAGAACGCGAAATTTTCTCTCCTCTCTCTCTCTCTCTCTCTCTCTCTCTGTGTCTGTCTCTCTCTCTCTCTTTCGTCTGTCTCTCTTTCTTTCTCCGTCTGTCTCTGTCTCTCTCTCCGTCTGTCTCTGTCTCTCTCTCTGTCTCTCTCTCTTTCTCCGTCTCTCTCTATCTCTTCCTCCGTCTGTCTCTCTCTCTCTCTCTCTTTCTCAGTCTGTCTCTGTCTCTCTCTCTGTCTCTCTCACTCTCTCTTTCTCCGTCTGTCTGTCTCTCCCTCTGTCTGTCTGTCTGTCTCTCTCTCTCTCTCTCTCTCTCTCTCTCTCTCTCGCCACTCTTTATCATCAATAATGTGACATTGGAAAAACAATTATTGATATTATGAGAGATTTTGTTTCAGGTTTTGTAAATATGGACTATTTCTCTACTGCAATTGATAAGTCATCGACCAATCTTTATTGGGGGCCCACTGCAGGTGGAATATAAAACTTGTGTCTTGTAATGGGGCTTGTAGATTAAAAACTTGAAGGCTGCTATTTAATTGAAGCACCAGAAAAAAAAAAAACAAGTGGGAATATGTTTCGTTGGACGTCTACAAATTTATACATGTTTTCGACACACAATCAGACGTCTTGAAAAAAATGAATAATGAAATTTGAAAATGAAAATTGAATAAAAATCGATATTCTGGGGGTAATTTTGTTGCCCGAATATCACATCAGTGATATTGAAAAAAGATTAGAAGAATCTAAATCCCGATGTACAGCTGTATCAAGATGAGTTCTTGTATTATAGAGAATAGACCTTTGAAAAAGTAACGAAAATAGACCCAATCATTAGAAGATTGGTTTTCCTAAAATGTTCTGATCACGGAAGGGTAACGTTGACGTAAACATATTTTGAATGAATGAAATGTACTTATTTTCCCCTAGTTTGTTGACAGGGATGGTAATTATAATGATAAATATAAACACACCAACAATAACACGATTTTACACTTTTAGAAGAAAGCCGTGGCTAAGTTCTTGCAAATAGTGATGGTGTTTATGATTTTAATGTATATTTTATCTGAAGAGAACAAAATGTTACTCGATCTCTGCAATACATGCATTCATCAATCATCTAATTTTATAACAGTAAAGGTGAATATATATACAACAATACAACACACATCTACCAATGACTAGAATAACTCATTTTCAGCTAGTCAGATAGTTCGCGTCCCACTAGATTTTGTGTGACAATATGCCAGTTGGAAGGAAGGTCGGTGGTCTCTTCCCGGGTATTGTGCAAACTAATTATGTGGCGTATCTCTCTCTCTCTCTCTCTCTCTCTCTCTCTCTCTCTCTCTCTCTCTCTCTCTCTCTCTCTCTCTCTCTCTCTCTCTCTCACACACACACACACACACACACAAACACACACACACACACACACACACACACACACACACCAGTGTTCTAATGATTGAATCGTGTCTATTTTATTTCATTAATTTATTGACTAAATTTCATTTTTTATAATTTGAATAGTATTTTACGCCACATTCAACAATTTGTTCAGTTATATGGTGGCGGCCAGTTTTGAATGGCGGAGGAGAGAACCCGGTTACAATGCACCCGGGAAAAGACCGCGTGTCGTCCGCAAGTAAACTAACAAACTTTCTCATAAAAATCAGCGGGGCTCGAACCTGCAGTGACCAGAACTGAGAGACTTCAAGGTTTTAATAAGTGATGTTTTGACCACTTGGCCACGGAGGCCCCATGAATCGTGACTGTTAAATGTTGGAGACTACAATTGGTTGTTATTACATGTTATCGCAGTATCTGATATTCTGTCTGCTTGTCAAGTTTACCTGAGTTCAAGATTACATTTCTTATCAATTCTAACTTGAACTAAATAAATGCACATTAATTGCAGACGCAATGGAATGCAGCAAGATCATGATATAAATATATACTGTCGCCTAAATAGGGGACTCAGTACTTATAAGGAGGACTATTAGCTAAACTAATAATGAGTATATCTTGCTATCTAAAGTTTTCTTACTCAAATTAATTTGCCAGATTCTACCTTCTTCTAAAGAGACACGTTGAATTTTTCAATTACAAGGTAAGACTTCATCACGAAACAATTTTCTTATTTCTCTCTTTTTACACTTACAGATGTCAACAACAGATACCACTCCAAAGGACTCTCTGGGCTGAGCGCTCTACTCGCAAACGAACAACCCCGGGCTCAATTCCCGGTCCAGGTAAATACCAGGACCCAGTTGTTAATCTACTGGTAAAAATTTAACCTTCGGTTAAATATAATAACCAAGAATTAATATTTAATTAAAATTTGACCTAGGGCTAAATTCTGTTGCTCAATGATTGGTTAGATATATAAATTTGGTTAAAGCATTGCTTAGATATTGAAAAAGTAGCCATATTTTGAGACTCGGTTACATATTTTAACCAATTAAGGGTTATATTTTCAAAATGACCGAGAGACTGATACGGTTATCAAAATTAAATCCTAGGTTACTATATTTAAACCACTGTTATGCTTAACCGGTATTTAAATTTAACCAATAAATGAACAACTGGGTCCTGATGTTTCTTTAAAACGGTTAGCGATAATTAGTAATGATAAATAGTTTCAGGCATTTTAAGTCTGAAATTTCGTGTTCTATTCAGACGAAATAAAAAACAATTATATGTTTATTACTCTTAACTGAATTGGCATGAGTCCATAACTTCGGTCAAAATTTATGGCACTGCAGAGACATTTAAAAGGCTATTTATACTAGAGATGTAATAAATATTCGTGATTAAAATGTACCTCCATTTTTCTTGTAAACTGACATTTTACGCCACACTTAACAACAGGAGGTAGCCAATTTGAAGTGGTGGTGGAGGTGGAGGGAGAACCTGGCTATAATGGTAACCAAGAATAAACCACCGGACTTCTAACCAGTGAACCTTCTAGCAAAATCTGCTTAGGTTCCAGATGGACTCGAGCCCTTGCCGATTAGATGTGAGAGTCGTCATGATGTAAAGCGCGATGGTCTTACCATTTGGCCACTAAGAACAGTTTTTGCAAGAGGAAACCCTGTCATCTCGCATATACATTATAAACATAATACCAACGTTATAATGCTGAAAACGATCGTTTCTGTCAGTTAGATTTCATCAGTTGAGCTCCAATTTAAAACAAAAATAATTCTATATATTTGCAAATAAAACTCCAAAATATATAAGTTTGAGTTGTGTCCGAGAAAATCCACTTAATATATTTAGCTTAGTTAAAATGTCTATTTCACGTCTTTTACAAACACAATTCTCGTTAAGAAATAGATATATTTTTGTATTATCCAGTGGTAAAATACCTAAAAGTGAATACATACTCGTTTTAACAAAACAGCAATTTTTTTTTGTAAAAATATAACGATTTTCTTGATAACTCAGTTCATTTCGGAATGTTAACATGTACTGATTTCAATAGCAATGCGCACAACAATTTCAACTGGAATGATGATTAATTCGTATACTTTTTCATCGATTTCTGCGACCTATGATAAATCGCTTTTATACATGGAATCTACATGGTTCTTCTGCGGTGTCATGTTGTAGATTTTGGATGACAGCGGACTAGTGCTAAATTATCATGGTCGGTATTAACTGTGCTGAATCAAAATGTGTCAAAAAAGTATCATCAGAATTTGAGGAATCCCAAAAGCCTGCAGTTTCACAGACTCGATCCATGTTTATGGAGCATCTGCACAGATGCGTGTCTCAAAGTTGCAGATTCCATAATGATCAATAAATCATGCATCCTAGATTTTTATTTCGTAATTTTATCTTTGTAAATTTCAACACCAACAAAACGTTCGTCGTCACCGTGTTCGTGTGGTTAGAGCAGTACGCTGTGAAATATGAAGTCTCTTCATTTTTGAGTCCCACTGGAACCTAAGCTGGTTTTGTTAGAGAGTTTGCCAGTTTTAATACTTGTAGAAGGCCGGTGGTGTTAGTCCTGGCCGGTACATAGTAACCGAGTTCTCTCCTCCACCATTAAAAACTGACCGCCACTATGTACATGTAACTGAAATATTATTGAGCGTGGCAAAAGAACACCATAAACAAGTAATATATCATATATCTATTTAAATAGTGAATTTTATTAATTATTTACAGAAATATTGACCTAGTACGGAATTTTCTCCACAATCAATATGTCCTATTCAAAACTAGGTCAATATTGAAAAAAAACTAATCCAATATAAAAAAAAACTAGGCCAATATTGAAGTCACGTAACCAAACGGAAATTCAATTGAGAGTGGCAGCCTTTTTTTTCAAATCGAACCGTACGCGCATCCTTTCCGCGCAGCATTGGCTTAGTTGGATTTCAGATTGGCCGAGATAATTAATAATATGCACATTAACCAGTGATTTTCATATTAGCCTAGTTATTGCGCCTCGGGACAATACGACAGTTATCAGCCCAATATCTAGGCCAATATAAACAGTAACAGTAGTTAATAACCCTATATTATTTTGTATTTTCAGATGTGATTGTATAATGGTTAGAACGGATCCAAATCCAGTCCAAAAAACCGGGTCGAATAAAGGGAAATATATCTTTTTCATCTATTTCCTCTTTTTAATTTTTCTGGGTGTAGAACTTCTGAGCACTATGGACTTTAGAGAGCAATACACAGAGCCTCTCTTTAAACTTTCCAAAGCGTATATGGGTTTCTACGATGTCAATGGAACAACGATGGCTAATGAAAAGAGTACCCAAAATTTCGACAAAAATACCAAATCGGAATATGTGAATCCTCATAATTATAATTACATCATCGTCGAAAAAGACATGTGTAAACAAATTGATTCTGTGGATGTGTATCTAATAGTGGTCGTGTGTGTGTCCCCAGCACGATTTGAACACAGAGAAACGATCAGAAACACCTGGGGAAGTGTAGTGAAAACTGATCGACAGGTGCGTCTTATATTCATGTTAGGGAAAGTGGATGATACAAATGTACAAGGCAAAGTAAATCAAGAAAGCCAAACTTTTCATGATATTGTCCAGGAAGATTTTGTAGATTCTTACCGAAATTTAACTTTAAAGTCTGTAGCCATGCTGAAATGGGTTTCTACGTACTGTAAACAGGCTCCCTATTTATTAAAAGTGGACGACGATATGTTTGTAAATATAGCATACTTGCTGAATGTGTTGAAGCACAAAAACTTGAAAAACTCCGTGATAGGCACACAGATTAATGGTGCTCATCCAATACGGGATACTAGATCAAAGTGGTATACTCCGGTTGAAATCTTTTCCAAAACAGTTTATCCGGTTTATTTAAGCGGGACCTCTTATGCATTGTCTACCGACCTTGTATCGCAGCTGTATCTGGCTTCATTGGAAATACCGTTTTTCTGGCTCGAAGACGTTTACATAACTGGATTATGTCGAACGAAAATTAAAGCAAACATTGTAAACGATTGGGGATTTACTTATTCAAAACCGACACCTAGTGGCTGTACTTTTCGAAAACGCATAACCGGCCATCAATACAGTCTAGACGAAATTAGAAAAATATGGTCCCAACTAAATGACAAATCAGTCATTTGTCGGTGATATAAATTATGTTTCAGGATATGATATCAAATATCACAAAAGTTTCATAATCCGATGATACTGTTTTACATCACAAAAAGGTATCTAGTTATTATTAGTTATACAGTGTTTTGGAGGGGTGATACGGAAATATATTAGGTCCATGAAAAAAGTTGTATTGGGCGATGCGAAGCCGAACCCGATATAACTTTTTTTTTCATGCATCCAATATATTTCCGTATCACCCCTGTAAAACACTATATAACGAATTCATCTCACCGAAGGCCTGTATTTTTGTTGCTTCTTAATATATATAAGTATTTTTTTTTAATGCAGTCCCGTTCTAACCTTAGTTATTTCTTCTCTGCTGTCCGTCATGTTGGTTTACATCTCTCGTCTGCTAAAAGTGACGTCATCAATAAGGGTGATATCAAAACTAATATCAGGTGGATAGGTAACCCGATACAAGAATATATAGTATTCTTCTAAACCAATCAAATTCCTTTGACTATTTACGCCACATGTACAGTAGAGACAAACTCCATAGAAAGACCGCTTGCCTATAAAGGTCCTTCAAACATAACTTTTGTAAACTTTTTAAAAAATGAATAAACCTCGTTATAGAGACCACATGTCTATAACGGCTTCTTTACTTTTCCATTGAGTGGCTTTAATAGACAATACTGTTTGTGTAATGTGTATTAAAGCACTCTTGATATTAATTATACAGTGCAGGTTGGACTTATGATAAAGCTGATTTGATCATTTCAAGCAATTTTTATTTATACTTGGAGTAAAGGCAGCTATCTTGATTGTCAGACATAATATTGGCAGATCATTGCCTGTTCAAAGCTTAAGCAATTCGTGCTGCATATCTTTTTTCCATGATCCATTGCAAATATATACCATGCTTTTTCACAAAATGAAAAAACAATCCTTATCTGTCTATCTATCTATCTATCTATCTATCTATCTATCTATCTATCTATCTATATATATATATATATATATAATTACTTAAATCATGTTGTTATTTTTATACTGTCCTGGGTGTTTATCAATAAACACGTGTCCATTGTTCAACGTAGTCGGATAGGTGTGAAAATCGCCACGGGTAATTTACATCTTGTATACAGGTAAACTTCGACTTCGATTCATTTGTATGAATTTTCGATGTTTTTACAGCGATGGGACTGCCAGTTTTGTTCGACACACCGAGAAATTCGACTCATGAAAGTTCGATTTATAAATTGTTTTTTAGTAAGGATATATAATGAAATAAATCGGGACTTTGTAAAAAGTTCGAAACAACGAGAAATTCGACTCATTGAAGTTCGACTCAACGAAGTTCTACTGTATATATATATATATATGTGTGTATCTATATACATTAATAGCATGGATACTTTACACATGTTTTGCAAAGCTATACATAACAGTTGCTTTAGTGTTTGTATGTAAATTTCATCTATGTACATATTTTATCAATTTTGAATGAAACATTCTAAGACTTATTCCATTTGTATCATTCAAACAGCATGAACACTGCAAAAGTGACATTTAAAGTCAACTTTCCTATGTTGTTTGCAGATGTAATGTTGTGGTTTCAAACTTGTTTTTGTTATGTGGTTGCAAACAGGAAAGGTTGCAACAGCAGGTGCACTATGGGTACTTGACACAAGCATAACAAAAGTGCTTCATTTGGATTTAACTTTGTTTGGTCACAGGACGGACATCAAAATTTGAGACATAAATACATTTATTAAATTACGTTTATTCTGTAATTAAACAACAAGAATGTGTTTTTAGTGGTCTTTTTATATTATTTCTTTCACAACTAAAATAATTTTTTAATTTTTTTTAACAATATTAAAATATCTCATTCAAAACATACAGATTTTGTAAAGGAACATAATCCTAAATACATTGTTGAAGTTGAAAACAATATAATGTTCTCTGACTCTCTCTCTCTTTGTGTCTCTTTACTGTATATTGAGCCACAAAAACAGAAAATAAGTGAAAAATCATACAACTTTGAAATAATAATATTTTTGATCTGGGACATAAAACTGGACAAATTTTGATAATGACGCATATATATAATATATATATATATATATATATATATATATATATATATAGATATATAGAGAGAGAGAGAGAGAGAGAGAGAGAGAGAGAGAGAGAGAGAGAGAGAGAGAGAGAGAGAGAGAGAGAGAGAGAGCACTTAAATTACTAAGGCTACGCCAAATTAATTGGTTGTTCTTCAGGACCGCTCGCACGTGAAAATCGATTGGTGGAAATTCGAAATAAATTTCTGCCCGATCGCATCATGTCCGATACACCTGCACCATATTTCAAAATTAATAAGAAGTTTTTAAAAATCTTTTGAGTGTTTTAATTAAATGAGTATTACTAATGATAGAAAAGTACTGAAAAGGCTTGAATAAAGATAAACGTATACACAGTATATGACTCACGGTGCTTCTTCTGCTTGGTAGTTCAATGTCATAGCATCAGGGAGCCCATATCTGTGGCTTCATTCGTGGCAATGACCAAAGTTTCAGTTGCCAATTATTGACGATACTGACTAAACATTAGTCGACATGTTTATTAAAATTACGGGAAAGGCCTTTTGGGTAATTACAGCGGCAACGAGGAAGGTATTTACATGTATTTTGAAAATTGTGATTCCCTTTTTCCCTGCCACTGTTACTAGGTAAGAGATTAAATTTGTTGCAATTTCTTGTTATTACTGATTCCATAATACGTGTATACTACCACAGCAGCAGCGACAAAATATTTTTTCCCTTATGCATTTACTTATAAAATGCGGATAAATCTTTTTATTATTATTATTATTATTATTATTAAGTGGTTCAACCAAGAGTATGATGCCAAAAAACTTGGCACAGTAATGCTGTACAAGTAATCATGCATAGGCGCTGTGCATCTCTTAAGCTGAAATTCTGTCACAACTTCAAGTTACTTTTAACTTCCAAATACAATGTATGTAGCCTATATAAATTGTAGTCCAAAACACCTCACCTGTCTCTTTGTTCCAACTTCACACTATCACATACACATAAGTCCCCACTACAATTAATTTCAATTATGATAGAAATTTTAAAACTGTGATATCAGAAATGTGATAAAAATTTAAATACTGTGATATTTTGTAACTTTAGTACTAAACTAGGCAGAGTGAAAATAGTGGAGTCAAATAATTAATTCCTAACTATCTATATCAAACCATGTTTACTCTAGGCACGCACATGTCAAGCATTTAATTATAGAACTTCATAGATCCTTTTCACATTGGATTTAAAACTAAAATTAAATGATTGTTCAGTCCCTCTTGTTCGATGAAGTTTTATGGGTACACAAGTACACATGCACATCTCCACAAATCCCAGAATTGACACCAGAAACACAATGGCTCAGTACAACACTTTTGGATCTAAGATGGAGTGCTTTTATTGAGTTTTATTAAATATATTTGATTTAGTACGCAGATAATGATTAGATATGAGCTTTTTGGTTGATTAAATTCTTCCACATTTTGAACCATTTTTCATATGCCTGTCCCAAGTCCGGTACATGTACTTGGACCTAGTTCAGCTTCAGTAACTATCTGCCAGAGGTCTTACCAATAGTTGAATTCCTCTTAGTGCCCTGCAGTTGTTTCTCCGGAGTATTTTTATATTGGGACCTAGGGGTCCCATTCATAATTTTGTCATTTAATTATGTGCTTCATTATAATTAAGATACTATTTTGAATTGTATTTAATTATCAAAAGTTGTCAAAATATACTAAATATAGTGTGTGTGTATGTGTATGTGTGTATGTGTGATATGCGTGTTATGTAGCTTCATAACAGATTATATAAATATTTTATATGTAACCCGTATAATAAGGCCTAGCGACTATTTGATTGGCTAACGTGCAGCATACTGAACTACTTTTATTCACTACATACAATTGGCGATGACGTCACTCCATTCATCTAAAGGTTGGCGATGACGTTACTTGGTGTGTGTGGTGCCACTGAACAATCGAAATAATTTACGTATATGGAACAGTTAGGTAAACTCGAAGGAAAGGATAACATAGATTCTGATCCCCAGTCATAAGAAAATGCCGTTTTTATTGCATGTATGATCATATGATAAAACGAATATGTCACCAGTTCCCATTCATATCACATTTAACTGTTTTTTTTTCACTAAAGGTTATACCTGAAAATTTAAATATCTAGTAATTGGTTATCATGATACTTATTTTGTCCAACACCACTCTGATTCTACAAATTAATACCCTGAAGTTGATATAAAAAAGATGCTGAAATTTCTAAAAGACAATATATTTCTAATGTTCGGAGACGTTGTCTTTCAACAAACTGTCGGCATTCCTCTGGGAATCGATTGTACCCTTTTTCATACGAAGCAGACTTAATGCAGAAACTGCTGAATCAAAAGAACAAAAAGCTAACGGTGTCCTTTAATTTGACATTTAGATATATCAACCCAGTGGTTATAAATATCATTAACATAATTCTAAAGTTATAATGGTCAAGACGATCGTTTCTGTCAAGTAGACTTTATCAGTTGAACTCCAACTTGAAACAGATTTTCTAAAGAGAAAATGGTATCATATAACGTCAAATAAATCTAAATGCATGGCCAAATAGGTCGTATTGCCACGGTCCGGAATCACTATGCTCTTTCTTTCCTACCCGTAGTCTCAGGCGACCAAAATCTCTCGTACATATCTTTATTATTCATGAAGTATCAGCCATTGCGAGTAAACGGTGCTCGCATTCGTCAACCAATCACATCGAGGCTTTCAATCAATTTCAGAATTGTATTGAATCAACAGACTTCTGTTGCCGATCACAACTACTGTGACTGGATGAATTGGACAAGGCCTACTCTTTATAAATATTCATTAGCAACGAGAGATTTCGGTTGCATGAGACCACGGGTATGAAAAAACATTGCCATTCCGAACTGTGGTTTTACGACGATGAATCCGTCTAAGAGAAAACATTGTAAAAAGATGATTTAGAAAACAGAGATATCCCAGTTTTATAAAGTTTAAATAAAATGATTTCCTTTTCCCTTAATGCCTTCATCTCATAGATAATATTCAAAGTGTAGGATATCTATCAAGTCCACTATGTAGTGGTGTTAATGTGATGGAACTTTTTAATTCTAACGTAAGACGTAAGCAAAGTCACGGACATCATTCAACAGAACCAACATACATGATGTCACTTTTTCATCTCTTTCACCTTACGTTAACAAAAAATGGGCCTTCATCACATTCGCAGCAAACTTTATTCTGTTCCTTTTACACTACTTAATGAACTTTTTCAGGGAGCAAGAATGAACCCCTACACGAATTCTTCAACCCCAGAAAACACACTGAACTCCATTATAATGGACATTGCTTTTCACAGACTGTTCAAGCCTACGCCTACGCGTTACAAACGATGACTGTTCTGTACAGAAACGTCTTTTCCTAAAACTTTCCCTTACAAATAAAGGTATAGGCGCTTTAAACATTTTTTTATATTCCATAGAAATGACAACATATACCATGTAAATATAAATGACTATGGCATCAACGTTTTAAACGATGGGCGCTTGGTATTCAGTTTCGATATTTGTAAGAGAAAATTATCTCTGTTGAAAACACAATAAATAACAACTATCAAAAGAAATTAAAAAAAATCTTGCTACAAATGCCTACTTACCTGGTGTATTGTAGGAATACGAAATTCGATCTCCAAATTCGGGAAGTTTGAAAGTTTCCGGGGATTTCCAACACGTAAAACGCGCCCCCGTTGTATTAAATACTTAAAAGTTAGCGATAACTATAAATATCGTTCACCTTATTCGGAGTGACAGATACTGATTTTGAGCTACCATATATATATTGTATCGCTAAACTTCATAAAACCCCATATAAGCAGAGGTACATAAATGTTCTACCAAACCTTACCAAGATATTGACAGCCGCTAAAGAGTAACTTCAGCAATACTGTACAGTTCCTTATTCCAGATATTTCAGATGTGGGTATTTAAAAATTCTAAACACCTTTTTAGAAAATTTAAAGGGACATAATTTTTCTCAAATTCATAGTATCAAAACATACGACTTCTCTACTCTTTACACAACTATTCCACATAAAGTTTAAAAGATAGACTTTTTTAGCATCATAGACAACTGTTTTTTCACTAAAGGTGGTAGCCGAAAATTTAAATATCTAGTGACTGGTTATCTTGATACTTATTTTGTCAAACACTACTCTGATTCTACGCAAAAATACACTGAAGTTGACATAAAACATGCTGAAATTTCTAATAGATAATATATTTGTAATGTTCGGAGACGTTGTCTTTCAACAAAACTGTCGGCATTCCTATGGGAACCAATTGTGCCCCTTTAATGGCCGACCTGTTCCTTTATTCATATAAAGCAGACTTCATACAGAAACTGCTAGCGGTGTCCTTTAATTTCACACTTAGATATATCGACGACGTTTTGTCAATTATTAAGGACAATTTTCATACATATGTCAATGCGATATATCCCAGCGAACTGGAAATTAAAGATAACAGAATCATGCACACACGTTTCATACTTAGACATTTTACTAACTATAGATATAGACGGGAAATTGGCAATTAAGCTATACAACAAACACGACGATTTCGCCTTTCCCATTGTAAATTTTCCACATTTAATTAGTAACATCTTATGTGGAGTTTATATTTCGCAAATGATCCGATATGCCAGGGCGTGTTCAACATATCAACATTTAATATACAGATGTAAACTACTCACTGACAAATTATTGACACAAGGATATCGAAAACCGTGCTTGACGTCAACGTTCCGCAAATTTTACGGTCTGTGTAATAGTCTTGTTTGCGATTACTCTTGCCGTTTCGTTGGCGATTGTTGAGACGTCTGCAACAATTGTGACGTGGATTTGTTCCTCACGTACTTCATTTGGACTTGACTGTGAACTCACGGCGGGTATAACCGGTCGACAGGGGATGCTTTCTCCTCGATGACACCTGGTCCCACATTTTGGTTTCCTGAGGTCCGTGTTTGTCCATTTTTGCCGGATTTGTATCTGTGGTCCTGGAAATCCTAAAGATTTATATTTTGGTATCTGAGATGTTTTATATGAATAAGTGAGTTTATCGTACATCTAATAGATAACGTCATAAATCATAAAGTTTTTTAAATGTCAGAAATCATAGTGTTATAGACGAAATGGAGATATCATCGACGAAAACTCACATTTCTATATCTTGAATAAAATGTATTTATCATGCTCTACAGCATTCGTTATCAGTAAACCAAGTGCACATGTGCATTGTGGTTGCTATTTTATTTACTTATTCCTTCTATAAACTCCTGTATGTGAACAGATATATATATATATATTTCTAATAATCAATACTAACTCCGAACGTCTCTTGTGGATTGGGTCTGTATTTGTGTTTGTTATGTTTACTTTCTATGTGCTGAATTTGAGGACGAGAGTGTATAACTATATTTATATTCGGTGAGTATATATTGTTATATATCCTAGGATTATATTATACGGAGGTGGTACCTATTGTCGGACAGTACCTATTCTCGGACACTTCTCTTTGCACTTGAATGAACAATATATATTTTTTAAAGATATTTTTAATACATCGTCGGATTTTGATTATTAAGTGAGACGTATTATAGAGACTACGATTTAATAATTCCACCACATCAAACCGGGAGGGAAGTGACGTCACTAGCCTAACGTAAATACTACTTCTGTCCGACAACAGGTCCTTCTGCATCGCGATAATGGCATTCAGATTGAGTTTTTAAATGGGCTAAATTCACTTTTTGTTTCGTATTATCTACCAAAACTTATCAAATAATATTACATTTAAAGGTAAACTACTGTGATACAAAATTTTAAAGTAATTCTATCAGTTGAACTCCGGGAATAGGTACCGTACCAATATTATTTTTTTAATAAATAAGTGGTAGAATAGCGCCATACTTATTAATCCATTTTTAGACAGTGCCATACTTATTAATCCATTTTTAGACAGTGCCATACTTATTGATCCATTTTTAGATAGATTTACTTATTAATCCAATATTTTTTAGATCTTTTGCTCTTATTCTACTCACGATTAAAAAAATGAACTGTAACCCAAGGTATATATTCCTTCTGAAATCCAAAGATTTACGCCACACTCAACAATTTTTTCAGTTATATGGTGGCGGCCAGTTTTCATTGGTGGAGGAGAGAAGTCGGTTACAATGTACCCGGGGCCGGACCAATTTATAACTCAAAACTATATGAATTGGCATGAATAGGCGCCTACTTTGTCGTTTAGTTAGAAAATAAAAACATTTTATATAAAGAACCGAATTATTTTCAAAATTCAGTATTAAGGTTGTTTCATAACAATAATAAAGTTTTGTACATATATAATAATCCTAAATTCCGGAGGGGGTATATAATTTTTTTTACACTGCAGATAGTAGTCTACGTGAGCATGCGTGTGCATACAGTCATGCATAGGTCATAATTTGAACCGTTCAACATGATTATATTTTGTTAACCCTTTAAACCCTACAAGTCATAATAGACAGGTCTAAACAAAAGAAAATATCTAGATATCAAGGGTTGACAGGGTAAAGTTTACATTGTCTGTTCGACAGCTTCAGAAAAAAAGGTACACATTTTACAAGTGTCATTTTAAATAGGTATTGCGGTTGGTGAAATGACCATGTCTGCAGTGGCAATTGCAGTGTTTTACCAAGTGTAAGGTTGAATTGTCTGTTCGGTGTTGCATTATCTTTACCAATTGAGACGAGGATTCACTCAACTGTTCCATTTTGAATTTGATTGTGGACTCACGGCGGGTTTGGGCGGTCGGTGACGTTGCTTGCTCCTTTATGGCACATTGACCCACCTCAGGATTTTTTTCAGTTTCACCTGATTTTATGTTGTCTGTGATTTTAAAAACACGTGGATAATATTTTCTTGTTTTTACCAGTCACTTATCATTTCACACCACTTTTAAGGATATTGAACTTAAATCGTCCCGTACCTGGATGATTCTATTACATATTTGATAAACCATTATTAATGTAGAAAAGGAGCCCAACGCCTGTAATAAAAAAAGAAATACCGGGAATATTATTCTACGTAGAAATCGTAGGCTGAAACCTTTCATGAAATTGTCCAGGAGGATTTTTTTTAGATTCTTATCGAAATTTAACTCTAAAGTCTGTAGCCATGCTGAAATGGATTTCCGTGTATTGTAAGCAATCTTCCTATGTTTTAAAAGCGGATGACGATATGTTTGTGAATGTAGGAAACTTGCTGAATGTGTTGAAGCACAAAAAATTTTAAAAACTCAATGATAGGCAACCTATTGAGTCATAAACAGCCTATACGAAATTCTAGCTCAAAATGGTTTACTCCGGTTGAAATCTATTCCAAAAACGTATACCCGGATTATTTAAGCGGGACATCTTATGCATTTTCTACCGACATTGTATCACAGCTACATCTTGCTTCATTGGAAATGCCGTAGTTTTGGCTTGAGGACATTTACATAACTGGATTTTGTCGAATGAAGATTAATGCAAGCATTGTAGACGATTGGAGATTTAATCATATTAAACCAACACCAAATGGCCACACTTTTGCAAAACTTATAACTGGTCATCGCTACAATTTAGAAGAAATTAGAAAAATATGGTTCGAACTGAATGAAAAATTGAAAGAATGTGAATGAGACAATGTACATGTTAGGTGAAAGTTCAGAGAGAGGTGTGAACAGGTGCCGCTACAACAGAATTCAAATGGAATAAATAATACAGGTTATCTCGTCGTAATCTGAAGAGACAATTCAACAACAACTATCTAACAGGCAATTCAATAGTCCACTCAGTGAAACACTGCTGTAGTTGCAAACAATGTCATTATACCGATCGTAAAAATTGTGATCGTGAAATTAAACGCAATTACTGATATTGTTTTGTCAAGAACTTATACGAAAGTAATTTGTCTCTATACATGAAATGTGCCTATATTAAACACGACCTAAGATATATTATCGTCGACGAGATAAAAACAACATATGCTGGTGAAATTTTGTTGTTGTTGTTGTTGTTGTATTGCTGTTTAACGTCCCACTCAAGAATATTTCGCTGATATAGAGACACCAAATTCCGGTGAAGGGCTTCAAATTTTGGCTTATGCTCGGCACTTATGGCCATTAAGCAGTGAGTGTTCTTTAACGTGCCGGCACCTACTGTGACAGGGAACTTCGGTTCTTACTGTCTCATCCGAAGCACTGGAAACCGACCTGCCGCCGGTGTAATGTAGAAAAGTGAGCAACACAGAAAAATTACCCGGGGCCAATATTCTACGTAGAATTATAGCCAGGTATTTGTACAAAATTGTCCCATTACTCGGGTTCTGGGTCAATTTTCTATGGATTTCGAGAACGAGGGAAATATAATAATGAGAGTTTTTGACAAATACCTCGTGAGATTTCAGGGTATGGAACCACGTGGTGGTTCAGTGATTGTTATCATTGATTGATGATCACAATTTCTCATATCCCCGGGATATGTGGATTCGAATCTTGCTCGGGGCAATTAAAATTGTCATAAGATTTTTATCCCTCTGATGTTAGAATGTTGCCAGAAAATTAGACAATTCTATTTTAATGTTTAGCGTCCAACCAAAATCATATCTTCCTATAATGCAATAAAAGACAAAAAAAAATGCAATTTAATGCACATTTATAACTTTTACTGATGTGTTAACAAAAGAAAAAGATATCGAAGGAAACTTATGAAAACCATATATTTGGCACAAACTTATAAATAACTTTTGAATTAATAGTTTTCACATTCATGAAATTAGCTATATGCTATATGCTATAGCTATTAGCTATATTTTTCATAGATGCTCGTGATTTTGCTCTGTTTTTTTATATCAAAACCAAACAGTCCATAGACGATAGACAGAAAAAAAAACTTGAAATGGAGTATTTTGTTTTCATTTGCAAACGTTGTAGATCTATAAGAGCACTGAGGAAAATGAGGAAAGTTAAATGTGTACGACGTTTTGGTCATTTTGGACCTTTGAGGATCCAAGCCGGTCCTCAGCTGTCCAGATAATAATTAGGCCTAGTAGATGCTATCCGTGTAGATGTTTCTATTTTTTAAAATATTAGGTGGGGAGGGGGGTAATAATTCTATGGACGACCAACAGAAATGTTGAAGTACTAGACTAGACTAGAACTCACGACCTCGCGATCAAGAGTCAAACGCGCTACCGACTGATCCAGGCAGGATGTGCAGGTGAAAAAGAGATATTACTACTCAAATGTCGAAAGTTGACAATAAGAAAGCTAGAGTTATCGCGTTTGTCGGATAGATTGATTTTCAATTTCCCAATGATAGAAGCTCGAATAATGTATCACAGCGATATATCGATGATGTGTTATTCAGAAATGTAATTAACCCTTTTACCCCTGAGTTTCTAAGTAGTAAATTCTTTTATATCCTTTAAGACCGGTCCATTGTGGTCTGTAGGGATTAAAGGCTTAAAAGGAAACTAAATTGTAATCTATTTTACAGTGACACTGAAAAGGGTTAATATGAGTACGTATGAAACATTTCTATCTCTGCTTATATGAAATAACGTATAATAGTCTGTTTAAATGAATTACATCTAGACAATGTACTTATATTAAATAATATGTAATAGACTGTTTAAATGAATTACATCTAGACAATGCACTGCCATTGACTGAAAGAAATCTAAATTCTAACATATTTACACTGAGGATGCAGGTGCGAGACTTGTAAACGTATTACAGGAATATATTCATGTACAACAATCGACAATCGTGGACAAGAAAGGATGTAAATAAAATCGTTGATATTACATTTATTTACATCGCGTCACAAATCATAAAGTTTGGAAATCTCGGTAATCATAGTGTTATAGACAAAATGGATACATCATCGACGCTTCATAATATTCTTTATCAATAAACCACGTGCATCTGTGTTTTTAGTTGTTATTTTTCATTTCAATTTAAAGATAAAATCTCGTATATATCCCAGCGAACTAGAAATTAAAGATACAGCAGAATCAAGCACACACGCTTCATATTTAGACTAAATATAGACACAGACGGGAAATTAACAACTAAGCTATACGACAAACGCGACGATTTCGGCTTTCCAATCGTAAATTTTCCACATTTAAGTAGTAATATCCCTCAGTCACCCGCATATGGAGTTTATATTTCACAAATGATCCTATATGCCAGGGCGTGTACAACATATGAATATTTCATATACAGAGGTAAACTACTAACTGACAAATTATTGACACAGGGATATCGAAAACCGCGTTGAATGTCAACGTTCCGCAAATTTGACGGTCGGTATTATAGTCTTGTTTGCGATTACTCTGTTTCGCTGGGTGAAATTCTGAGTTGCCTTTTCGTTGGCGGCTGTGGAGACGTCTGTACCAATTGTGATGAGGATTCACTTCTCAAGTGTTTCACTGGACTTGACTGTGGAATCACGGCGGGTGTGACCGCTCGACAGGGGATGCTTACTCCTCCATGGCACCTGATCCCACCTCTTGGTTTCCAGAGGTCCGTGTTTATCCATTTTTACTAGATTTTTATCTATGTCCTAGACATTCCATTGATTTATACTTTGGTATCTGAGATTTTTTACATTTTGAACTCCTGGATGTGGACACACATATGTATAATTTGTTAAATATTCAATACTGATTCCGAACTTCTCTTCTGGATCAACTTCTACATTTGTGCAACGTCACGCTTAATTCCTGTGTGCGGAAATTAAGAACTAGAATACATAATTACATGTACATACGGTGAGTATATATGCTTTATAGTAGCAATATAATGTTTAAGATAAACTTTATACATATTTAACAAATCTAAATTTCGTGGATTTATATAATGTTCTTACACTGGATATAGGGAGCTAGCCTGGCTCAGTCGGTAGTGCGCGTGACTCTTGATCGTGATGTCGTGAGTTCGAGTCCAGTCGGCTTCAGGTCGGATTCCTGTCTTTCGGATGAGACAGTAAAAACCGAGAACCCGTGCCACGGTAGGTGTCGACACGTTTAAGAACCCCGCTGCTCAATGGCTGTAAGTGCCGAGAATAGGCCAACATGTGAAGCCCTTCTCTGGCATTTGGTGACGTCGTCTCCATATGAATGTAGTATTCTTGAGTGCGACGTTATAAACAATACAACCATCCAACTGGATGTAGGAAGTCTCCGCTATACATTCTGGATTACATACACAGCCACACAGCGTATGCATACAATCTACATGCGCCAGAATATGGATGGTACAACATATTGTTTCAGTGATAATTGTCTACTTCACATCTTCATAACAAATTCATGTTTTACAATTACCATTTTCACCAGTGATTAAATACATAAAATTGAAAACATCATATAATTAATAATCCTCTTCGGTATAAACCGTGGTCAATAAAAATAAGATGATGCGATAAGTGTCATCAGATTTTGAGGACATTTGAAATATAAACATGCGCCAAATTCGTAATTGTTTGCATTTAGATATTTGCTGTATCCTGATTATCTACGTGTACTGTAGAAAAAATACCCGCCCTGTTGAAAGAACTTTACGGGACATTATTATACGTAGAAATCATACTCGGATATATGTTGACACATACCTGTAGGAAATAACATCAATTTTAAAAAACTTTCCTTCATGTTATATCGAATAGTATCTTATCTTAGAATTTAATTTGTATTTTCAGATGTGATGATGTAAATTGCCCCGTTTCAGTCAGTTCAAGAGTGTCGGAGAAAAGAAAGTATATCTTTTTCATCTGTGTCATTTTCTTGATTTTTCTTGTCTTCCAACATCTTATCACTCCTGACTTTAAAAAGCGGCATAAATTATTTCAGCCTTCAAAACTGTATATCGGATCTCATGATGTCAATGGAACAGCGATGGCTAATAGAAATCGTAACGAGGTTTTCATCAAAAATCCCAAATCTGAATTTGTGAATCCTCATAATTATAATTACATCATCATTGAAGAAGACATATGTAAAGAAATTGATTCTGTGGATGTGTATCTAATGGTGGTTGTGTGTGTGGCTCCAGAACGGTTTGAACACAGAGAAACGATCAGAAACACCTGGGGAAGTGTAGTGAAAACTGATCGACAGGTGCGGCTTATATTCATGTTAGGGAGAGTGGATGATACAAATGTACAAGACAAAGTAAATCAAGAAAGTCAAACCTTTCATGATATTGTCCAGGAAGATTTTGTAGATTCTTACCGAAATTTAACTCTAAAGTCTGTAGCCATGCTGAAATGGGTTTCTACATACTGTAAACAATCTTCCTATGTTTTAAAAGCGGATGACGATATGTTTGTGAATATGTTGAAGCACAACAAATTAAAAAAAACTCAATGATAGGCAACCTCATAAACAGTCTATACGAAATTCTAGCTCAAAATGGTTTACTCCGGTTGAAATCTATTCCAAAAACGTATACCCGGATTATTTAAGCGGGACATCTTATGCATTTTCTACCGACATTGTATCACAGCTATATCTTGCTTCATTGGAAATGCTGTTGTTTTGGCTTGAGGACATTTACATAACTGGATTTTGTCGAATGAAGATTAATGCAAGCATTGTAGACGATTGGAGATTTAATCATATTAAACCAACACCAAATGGCTGCACTTTTGCAAGCTGATAACTGGTCATCGCTACAGTTTAGAAGAAATTAGAAAAATATAGTTCGAACTGAATGAAAAATTGAAAGAATGGGAATGAGACAGAGAGAGGTGTGAACAGGTACCGCTACAACTGAATTCAAATGGAATAAATAATACAGGTTATCTCGTCGTAATCGGAAGAGACAATTCAACAACAACTATCTAACAGGCAATTCAATATTCCACTCAGTGAAACACTGCTGTAGTTGCAAACAATGCCATATACCGATCGTAATATTTGTGACCGTGAAATTAAACGCAATTACTGATATTGTTTTGTCAAGAACGTATAAGAAAGTAATTTGCCTCTATACATGAAATGTGCCTATATTAAACACAACCTTAGATATATGATCGTCGACGAGAAAAAAAAAATATGCTGGTGAAATTTTGTTGTTGTTATTGTTTTTGTTGTATTGTTGTTTAACGTCCTTCTCAAGAATATTTCGCTCATATGAAGACGTTACAAAATTCCGGTGAAGGGCTTCAAAGTTTGGCTTATTCTCGGCACATTTGGCCATATAGCAGTGAGGGTCCTTTAACGTACCGACACCTACTGTGACAGGGGACCTCGGTTTTTACTGTCTCATCAGGTGCACAAGAAACCGACCTTCCGCCGGTGTAATGTAGAAAAGTGACCCGCACAGAAAAATTACCTGGGGTCAATATTCTACGTAGAAATCATATCCGGGTATTTGTAGAAAATTGTCCCATAGCTATAGAAAAATTATCTGGGTTCCGGGTCAATTTTCTATGGATTTTGAGAACGAGGGAAATATGAATTATGAGAGTTATTGACAAATACCACGTGAGATTTCAGGGTATGGAACCACGTGATGGCTCAGTGATTGTTATTTTCGATTGATGATCACAATATCTCATATCCCCGGGAGATATGGATTCGAATCTTGCTCGGGGCAATTAAAATTGTCATAAGATTTTTATCCCTCTGATATCAGAATGTTTCCAGAAAATTAAACAAATCTATTTTAATGTTTAGCGTCAACCCTCCAACCAAAACCCTATCTTCCTATAATGAAATAACAGACAGAAAAAGATGCAATTTAATGAACATTTATAATATTTTACTGTACTGATGTGTTAACAAAAGAAAAACAGATCGAAGTTAACCATATCTTTGGCACAAACTTGTAAATAATTTATGAAGTAGTAGTTTTTACATTGATGAAATTAGCTATGCTCTATATTTTTCATAGATGCTCGTGATTTTCTTTGTTTTATGATATCAAAACCAATCAGTCCACAGACGTTAGACAGAGAAAAAACTTGGAATGGTCTATTTTGTTTTCATTTGCAAACTTTGTAAATCTATAAGTCTACTGAGGCAATATGAGAAAAACGATATTTGGATGTGTACGGCGTTTGGTCCAAGCGGGTCCTCATCTGTCCAGATATTAATAAGGTCTAGTAGATGCATAATATCCCTGTAGATGTTTCTATTTCTTAAAATATAAGGGGGGGGGGGTAATACTTCTATGGGGGTAACATTTTTACGGGATGACTAACAGAAATGTTGAAGTGGGTTATTTTTCTACGGCTACCTGGGTAAGATTTCTATCGGAGTCAAATGACCCCGTGTACAATTTCTATTGCAGAAAAGTGCATTTTTACGGCGGGTCAGTTTTTCGCGTTACACGGGCAGGATTAGAACTGACGACCTCGCGATCAAGAGTCAAACGCGCTACCGACTGAGCCAGGCCGGATGTACAGGTGAAAAGGAGATATTACTGCTTAAATGTTGAAAGTTGTCAATAAGAAAGCCAGAGTTATCATGTTTGTCGCATAGATTGATTTTCAAAATCCCGTCCATTAGTAAGTAAAATGACCTTGTAGGAAGCGTATGTATAAGATTCTAAAAGTATGAAAATTTTACAATATTTTTCGAACAACTTATTCGAAAAATGCTATAGATAAAAAAATAATAATAACAAAGTCAATGTCCTGTTATGATAGATGCTCTAATAATGTATCACAGCGACATATCGATGATGTTTTATTCAGAAATGCAATTAACCATTTTACCCCTGAGTTTCTAAGTAGTATAATTTTTTCTATCGTTTAAGACCAGTCCATTGTGGTCTGTAGGGATTAAAGGCTTAAAAGGAAACTGAATTGTAATCTATTTTGACAGTGAAACTGAAAAGGGTTGATATGAGTACGTATGAAACATTTATTAAATAACATGTAATAGTCTGTTTAAATGAATTACACTTAGATAATGCACTGGCATTGACTGAAAGAAATCTAAATTCTAACATATTTACACTGGTGATGCAGGTGTGAGACTAAACGTATTACAAGAATATATCCATGTACAACAATCAACAATCGTGGACAAGAAAGGATGTAAATGAAATCGTTGATATTACATCTATTTATATCCTGTCACAAATCATAAAGTTTGGAAATCTCGGAAATCATAGTGTTATAGACAAAATGGATACATCATCGACAAAACAACCCCAACATTTTTATTACATTTCTTTTATCATGAATGACAATTATTTTATCATGCTCTATAACATTCTTTATCAATAAACCACGTGCATTTGTGTTTTTAGTTGTTATTTTTCATTTCAATATAAAGATCTGAACTCCTGGATGTGGACACACATATGTATATATTTTTTTAATATTCAATACTAACTCCGAACTTCTCTTGTGGATCAAGTTCTATATTTGTGCAACGTCATGCTTAAATCCTGTGTGCGGAAATTAAGAACTAGAATACATAATTACATGTACATACGGTGAGTATATATGATTTATAGTAGCAATATAATGTTTAAGATAAACTTTATACCTATTTAACAAATCATAATTTCGTGGATTTATATAATGTTCTTACACTGGATATAGGGAGCTAGCCTGGCTCAGTCGGTAGTGCGCGAGACTCTTGATTGTGATGTCGTGAGTTCGAGTCCAGTCGGCTTCAGGTCGGATTCCTGTCTTTCGGATGAGACAGTAAAAACCGAGGACCCGTGTCACGGTAGGTGTCGACACGTTTAAGAACCCCTGTTGCTCAATGGCCGTAAGTGCCGAGAATAGGCCAAAATGTGAAGCGCTTCTCTGGCATTTGGTGACGTCGTATCCAATTTAGTATTTTTGAGTGCGACGTTAAAAACAATACAACCATCCAACAGGATGTAGGTAGTCTCCGCTATACATTCTGGATTAAATACACAGCCACACAGCGTATCCATACAATCTACATGCTTCAGAATATGGATGGTACAACATATTGTTTCAGTTATAATTGTCTACTTCACATCTTCATAACAAATTAATGTTTTACAATTACCATTTTCACCAGTGATTAAATACATAAAATTGAAAACATCATATAATTAATTATCCTCTTCGGTATAAACCGTGGTCAATAAAAAAAGATGATGCGATAAGTGTCATCAGATTTTGAGGACATTTGAAATATAAAGATGCGCCAAATTCGTAATTGTTTGCATTTAAATATTTGCTTTATCCTGATTATCTATGTGTACTGTAGAAAAAATACCCACCCTGTTGAAAGAACTTTACGGGACATTATTATACGTAGAAATCATACTCGGATATATGTTGACACATACCTGTAGGAAATAACATCAATTTTAAAAAACTTTCCTTCATGTTATATCGAATAGTATCTTATCTTAGAATTTAATTTGTATTTTCAGATGTGATGATGTAAATTGCCCCGTTTCAGTCAGTTCAAGAGTGTCGGAGAAAAGAAAATATATCTTTTTCATCTGTGTCATTTTCTTGATTTTTCTTGTCTTCCAACATCTTATCACTCCTGGCTTTAAAAAGCGGCATAAATTATTTCAGCCTTCAAAACTGTATATCGGATCTCATGATGTCAATGGAACAGCGATGGCTAATAGAAATCGTAACGAGGTTTTCATCAAAAATCCCAAATCTGAATTTGTGAATCCTCATAATTATAATTACATCATCATCGAAAAAGACATATGTAAAGAAATTGATTCTGTGGATGTGTATCTAATGGTGGTTGTGTGTGTGGCTCCAGAACGGTTTGAACACAGAGAAACGATCAGAAACACCTGGGGAAGTGTAGTGGAAACTGATCGACAGGTGCGCCTTATATTCATGTTAGGGAAAGTGGATGATACAAATGTACAAGACAAAGTAAATCAAGAAAGCCAAACCTTTCATGATATTGTCCAGGAAGATTTTGTAGATTCTTACCGAAATTTAACTCTAAAGTCTGTAGCCATGCTGAAATGGGTTTCTACGTACTGTAAACAATCTTCCTATGTTTTAAAAGTAGACGACGATGTTTTTGTAAATATAGCTAACTTGCTAAGTGTGTTGAAGCACAAACGATTGAGAAAGGCAATGGTAGGCTTAGTGATAACTGGTGCTCATCCTATACGGGATACAAGATCAAAGTGGTTTACTCCAGTTGAACTCTTCTCCAAAACCGTATATCCGGATTATCTAAACGGGAACTCCTATGTTTTGACTACAGACATTGTGTTAGAGCTATATCATGCTTCACTGGAAATACCCCTGTTCTGGATCGAAGATGTTTACATAACTGGATTATGTCGAATAGAAATCAATGCCATAATTGTAAACGATTGGGGATTTATAAAACCAAAACAAGCACCAAATGGCTGCAATCTTCGAAAATGGATTACCGGCCATAAATATACATTAGAGGAAATTAGGAAAATATGGTCCGAAAGGATTGATAAATCAATCATTTGTCGTGGCTATGGTATTAAACAGCATAGAAGATTTATAATTGTGTAAACGAATAATGCCATACATATCTTATAATGCTTTATTTTTAAACTTAACTCGAAGAAATTATTTTAAAATATTTTAAAAAGACAACAATTAAAATAAATCTAGTTCATGTCCCGTTTTTGTTATTTTGTAAGAGAGGCTAGATCTAAAACGGTATCATAGTTAAGTTGTGCTGAGAATGTTTCCGAATTTGTTTGAAGGTAAATAAATTATTATTTATTTCACAGTGAAACCGAAATGGTCAATTTTTACACGTTGACAGAGAGACGTTCATATCTCTGTATATTTTATCCCCTCGCAAACGAAGTTTGGTGGGAATATAGGATTCGGCCCGTGCTTTCGTATGTTACGCTTTCCTTTTCAGCCCTATAAATTTTATTTCTCAAAAGAATATCACGAAACTTGATACAAGGGTATGCTATGATAAAATCGCGAACAAGTTTGCGTTTCGTGACCCGCGCTTCCTTATTTACAGAGTTAAAGCTCTTTGTTTATATTATTGAAATATTTCTGTCAGCGCTCTAACAAGATTTTTTTCTCAACGGAATTTCACAAAACTTGATACAAGGGTTATCTATGGTAACATCTCGGACGAGTTCGCGTTTTGTGACCCACACTTCATTATTTATGACAAGATTTCGAACAAGTGCTCTTTTATTTCGTTCAAATTTCTTTGACAGTTTGGCAACTTCATTTTTTCCTGAACATTGCCAGTTATCTTTGACTTTTATTAGTTATTAGTTCTCCCAAATATCATTCCAGTATACAGGTATTTTACAACATATCCATTGAGATGGGATAGGTGTCATATGATGTCTGTTATTACATGTAACTGTGTGTAAATTTAGAAGTAAATCTAGTCAATGCCTTGATATTATTACAGTACGGTCCCTGTATAAGTCCAATACAAGGAATCGCCATGCCATCTTAGATATTGACATTAACACACACACATACACACACACGCGCGCGCGTACGCACGCTTATATTGACACACATACCGGTGATGCTGTAGAATTGTTTTGTAATGGGATGGTAAATCAAAAGAATTAATGCTTGTAACAGTTTAGAAATTGGATACATTTTATCCGAGCTTGACATTTTCACTGAATTCGAGAGGTTATCATATAGAAGCTATTTACATGGATGGCTGCAAACGGCATATGGATTTAACTTGGATGAGCCAGATTTTTTATGTGACACAGACATTAGGGAAACATTTGATACCTGTATATATTTCAAATTTCGTCAATTTCTACTGACACTTATCGTATTATCACATGTACATAAACCATGGTACATACAAACAATAACTATCATTCCTATCACATGAGCAATACTGGAAAATTCAAAATGAGTATCATAAATGTGATCTGAATGGAAATTCATGACCAGGTGGTCTTTATACACAGGTGATTGCTAAAGCAGGTTTTACTGTATTTAGTTGTATTTTAGCATTACAAATACAATGGAAGATATTTCAAAGTCATTGTTTCAAAATCAATGGTTATTTGTACTTGGGATAAATAAGAGATGCAGGTTTAAATTATTGGAAATACACAAACAAATGCATCAGTGACCTTTTAATCTTTTTATCTACATGAAGATGCATAAAAATCATTGCTCTTTTAGAGACATCGTCGTCGACATTTCATATAATTTATAAGTCATAAATGGTAATCATTTCTCATGCTCCACAACATTCTTTACCGATAAACCACGTGCGCATGTGCGTTGTAGTTTTTATGTTTTATTTCAATATAGAAATTTTAAACTCCTGGATGTGGACACACACACATATATATATATATATATATATTTATTGTTAATATTCAAGACTAATTCCGAACTTCTCCCTTGTATCAGCTTCTCTACTTGTTTCCCGTTATGTTTAATTTCTTTGGGCGGAGATTAGGGACGATAGTGCAACATTTTATCTACAAACGGTGAGTATATCTGATTTATAATAGGGATATATTATGTTATGTTTGTGTATGTATGTGTATTATCCGATGTTTGTTGATTCTAGACCAAATGCTTACTCTAGCCTATATGAATACATCAATAGGTACTGTGTTGTTTAGTTATAAAAACAAACGCATTTAATATAACACTTCTACTTCTAAATTGATAACAGCATCGCACTGCGTTATTTTCCAATTCCAGTATTAAAGTTGTTTCATGTTTTCATAAATAAATTACAATTATAAATGTCGTGAGTTTATATCATAAAAATGAAAAAGTACGAATAGATAATCGAAACGTCAAGTCCATTATAACACGACAAATTGGATACAGAAATGGTCTCAACATGATAAAAATCGCATGCCACAAACGGGATTGAACCGGATGTCCAGAATATATTGTTTTACACCACAGATAGGTTGACTCCATACACAGCCATACGACCATGCGTATGCACAAAATCTACATACTTTAAATTGGACAGCTCATATATATTTGTTTAGATGTAATTGTCTATTTCACATCTTTATTAAAAAAGATTTTACAAGTCAATAATAAATCATATTTTCTTTAACCAGTGATTAAATACCTAACACTGAAAACAATATAATTAATTATCCTGTTCGGTATGTCTATTTTCAGTTTTCCTCAGGGTTCATCCAGTACTATCTTATTTCAAAATTTAATTCGGATTTTCAGATGTGATAGTGTAATTTGCCCTGTCAAAGTACGAACAAGAGTGTCGAAAAAAAGAAAATATATCTTTTTCATATGTGTCATCTCTCTGATTTTTCTTGGCTTCCAACGTCTGATCACTCCCGACTTTACAAAGCGACATTATTTCTTCCAACATTCCAAACTGTATATTAGTGCTTATGATGTCAATAGAACGGCAAAGGCTATTCGGGAACGTAACGACGATTCCATCGAAACTCCAATATCTGAATTTGTGAAACCTCATAATTATGATTACATTATCGATGAAAAAGACATATGTAAACAAATTGATTCTGTGGATGTGTATCTAATAGTGGTTGTGTGTGTGGCTCCAGAACGGTTTGAACACAGAGAAACGATCAGAAACACCTGGGGAAGTGTAGTGAAAACTGATCGACAGGTGCGTCTTATATTCATGTTAGGGAGAGTGGATGATACAAATGTACAAGACAAAGTAAATCAAGAAAGCCAAACCTTTCATGATATTGTCCAGGAAGATTTTGTAGATTCTTACCGAAATTTAACTCTAAAGTCTGTAGCCATGCTGAAATGGGTTTCTACGTACTGTAAACAATCTTCCTATGTTTTAAAAGTGGACGACGATGTTTTTGTAAATTCTGTAAACTTGCTAAGTGTGTTAAAACACAAACGATTGAGGAACTCGATGATAGGCAATTTATTGAGTGATACGCACCCTATACGAAATTTTAGTTCAAAATGGTTTACTCCAGTTGTATTATATTCCAAAGACGTATATCCAGATTATTTGAGCGGGAACGCATATGTATTTTCCACCGATATTGTGTCACAGCTATATCTTGCTTCATTGGAAATACCGTTGTTCTGGCTTGAGGACATTTACATAACTGGATTTTGTCGTATACAAATCAATGCAAACATTGTAAACGATTTGGGATTTACACTGAAAAAACCAACACCGAGTGGCTGTACGTTTAGAAATCTTATAACTGGTCATCGCTACAGTTTAGGCGAAATTAGGAAAATGTGGTTCGAACTGAATGACAAATCAACCATTTGTCGGTGATATGAATGTTTTAAGTTGTACGATATCTTAGAATATTTACTGACATACTATTGTAT
Organism: Atrina japonica; assembly: GCA_030159075.1. Classification (NCBI taxonomy): domain Eukaryota; kingdom Metazoa; phylum Mollusca; class Bivalvia; order Pterioida; family Pinnidae; genus Atrina; species Atrina japonica. The sequence continues at coordinate 447,224 of BROG01000614.1, forward strand.
ATCATATATCTTATAATGCGTCATTTTAACACTGATATAAATCTAATAAAAAAATTACAGATACCGAAGTATTAAGCGAAAGATTGTTCATGAGACAAAGATACAAATCAGGTGCAAATTGGACACACGTGGACAAGTTCAGAGGTTTGATAAGATGTCATGGAGAAGTAAGCATCCCCGGTTGGCCAGTCAAACCAACTGTGATTCGAAATATAAATACTACGAAAGCGTATTAGGGCCACTTTTGTTAATTTCTCGTTTTGCCAACTTCAAAGTTGGCTTTTCTAACTTTTTTCTTGGAATTTACAACTTTAAAGTTGGCTTTTCCAAATTTTTCTTTGAATTTTCAACTTTAAAGTTGGCTTTTCCAAATTTTTCTTCGAAATTCCACATTTTTCTGAGCTTTTCCAACTTTAAAGTTGTCTTTTCCAACTTTTTTCTTGCAATTTTCAATTTTTTTCTTGACTTTTCCAACTTTTTTCTTGGCTTTTCCAACTTTTTATCTTGGAATGTTCAACTTTAAAGTTGGTTTTTCCCATTTTTGTCTTGGAATTTCCAGCTCTAAAGTTGGCTTTTCCAACTTTTGTCGGGACTTGTCAAGATTAATATAAATATGGCCTACATTTATAAACAAGCACCCAGACAGTGTGCATTGAATAAATTTGAATATCTATAACGTAGTTTTCAATTCTATAACACCGTGTAAAATATCACGAAATGGAACATTTACTGATTAGCAATCAGGGAATTTTCCCTAAAATGGAGGAGTTAAAAAGAAAATGATGACACATCTTTATCGAAACTACCCTGAGAGACTATGGTAGAAACTGGGCATATATTCGGTGAAATGTAGCATTGGTACGAATAAAATTAAACATTTGGAACATACATGATGAAATAATTAACACCATAGTTTATTAAATAGATGCATGTTAAGTATTTATCCAATATAGTTCTTAAATTTTATGTTGCTCAGAACGCTATATAACTTTAGGTGACGTCGTTTTTTGGAGAGCCTTGCAATTTTTGTCAAGTCACATTATTTATTTTCAATACGTCACAAGACAGAATAAATTATTTTTAATGTTTTTAGGGACATATTATTTATTTCTTTTCAGTTTCTTTGCCTGTGATCAAGATTGTAGTATAACATAGTAGCATATCAAGACATATTATGTAGGGTATGCTCCCCCGGAATCCTTTAAGTTTTATTTTACAAGGCATGAAAAGTTATTTTTGGCTTGGAGACACTAAATTGTGGCATCTTTATTCTTCAAAATACTCCATTGACAAAATAATTAAATCTGAAAACAAAGAGACAAAAACTGAATACTCCATTGTTTCCTTGTGTAAAACATACAGATAATATTGTGTTTTGATAGGAATGTCTAAGATTTACCACGTACAAAGTTTGAAAAGCCAAGAATAAAGTTGGAAAAGCGAGATTTAAAGTTGAAATTCCAAGAAAAAAGTTGGAAAAGTCAACTTTACAGTTGACAAAACGAGAAATAAAAAAATTAAGGTAGCCCTAATGCGCTTCCGTAACATACAAATGGATTAAATGAGAACTTATGATCGGTTTTGTTTGTTTATTTGTTATTTTACATGCCGTCAAGAATCATTCACTTATACTGAGCTTTACGTGAAGTGTTACAAAATTTGGTCTGTTGCTATGGGTTGACACCAACGCAGAAAGGGTTCTTTTACGAGCCACAACTTCTGCGACACGGGAACTCGGTTTTAGGTCTCCTCCGAAAAACTCGTGATTTCAATTTTGGGTTAGGGGAAAGACACTACCATTTTTACAGCCTCTGGTATGACCCGGACCGAGAATCGAACCCATTACCTTCCGCTCTATCATTAGAGCACCTCAAGCGATTCCTCATTATCGGTAAAGACAATTCAACAACCACTATCAA